>CM072922.1:204108341-204573341 GCA_036971965.1 Nyctalus aviator | reverse complement strand
GTGGAGGCTGTGTGTATGTATGGGGGGTGTGTATGGTTGTATGTGTGCGTTTGTGTGTGTGTATGGGTGTGTGTGGGGTTATGTGTATGGGTGTGTAGGGATTGTGTGTGTGTGTGTGTGTGTGTGTGGTTCTTTGTGTGTGTATAGGTGTGTAGGGATTGTATGCATCTATGGGGTGTGTGTATGGTTGTATGTGTGGGTTTGTGTGTGTGTATGGGTGTGTATGGGGTTATGTGTATGGATGTGTAGGGATTGTGTGTGTGTGTGGTTCTTTGTGTGTGTGTGTATGGGTGTGTGGAGGCTGTGTGCATCTATGGGGTGTGTGTATGGTGGTATGTGTGGGTTTGTGTGTGTGTAAGGGTGTGTGAGGATTGTGTGTGTGTAAGGGTATGGGCTCTGGGTGATGGATGGGTGGCCACAGGGAAGCCCCTGGGACTTGGAAGGAAGATCAGCAGCCGTGACTGCACGGATGGGAAAGGGAAGGTAGCAACATGACCAGGGAAGCGGGGGCAGGACCTCCTCCAGGGAACACCCCCGGGAGGAGGGGCAGTGAGTGCTAGCTCCCCTGGCTTCTGCCACAGGCATTTTTAAAGGGGTGGGGGGCGGGGTTACAAATGCCGTCTGCCAAGCAGGGAGCACCATGATGACTAACCAGCACTGGCCTCCCAGGGCCTGCAGAAAGGGTGGAGGCTGGGGTGCCACCTGCAGGCCCCTGGCAGAGCCGGTCTCCAGCGCAGGGCCCACCGCGAGAGGCTGCTTCCTCAGGGGACTCTGCTCATGGGGCTCAAGGAGGAAAGGACCAGAAGGCCCGCTTACCTGAGCCCACTTCTTGTTGCGACTTTGCATCTGAACTGCAGCGATGGAGGCAAACACCTCGTCCGCGGGCAGGTCCTCGGGCAGCCTGGTGAGGAACTGGGCGACGTGGATGAAGTCCATCCGGGTCAGGATGTCCTCGAACAGCCGCAGGATGCCCAGGGCCGTGCGGAACAGGAACTCCTCCCCGTCGCGGCAGAACACGTCCCAGATGCGGCAGGCCAGGTCGAGGGGCAGAGACTTACTGTACAAGGTAAAGATCCTGCAGAGGGGCGAGCGCTTCAGGGGGCTGAGCTCCAGCCAGGCTCCCCAGTCTGACTGCTCCTTAGATACAAACGTGGGGCGGGGGTGCAGGGGCACGAGGCCTGGGCTCATTCCGAGGGCCAGTGTGAAACAGCATTGCACACAGTACAATTCCTCATCACGGCTACTGTTACCTCCACATGCAGCCAATATTTATTTATCCAGCACTACGGGGAGCTACGCCGCTGGCAGGCGCAGGGAAGAGGTCACTAAGGCAGACAGAGCAGAGTCTGGTGTGGGGATGAGAACAGCTCACAGAAACGCACCAGCCCGTGTCCGCACGCACGGGAAGAGGACTGTCTGCTTTCCTCCCAGTAGGGGTCAGCAAAGGAACTTATTCCAAAAAAATTTGACTGCAGATTACTAATTCTCATCTTAACGATGCAAACCCCCAGGTGAAGAAACGAAATACGAGGAACCCTTACAGAACTGTGAGCACCACGCCTGGCAGGGGCGGCTCGGCGGCTGGGCGTCAGCCTGCGCACCGGCGGCCGCTGAGGGCCGGGGCCCTTTCCCGGTCCATCTGGGGGGCGCTCTCACGGCCACCGGGAGCACGTGCTTGTTTTTTGAAAATGAAATAGAACTGACCCAATCCACAGGCCTACTTCTTCCTCCCCGCCCTCTCACGGAGATCAAGCCCTCACGTCTTAAAAGCAGCCTCGAGTGAAAAGTGACCAGAACACAGAGTAGCGGTAGGGGAGGGAGAGAGTGACAGCAGAAGAAATCTCTTCAACAGCACATTCTTGTGTTCAGAAGCATGTGGCCTCCACTGACAACTTGGACGTTCTGAACTTTACAGAATAAAGCCAACATGCAAACGATCAAGAAAGCCGTGGGCAGCCTGCGCCCTGCTTGGGCCTCACCCAGGCGGCACCGCTGTCAGCGAGCTAAGGCCGAGCTCTGAGCCTCCCGGAGGCGGCCCCCGGCGCCAGGCACTGTGCGTTGGCGGTGAGGGTGCAGGGCAGCACGGAGCACACACTGTTCCCGCCCCGCTGGAGGGTGTGTGGGTTTAACTGCAAGCAGGGGCAGGCAGGGACGGCCAGTCCGCTGTGTGTGTGTGAGAGCGTGCACACACACCTGTTCACAGGATGGTCAGGGAAGAACGCGTTGATAACAAGTGACATTTGTATAAAGCCCTGGAGAGGAAGCCAGGAGCCAAGAGAAGGGTCTGGAAAGCATCCAGGTTCCCGAGCTCTGAGGCAGGAGCAGACCTAGCAAATCCCAGGAAGAGCCAGGAACCGCAGGCAGAAGCCGGAGCAGAAGGGGAGAGCACACGGAGAGGCTGAGACCGGGCGGGTGCGGGTGGGCGGGCGGGCGGGCGGGCCGTACTCTCCAGGACGGGGAACCAGCAGAAGTCTGTCCAGAGGAGGCCAGCGTGGTGCGGGGAGGCCAGAACAAGAGAACCTGGACAGACCCTGCAGGGGCTTTCCCACGGAAAATGCAGCCAGACCCAGGGCCTGAGCCTCCATGTGTCCTCTGTGAAGCAAGCCAGGCCTCAGGGCTCTGATCTCAGCTGGCGGCACTGTGAGCCGCTCAGTGCTGGCCGGGGAGCAGGCGACAGTACTTGGCCATCTCTTGCATTCCCGCAATACACTTGGGCACCACCACTTCCCCTCCCCAGTCCTCACTCCCCACTCCCCACCCACTCTGCAGCTTCGGCTCAAACCCAGGTCTTCGTCCTTCATCAGCCTCTGCCTCTAGGCCTCCCTACCTCCCACATAACCTAACGCTCCTGCTGGAGATGGCCCACCTTCGTCTTCGCCCAATCAGAAGCCTTCCACACGCCCTTGGCCCCTGCAATGCTGCCCAAGCGCCTCGCGTGGCTCCCACACACACTGGGAGCTGGCTTCCGACCTCTCACCTCTCAGGATGCCCAGGGCCGTGATATATGTATACAGGATCTCCATGTATTGCATATATAGGCCCCACGTCGCCAGGCACCTGCTGGAGGCCTGCTGGCTCTGGACCACCAGGCTCCTACCAGGCCTCGGCTGCCCCGTGCACTCTGACCCTGAAGCCTGGGTCCAGACCGCTGTCCTCCCTGCTCCAGAGACACACTTCACGTGCAGCACAGCCCCCACAGGTATGTCTCCCTCTAGGCAAGGCTCTGACAGGCTCCGCCTGCCCCGCTCACCACCGCTGTCCGGGTCCCAGCAGAGCCTGGCACAGCAGGCCTGGCGCTCAGTGGCGTCGCGCTTAATGATGGGTAAATGGCGCTTTGAAAGCAAACAGATCCCAGACACCACTTCTCCCTGCAGGAGCTCAGAGGGACCAGGCAGGGTCACAGACAGAAACAAGAGCGAGGGATGGAGCCAGTGGATGCCTGGGCTGGAGCTGGGGACCAGGTAGTGGTGTGGGCAGCCGAGCCTGAGGGAGCGCCCGTGAGGACAGTGGAGCATGGGGTGGGAGGGGTGAACCTGAAAATGCGCACTCACCAATCAATTAGGTAGATGTCTGGAGTTAAGCTGTTTTTCTTGAAATGAGTAAATAATTTCGGCAAGTTTTCTTCAAAGAATACTTCAAATGCAGCAAAATAAGTCAACATCTGGGGAGACAATGTGAAATGCACCAGTAAACTGGTTATCAGCACACATTCCCAACCTGCAAAACAAGCCAGCGTGCTTCCACCATTAGAACCAACCTCGGGTGAACTGCCAGGGACAGGGTCTGGTGGGTGAAGGCGCGGAGCACACAGGCCATCCTAGCAGCGCGCCCGTCCCCCCCCGCGCCTGCCCCACCGCCACGGGCACTGCTGCGTCCAGCAAGTCTACCCGCCGGGCGCAGATGCTGGGAGTGACTCTCGGCACTAACGCAGCCTCTAACGAAGGCGTGCCCGCTGTCTCCGACGGCAGAGCAGTGTGCACTGCAGGCCCGGGAGAACAGAAATCCCGTCCTGCCCTGCGGAGATGCCGCTAGCCGTGGTGTGGGGAACTGAACCGAGATCTGAGTTTGCCTGTGAGCCCTCTGCGCATCTTCACGTAACACCACGAGCTACACCCTATCCCTCCTCCCGTGTGCAGAGAAACGGCACATGAGTGTGTGGCCGGGACCGACCCGTGTCTGTCCCTCTGCCAAGGCGGAGCCCCGAGGCTCACTCCTCCAGACCGGGAGGGGCTCCGTGGCTGAGCGATCCGACACAGGCGCGCCGTGCTCCCAGCCCTCAGCGTCGCCAGGGAAGGCGACAGAGATCCCAGGCCCGGCAGCACGGCTCCGGCTCCGGCAAGCAGTGAGGGAGGAAACGCTCGGGGAGGAGCAGCGGGCACAGCCTGCCCTGCACCAGCCCCGGCTCTCGGCTGCCTGCAGGCCCTGTGGGATGCAGTGCGCAGGGAGCCGCGTGGAAGTGGCACCAGCAGAGAGGCGGGCAGGTGGCTTTCGGATGCTGCCTGCTCGCCTTCATGAATGAGTGTACTGTAAACCGGAGTTCCCCACGGGGTCTTCTCCTCCCGGGACACCTGGCTCTGTCGGAGAACACTTCTAACAACCAGAAGGAGGAGGTGCTGCTGGCACTCAGCGGCCAGAGGCCAGAGATGTCGTTCCATGCCCAGGACAGCCCCACCGCCGTGCCCAGCCCCAAGGTCACAGCTGCTACTGGGAGGCCCTGCTGCAAATGAGGGTCCGGCCAGCATCACGCTTCTCTGTTCTCCCTTAGTCATAGGCTAAAATTCTTCCATAGTTTTTATCAGATGTTGCCAAAGAGAAAACTGGGGTCTTATCTTCACAATGAGGAGCTATTGCAATGTCATCATTTTACTCCGCAGAAGCTCTTCCCCACGGGAAGCGGACCTCAATGCCTCGGGGGGAAGCCTCGGAGCAGAAACCACCAGGACCCCTCATCTCTGTGAACTGTGGTCCCTCACATCCGTGTGAACACACGGGAGCCGCTAGGCAGAGGCTCCACTCCATATGCTTTTGGAAAAGTAACCCTTCATCCTAAACACTTCTTTAGAGCACGATTCTGGGCAAACACTGCTACCGCATTGGGCCTCTCACCAGATTGTAGTGAGCCTTACTGTATCCCCAGCCCCATTTTTAAAGATCTCCAACTTTCACACCGAAATGTAATTTTAAGTCATTATTAAATACTAATAAATACTGTGTGACAATCATCTTTGGGCTTAATGCTTGGTTCCCGATGGACTTCCTCAGATTCTTACAAGCAGAATTACATGCCAACACCATTTATCGCTACTGATACTTAATACCGAGATTCTTCCAGAGGAGTTCTGCCAATTTATACCGCCCCTAGCAGCCACCCACGTAGCAACAGTTTTTAAATACTTTTTCTTTATTTAAAATGAAGACCAGCTGCCCGGTCTTGAACAGGAACTTCTCAGGAGGCTGTAAGATTAAGAGGGACTACGGCTGGCTGCCCTAACCTCCCGGGTCAGTGTCTGGCAGCACTGGTGCTAACTACCAGCCCGTCAGTGCCACACTAACATAACCGCTGCTGGGCCTGTCAGGCGGGGGCCATCCCCTGGCCTCCGAAAGAGCAGGGTGGGGAGGCAGGACGGCACCTGGGCTCCTCCCTCACCCGCTGTGCGCCCTGAACGCGAGCCTCCCCTCCCCATCGGGCCACGCAGAGAACCCGGAGCCGTCCGTGTGCATACTGCGTGGCACGGATTCCGCTCAGCCCATGGCCTGCACTGCCAGCCGCGCCCGAACCCCCGACGCACTGCCGCCTCCGTCCACACAGGAGCGCCTTACACGCCCTCCCGTCTGTGAGCCTCGGAGCGCCCGCCGTCACGGAGCAGCAAGAGGGCTTGGCTCGGCCACGCCCAGGCGCAGACCCCAGAGGAGACCGCGCCACAAAGCGGGCGTGTCTGTGCGGGGGCTGCCCCTCCGGTGCAGAGAATGTATTTTCACAAACGCTTTCTGAAAAGCTGTCTTGAGAGTCATACCTATGGCTGTTAGCGACGTGTTTTTAAAATCAGCACAACACCCCAAGTACCTCCCACTCTACAGAGCTTTCTCCCGCTCCTTCCTCGTGGTGGGGGGAGGGTTCTTTTCCACTGAAAAGAGGGCTGACTGGGCGGTGCTTGCTGGGCACACGGGGGATACTCACAAGGCCATGGTCCACTCGGAAAAACGCCATTTGACAGGGTTTATTCAAAAGATTGGAGAACGCGATGAAGGCATCTGCAGTGTCCAAGTTCAGGATCAGCACTGCGGCTATGAAGGACATGCCCTGCACCTGCGGGGAGGAGGGTGTTAAACGCCGCGGCCTGCACAGCAGACAGCTCTCCCCCTCCACGGCCTCCCCCAGAGCTGAGTGACAGCCTCCACCCCATCGGAGCTCTCTCACCAGGAAGCCTGCGCGGCCACATCAGCCGCCTGTCTGCTCCCACCCCGCCCCCACGGCCGGGGGACACCTCCCTCCGCATCTGCCCCTGGGACGCCCCCAGATGCAGCGGCCCCGTGCGGAGAGGTGCGTCTATCGCACGCGCTGCACCTGGCGCCATGCACCGGCCTCGGCGGAGCCGCACACACGGCAGCACGGTCCTAAAATGGTCACTGCTAAGGCTGGTCTTCACTTAACGCCGAAGAAGCTGCATGCGGAAACCGAAACTCAAATCCCATTTCAATGTGAGGCCGCCACAGGGCAGCCGTGTCTGCGGTTCCTGTAGGAGAGGCAGGCAGCTCGCTGCCATGAGGCTTCCCGGGCCCAGCAGAAGCAAGGGCCTTCGCCTCGCCCTCCGCAGCGAAGATGCCCCGCACTACTGGCACTATTCTGACTTTCTGTTTAAAATGTGAGACGCGATAAAATATTGAAAGTTCACTTACATAGCCCACATCCGGTCGGTAACAAGTATAAGCGCCCAAAACGCTGTGCAGCATGTCATGATACGGGCCGCCCTGGAAGGATCAACATACCAAGGACACATGTGGTCTGTTAGTGGCCAGGACAGCCGCGGCCGCCCCGCCCCCGGCGCGGAGGGAGCCGTGGCCACGCCACGCCCAGGCCAGCAGCTCTGTGGGTATCACGTAGCTTCACAAACGAGCTACCAAACCTGTTAGAAGTGAACCTGCAGCCAATTCGTCTACCAAGCTGCTCGGAGAAAGCTGGTGGGTCAGGCCTGAGCACCGCGCCAGAAAAAGACCCCTCCCTTGGCTCCTGCTGTATACTCAGCCCCTTCCGAGTTCCAGGGCCACCAGACGCCAGGGGTCAGCCAGGCAGGGCGGTGACTGCTGTCCCTCCGGCTGCAGCCGTGCCGTGCATCCTGCCCCCTCCCTGCCCGTAACGGCCTCTGTTTCTTCCACGCTTCCTGATCCGCGCCGCGGCCTGGAGGACTCTCCATCCTAAGTCCTAACAGCCTCCATTTTAACCCAAACACCCCCAGCTCTCCATGCGTTCCTGGGACTCCTCGGCATCAGGCGTGCGGCTTTTCTCCTCTGCACTGCCAGTGTGCCTGGGCCACCGCATGTCTGCAAGCCCAGGGTCACAGGTGCACGTCTCCGCAGCATTCCAGGTGGCGGTCCCTGACTGACTCGTTCTAACTGAAACCTGCCTGGCGCCCTGGCGCCGTGAGTCTGTGTGGAAGCACGGGCCTGAGAGAGTCAGACTGCGAGCAGGGCTGGTCTGGAGGCCGTGAGGGGACCGGCCGGAGGGGGAGGGGTGGGGGAATGCCTGTCTTGACATGAGACCCACCCTCCCCCTGTTATCCCTCTCTGGCCCCTCCACCCAAAACCTACGTACTTCTCAACTTGATTACAACATGTGCAGATGGCATCTGTGAATTTCAGACAACTATGCTTGAAAGCAACAAATCGCCACCACCTACCTGCTGGAAAATGCAGAGGTTAGGGAATGTTCTAGAAATGTCCAGTTTGATCAGCTCCAGGCTGGCTTCTCTGTCGGCCGCCGAGAACCCGGCATCTACCGAAAGACCCAGAGTCACACCCCTCTTGGGGGCAGCGTGCGGGGCCTCAGGCTCTGAGGCTTCCAGGAGGGACAGGGGGACATGCTTCAGGCGTCCCGGGGCCTGGTCACAGCCCGGCCGCCAGGGAGGAGCAAACACCAACAGCGCCGGCTAACGCCGGACGCCATCGGTGTCTTCCGGAGTCTGGGATGAGCCTCATGTGACACCGCCTTCCGTCAGCAACCCGGGAAGAGACAAGAAAAAACCCACCAGGCGCAGAAGGCACTGGGAATCGCGGTCTGACCTAGCACGGCCTGGCGCAATGGGGCGTGGCCGTGGCGACACTCGTGTGCCATTTCTAACTAATATTCAGGGATAGCTTGGTCTCTGTTCCTTTCATTTTATTTTAGTATCACCGAGATAGCATAAAAGGTCAGTAAAAGATACCCCAGAATGACAGGAGCGTCACTCTGTGCGGGGAGATGCTAAGTGTGACCAGCGAGCACGCAGCTCCGTCTTCAGGCAGCTCGCACGCTGCCCGGGCCCGGGCTCTGCCGCCTCGGGAATGGGAGCGAGGGCAGCGGGGTTACTGCTGCCTGTCAGACACAAACACCTCTCCGGACGGAGCGCTTTCTTTCTAATGAGAACTTCCTCTTCACCTTGTGTGTGCTGAAAAATCCCTTTTCCAGCCCCGGCTTGTGGCTCTGGCGGTTGGGGCATTATCCACACACCAAAAAGTTTCGGGTTCAATCCCCCGTCGGGGCGTGTATGGGAAGCAACCAATCTCTCTCTCTCAATTTCCCTCTCCCCCTCTCTCTCTCTCTCTCTCTCTCTCTCTCTCTCTCAAAATCAAGGAAACCGTGAGGATTTAAAAACAGCTCCGCCCTTCTCCAGGCAGCTGTTGGTAAGCTCGTACTACACACCCCCTCGGAGAAGCGACCTCCCTATCGGGCGAGCAGTGCCCGCTGACCAGCACCACCTGCCTGGCCCCACGTACCTTCGCTGTCCGCGTCGGGGCCGCCCGCGCTGAAGCACCGCCACCTCTCCTTGGCTCGGGCGAGGCAGATGTGGAAGAGCTCTGCGAGAGAGGCCTCGGGTGAGCGGGGCACGCACACACGGCTCCTCAGAAACGCCAGGGGCACACCGCTGCCGCAAGGTCAACTACACTCTGAAGTCTTCTACTGTTAGACACCGGCCACCTCTTACACAGACAGAGCCGCCGCCGTGCGGCCACCGAGGCACAGCGGTCTGGTTTGTGGCTTGTACCACCTGTGAGCTCTTGGGCGTAAGGTGGTCCATGTGGCAGGTGCGGATTAGCCAAAGATGGAGCTTTGAGGAGGTCACCTCCAATCGACGCCAGTGACACACACACACACACCCGCTGGCGTTACTCAGGCTGCAACGCAGGCGGATGACGCCTCCCAAGGGAAGAACATTGTCACAGGACCCCAGTGCACAGAGCAGACACAAACCAATCCACCCTAAACTCAAAGGCGAGTCCGGGTCTCCCCTCCTCTCTACTCTGATGCCACCAGCGCCTCAAGCACCCCGTGGGTGCAGCATGTTGTCCCTCTAGAGTGCTTACACATCAGCTGCCTGGGGAAAACGCCACCAAACCAGCAGTGCCCAGAGGCACCCGCACCGCGCAGGGCGACACCACGTGTCCCGCCGCACGCTGCGAGCAGGCCGGCCTCAGAGGTGGTGGAGCCTCCTGCAGGACAGTCTGGCCTCTCCCGGCCCCCGGCAATGGCGTCCTTCCTCCTGACAGCAGGCAGAGGGACAGGAGGAGCCACAGGACCTGGCGGGGGCTGGGGTGGGGGTGGGGGTCCGGAGCCTGCAAGTGCAGGCACTCACCGTGGGTGATGTTTAACTCATTGCCAATGGCTAAGCTCCAGACTTTGCCCCTCACGCTGGGAGGGATCCCCTGCCACCACAGGTCCCGGACCTTTCGAGAGCACCACCTGCACGAGAGGAAGACCAGTTTATGTGAAGAAACATCTGCCACCGTGTGCCTCCCCCAAACCACAGGACAGGGGACACACAGGTACGTCACAGCCCTGCCTCAGGGGCTTAGGTCCGGTGACCACAGAGGTCAGTGCCGCTCTCCGCTGGCAATGCCGTGGCCGGTACGCCCAGGGCACTGCACACGGGGAGCAGCAGCACCAACCAGAAGGCTCGGCACTCTCCTGAGCTGAATCTGCAGGGACGGCTAATAGCTGGGTGGGAGGGGGGGAGGGAGGAGGACCGGTGGGGGTGAGGGGGCAGGACTGCTGCGGAGCTGCAGGTGCAGGGAGGTGGCACATGGGGCAGCTGCCAAGCTCCAGTGGCAGAGCACTCTGCTAACTCAGCAGCTCTCACTGCTCAGCACTGCGGCCCTCTGCTCACAGTGGCTCCCCGCCCGCACCCGGGGACAAAGTGCAGACTGCCCTGGTGCTCCCCCCGGAGAGCACGGCCGTGGCTGCAGGACAGGTCTGCACCCCAATCCCATGCTTCCCTGTGCAACCCCAAGCCAATGCCTTCCCTCCAGCACCGCAGGAGGAAAGCCCGGAAGGGCTGCCGAGGAGATTAGCGGACAATGCACAGTGACACCGGCCCGTGCCTGGCCCCTAGCGGCTGCGTCCCAGGCAGTGCCGAGTGCGGGCCTCTGGACCACATCACACACCGCCAGTGAGGGGTGGACCAGGGAGGGTCCTCGGCCACCGAGGGAGACAGCCCCAGGGTCCTGAGGACCTCCCTCTTGTCACCGGGTCCCACTTGATAAAAAAGTGTTTCCTGACTGCCCAGCCTCGTAAAGGGCCCAGGGAAGAGCAGGCTCTGGGAAACACTTGTTTTCCTAGGGGACATCCGCACCGCCGTCTGGCCCTAATGAGACAGAGTGACACTCGGGAGTGAGTCCCCTCCATCCCGACACAGGGCACAGGCTGAAAGCAACAGAAGAGAAACTGGCACCCACGCTTCCTGCAGCGCCCACCCTGCACCACAGAGGAATGCCCGCAGCCATCCCACAGACTGAACATGACAGCAGCTGCCAGGCTGCCACGGGGCTGTCATCAGAGAAGAGCCCGTCCCACCCTCAGACAGAGGGCGATGCAGTGCATCCAGGGCGTCTCCTCCAGCCCTGGCCAGGGAGGGCTTCCCACGGAGGACTGCGCCGTGTACATCAGCGAGCTGGAGGGAGCTACAGGCAAGAGCACCAGGCAGAGGGCAGGGCCCCGCAGAGGCCCTGAGGCTCCAGATGAGAGAGCTCCACCCCAGTGCAGGAGCGGTCAAAGGGGGCCTCCCGAGGAAGGGAGCAGGTCAGTGTCACTGAATCTCAGGTGGGGAAATGACCCAGACCTGGGCCTTAGAGGCCGCTCTGGCTGCTGGTCCCTCTGGAAGGACAGGGGGACTGTCGCCGGATCAGAGGAGGGACAACAGGCCTGAGCTCGGCGGAGAAGGGAGATGTGCTCTGACTGATAGGAGGGCCGCCCTCCCTAGGCCTCAGACGGAAATGAGACAGCTCTCGGCGCCCCGTTCCCGCTTACATGGTTTCCCAGTTAGGCAAAATCTCATTGTTCCACGTCAGGACAGCATTCCCGATGCTCTCTTCCTGCCGGCATCTTTCTTCCAGCTGCTTCTTCCTCCGCTGGGCTTCCTTCAGCTCTGGGATCACAACGGAGAGAGGAAAAGCTCCGCTAACTGGCAGCCACCACCTCAGGCGGTGACTTTGCTCAGTCGCGCAGCAAAGACCCCAGAACGGCACTGACGGAGGCCGTGCGACCCACCCCTTCCCTCCGTGGGCAGCTCAGAAGGCATGGTTCTGCCTTCACTGAGGACCCCACAGAAGTGGAATCAGTGTTGTCTTCCTGACTGGCTTATTCCACTAAGCATGAATCCTCAAGGCTCACCCGTGTTGAGGCACGTTCCAGAAGTAATATGTATTGACCACATTATGGTAATCACATATATTTTTTAAAACATCCTGGAGTCCTAGGATGTTGCAAGGCATTTTACCAAATCCTATCCCATCTTGTAAAACAGGAAACTCGCCCGGCCAGCATGGCTCCGTGGTTGAGCCAGGAGGTCAGGGTTCGATTCCCGGTCAGGGTCATGCCTGGGTTGTAGGCTCGCTCCAGACTGGGGGGCATACAAGAGGCAGCCTATCGATGATTCTCTCTCATCACTGGTATTTCTCTCTCTCTCTCTCTCTCTCTCTCTCTCTTCTGCTTCCTTCCTCTCTGAAATCAATACAAATATATTTAAAATAAATACAAAGAAAACCGAGCCCAGAGAGAGCGAGCAGTGGCCCTCACTGCTGGCGAGGCTTTCCCCAGTCCATACTCTCACCCTAGACAGCCTCTCTCTGGTGTAAACTCAAAGTGCGCACACCCTGAGCAAAGCTGGCAGGAATGACATGAGTCGAAGCACACACTTTTGTGGAAAATTATAAATTTCAAAATGCTAAAGCCTTCACCACAGTTCAGGTTCAAGGGCCCCCGTCAGGAAGAAGGAACTATCCAGACAGAGTCCTGGGCTGCCTTATGCGCCCAAACACGCAGAGCCCCTCACTTACCTCGCTTCTTGGCCTGGACCACCATTTCTTCATACTGCTGCCTGTGCTTCTGAGCTTCTTCAGCGGGCTTCGCCGGCAGATTTCTTGATAGAAAGTAAATGATTTTCCACCATTATGAATCCTATATGATAAAGAGCTAATATGCTAATTAGACCGGACAGCAAAACGACCTTCTGGAATGACCTTCCGGAAAGACCGGTAAGGCAGCCGGGGCCATGAGGGCCGAGCCCCTTGCACGAATTTCGTGCATCAAGCCTCTGGTATCAAATAAAATTCTTTGAGAAACAAAACTTGAAACATTACTAGTTAAAAATAAATTTTAAAAAAGCTCAAAAAACAAAACTAAACACGTTAAGATGACAAAGACACAGCTCTTTCATAAACTAAAAATATTTTCTTGCCAAAACCGGTTTAGCTCAGTGGATAGAGCATCAGCCTGTGGACTGAAAGGTCCCGGGTTCGATTCCAGTCAAGGGCATGTACCTTGGTTGCAGGCACATCCCCAGTAGGGGGTGTGCAAGAGGCAGCTGATCGATGATTCTATCTCATCGATGTTTCTAACTCTCTATCCCTCTCTCTTCCTCTCTGTAAAAAATCAATGAAATATATTAAAAAATAATTTAAAAAATTTTCTTATACAAATAAAATGAGCTCATGGTAAAAAATGTGAATTATAAAGAAAGAAGAAGGTAACAAAGAGATAAACACTTAACCTTTTGGTGTTTTTCACTTTAGTTCAAAGAAACTTTGATCTGACCACGATACACTAATAACTGTTGACACTTGTCCGTGAAGGAGGGCCCCTAACAACATACTGTGTGTACATGTGTGATCACATTTTCTGGCCGGTTTGTAAGTGTGCACGTTTCACACTGGCTATGTGGCTCATCAGCGTGTAAACAAATGTCTACCACAGTTCTGAGCAACTACGAATCCTGTTTGAAAGAATAAAATGCTCTGTTCTCCTTCAGAAATGGACGGTCCATCAAACAGATGGCCACCAGCGGAGGGATGCTGGGGCCAGCAGCTCCCGCGGGTCCCAAACGACCCAGCACTGGTCCAGGCAACGCTCCACAGGACTGGCTGCCCCCAAACACCGCTTCCAGTACCCTGCTGGTGTTCTCGTGCGTTTACAGCCAGCCGACAATATACAATCGCTCCTTCCGTACTTGTGAATGCTAAGTTAAAGGAAAACGCCGGCTGAAAGGAAAACCCTAGGCGCACGTGTACGTTAGAGGGCAGCTTTCCAAACTAGCCACTTACTAGCCCTAGGACACGTTAATAACACAGGAAATGAAGAGGAACTCGGCATTTTTTTGTTGTTGCTTATCCTCACCTGAGGATATTTTTTCCATTGCCTTTTTTTTAGAACAAATGAGGGGGAGGGAGATGGGGGAGAAGGAAAGAGAGAGAGAGAGAGAGAGAGACATCAATGTGAGAGACACATCAATTGGTTGCCTCCCACACATGCTCTACACGGCGGGGATGGAACCTGCAACCCTGGTATGTGTCCTTGACCAGGAGTCAAACCTGTGACACGCTTTGGTGCACGGTCAGACACTCTAACCACTGAGCCACGCTGGCCAGGGTGGAAGTGGGCATTTTAATGAGGGCAATGGCTCACTCTTCCTCCCTCTGTGTCCCTAGTTCCCTTCTAATGGGAAGGTGACTGATGAGCAAGGTGTCCCCATCCGCTAAAGCCAACACCCAGACTCTGGTTGGGACTCACGCGGGTCTGTCCTCCAGGATGAGTGCGGTGGTGGAGAGCGGCTCGAAGTCAAGGTTCTTCCTCACATTCTGCTTCGGGGAGGGCGGCCTGCTAGCTCGGCCAGCCTGGTCTTCATATTCCTGGGAAAAGACACCGGGGTTACGGGGGCCTGCAGCTCTGACAGGACGCCGCCCTGGGAGAGCGAGAGCGTGCTGCTCTGCCGCCTGCAGGCTGACCGCGGACGGCGTGCTGAGCACACTGCGTGGGAGCAGAAGGCAGGCCGCCAAGGCAAGGCGCCTGCAGCTCGGCAGCTCCTGTGCCCCTGAGCGACCCGGGACAGTGGATGCCCACACCGGTGACAAAGTCTCCAGGCCTCGTCCCAGCTGCCCCTTCCCGAGGGCCCCGAGCATCGTCTCCTGTGATTTTAACTGGTTATTACAGTGGCCGCTGGAAATCTCAGAGCAGACCCACGGCCAGGTCCAGCACGCGCCTGACCTCCGGCCTCCTCCCATACCCTAAATTTCTGACCACCTCCTTCCACCCATGGCATTTAGTGCATATTTATTAGCTTTTTCAAAATTTCCTGAAATGAGGAACAGGTTAAAATCTTTTGCATAAATAAAGCTCTTTCATTTTCTTAAACCAGAAACATCAAAAAAAAGAAATCTTTAATATCGTACGAAGCCGTCACTGCGAGCTGCTACACAGGGAACGGCCATGCCTGGCCATCTGAGCGCAGCCCCACGCTGCCAGTGACCACATCCCACACACCCAACCCGGGAGCTCAGGGGAGCCAGGCACGGTGGCGCCAGAGTCCAGCTTCTGAACCTGTGTGTGCGTGTGTGTGTGTGTGTGTGTGTGTACCCTTGGTCCTATGCAAAAAACAAAGCAAACAAAAAAACACAAAACCCCACTATGCTCCTGCTGCCTGTTAGGACAAGGCTCTTGGACCCCCCTCAGGAGAGGACAATCTAGCTGGGAAAGCAGGACACCCAAACACACACTTAGCCTGAGACTGAAACCACCATTTCGGGAACAGAAGCAGCATCCTGAGTGGAAAGTGATTAACTGCTAAATGAGTTTTATTGACACCAGCTGCCAAGAGGGGTGCTCCTGGCAAAATTATTCGGCAGCAATTACTCTCAGCCAGAAAAGGCTCCAGAGACTCCTCAAGTGCAGAGGGAAGTGATCTCCCCGAATGCGCAGGCTACGGGAGGGCGCCACCCCGGGGCGGGCGGGAGTTTCTGAACATCTGGACCCTTAACACCTCCCACCCCGACTTAAAGTGGTGCCACTCAAATACCACAATGACCGCTTACCAAGATCGGGGACAACCGACACGTCGGCCACCAAGTCTAACATCCCAGCACCTGCGTGTGCCAGGCGCTCCGCTGCCGCCTACCAGCGCCAGCTCCGGGAAGCTGCAAACCTGGGTCTTCCAGCAAACGCACCCACACCGTGTTGAGAATGAGTCAGAGGCATGCCGCCTGCAACAAGGGTTAGTAACGAACGCCCCTCTAGGTGCCACGGCTCGGCTGACCCTGGTCTGGGAACTCCACGCCAGGCCCACAGGAGTGAGCCCGGAAGTGGGCTGTCCCAGAACTGGACGCCCGTTTCCATTTGCTCTTGTGTGTGTCACGCTGTCTCGCTTTATGTCCGTAACAAGCTCCCTGGCAAGTGTGAGCCCATTTTACAGCTATGGCAGCTGACCTGCCCTCAAGGACGCAGCCAGCGGGGGGCGGGGCCTGCAGGACTGAGGGCCAGGGAGGCCCTGAGGCCTGAGCACAGCCCCTGGCGCAGGGAAGAGCTGCCCTGGCCGCTGGGTGCCGGGACCCTCTTCCCCTCGGACCTGACAACCGTGTGCAGCAGAATAGACGCTCCGGGCCAGACCCAACCAAGGAGCCTGCGAACAGCACGCAGGGAGGAGGAGTAAGTGGATCAAGGCCTTGCCTCCTGCCCAGCACAAGCAGGACTCTCAGGCTAGAGCTCTGAGCTCTATTACGAAGCAGCAGCAGTGGCAGCTGAGGTCAAGGAGCTCGTCAAGGGCTTCAAGAGCTTCCCGTTCACGGGAGCCCTCTGAGGGAGGAGCTGCACAGTCCCCGCTCACCCATCGGGAGGTGGAGGCCCGGAGCCGCCATGACTCCTGCTGGGGAGCTGGATCAGCTGCCGAGCCCTCTGGCTCTGCAGCCACATTTCTCAGCGACGGCCACGCTCCGGAACGCCTGCAGCCATCACTGCAGGCCCAGGTGACGCAGTCCTTCCCGCTCAGTCTGCAAAGCTTTGCAGCGGACGCACACCGTGCTGCTGAACTCAGTGCGCGCGCAGGGCAAAACTCACGCTCTAATCAGAGCTCTACATGATTAGAAAGCAAACAAAAGCAGAGGAGGCCTGGCCCCTGCCCACGTGAAATGCCAGGGACAGCCTTTCCGGAACTGGAAGCAGCACTTCCCAACAGGAATGCACTGGAAGTTGCTGCGGGTCCTGGTCCAAACCCAGTTCTCCCACAGCCACCGAGAGGTCAGCCGTGAGCTCCTGCTCCAAGCCAGACGGCCCACGCCGGCGACGACAAAGCGGGGCCACGCAGCCTGGTGGGTATGCTGGGGCGGGAAAGGGTGCAGCGGCAAACAAGAAGTTTCTGGAAAAACAACTTCCAGTTGTGGGTTACGCTGCTGGGGTCAGCACGGGATGTGGCCGGAGCGAGGGCTTTGGAAGCAAAGGGACTTCGCTCTGGGCCCCGGCTCTGACCTCAGGCAATCACCTTGCTCTGCCTCCGGCTCGGCGTCAGTTTCCTCAGCCGCCGAGGACGCCTGTGAGGATGAGAGGACACATGCCACACGCGCCCTTTCTGTGCGGGCAGGTGGCGGGCAGTCCCCGCCTCAGCCCGCTATCGTTCCAATCGGGCCGCTCCCGGGGTCCTGCTTTGAAGTCTGGGTCTAAACCAGTGGCAGTGCCTTCCCTGTTGTGCTCAGCAGCAGCCCTGCGAGCTCATGGCACAAACCGCCCATTCAGGCGGCGGCGAGGAACTCGGAAGGAACTCGGAGCAGGGCTCTTAAAGCCGCGTGGCGATCAGCTGCAGTGGTCCCGCCGGCATTTTTTAAAGCTAACAATACAAAGCGCCGGAGTGCACAGCAAGGCCAGTGTGCTTCCGTTCCAGACCCAGTTTTACCCGTGTGCCGAGTAACTGTCTAACAGGGTTGGGGTGGAGGGAGTCACATCGGAAAGGTTTGCATAGTAGGTCAAGTCCCTGCCCTACGTGGCTCATCACGCATCTGCTGGGAACACAGACCCACACCAGAGACAGCAGCAAACAGAATGTGCTGCAGCTAACGGGGGCGGGTGAGGGGGAGCAGCTGGCAGGGGCAAAAGAGCAGGCCTCACTCCACAAAGGGCCGGGAGCGGAACAGATACAGCCGTCAGGGAAAGAGGGAAAGGGCCGTTTGTGAGGGGCCACAGGGCCCGGCCTGCAGTGTTCACTCTAGCAGGGGCGAGCAGGACGCCAGCAGAGGCTGGGCATCCAGGGCAGACCATGGAAACTGCCGGGAGACAGTAAGTGCCGTGCCACGGGGGCCCGAGGACAGGGTGTCCATGGCTGGGAACAGAGGAAAGCAGATCACAGAGGGGCCATCTGAGTGGACAAAGGACAGGGAGGCCCAGGGCACAAAGGACAGGAATCCCAAGGGCACACGCAGCAGCCTAGCGGTGCACGTGAGTGTGCTTATCCACGGGGAGCTGAGACTAAGCTGTTTTGCTCTGAATTTAAGGGCTCAACAAGCGACCCGAGCTGCTGAGCAAGGAGAGCAGGCGGGAGCGGGGCTGGCCGCAGTGCCAGAAGCCCACTGTGGGGCGTGGTGAGCCTGTCACTGCACCCACGGTGGGGTCCACGGGGCGTGTCTCCAGCACGTGGGTAAGCGGAGCAATGTGAAAGGCAGGACAAGGACAAGGGGCTACTGTGTGAAGTGCACACTTTGCCAGTTAAAAAGGAAAAGAAATAAAGCCGATCTCAGCGAACATTTGCTTTAAGAGAACAAAGGATCAAGATTCTCAAACGATGAAAAGATGGTGTTCCTGGCAGGATGATAGAGGGGTCATCAAGGCGACTCACTGAGCTGTGGGTGCTGTAAAGATGGCCCATGTGCCACCCTCCTGGCCAGTAGCGCTCTGGCTTCTGGGAAAGCTACCTTAGCTACTGTGTTTCCCTGAAAATAAAACATCCTCCGAAAATAAGACCTACTTACAGGTTTCCTTCTGAGTGAAATATAAGGCATCCCCCCAAATAAGGCCCCCCCTAGGCTAAACGTGAGAGATTTGGTCCACTGATTCTGAAAGAAATGGAGTCACAAGAAATTCACCAGGAAGTTCAGGAATTGGATTGTTATGATGATGTTCCAGAAGATGATGACATGATTGTCATTGAATAAATGAGTAAATTCTTGATACTGTAGGGTTCACAGTTTGTCTGGTTTGTGTTGACAACTACCGTACTACCGTACCGTATACAGGTAATACATTTCCTTTATTTTTATTTAACAATAAATGTGTACCGTATTCTTCTTCATGGAAAAATAAGACATCCCCTGAAAATAAGACCTAGCGCATCTTTGGGAGCAAAAAGTAATATAAGATACTGTCTTGCCGGGACCGGTTTGGCTCAATGGATAAAGCGTCGGCTTGGGGACTGAGGGGACCCGGGTTCGATTCCGGTCAGGGGCATGTGCCTTGGTTGCGGGCATATCCCCAGTGGGGGGTGTGCAAGAGGCAGCTGATCGATGACTCTCTCTCATCGATGTTTCTAACTCTCTATCTCTCTCACTTCCTCTCTGTACAAAATCAATAAAATATATTTTAAAAAAAAGACACTGTCTTATTTTCGGGGAAACAGGATAGAAGCAGAAAGGCTCATCAGTCAGAACTGTGTTTAAGTCTGACTCAACTGTATCCAGTATCAAGATTCTCCTTTTAGAATAATTATGAGGGTTCTGGAGGTGTGTCTGGAATACAGCGTGGCGGGTCGCCACATGTGGTGCCCATGAAAAGACTGACATGACCCGACGCCAGTGACAGCACAGCGCCACGTCTGCACAGGCCGGGGCCAGGCAGCCTGCAGGGGAGCTTGGGTGGGTGGGTGAGCGGGTGGAGGAGCAGGCCTGGGTCTGAACATCACCTCCCAGCGGGATCAGTGCCACCAGCAGCCTGACCTTGAGTGCATCCCTTCACCCTGTTTCCTCAATTATTAAATGAGAAGACTAAATGAGAATGAATTACATAGACACATAGCCACAGCAGGTGTCCAGACAATGACAGGGGTATTGCTGTCACTGCATTACTACAAAATTACTTTAACACATATACATTTTTATTGATTTCAGAGAGGAAAGGAGAGGGAGAGACAGAAACATCAATGATGAGAGACAATCATTTATCAGCTGCCTCATGCATGCCCCCTACTGGGGATCGAGCCTGTAACCCAGGCATGTGCCCTCACAGGGAATCGAACCGTGGCCTCCTGGTTCCCAACCACTGAACCACACTCTCTGGGCCAAAATTACTTTTCACAATATCCCATTCAGGATACTTAACAGATTGTCAAGTCCCGGAACACTACAGCTGATCTCATTCTGCCATTTGTAACAAGCAATCTGGGGGCGGCTGCGGCATTGCTTTAGGGTCTGACCTGAGACCTGTTTTGTTTTGCCATTTTGGGTGGGAAGAGTGGCTGTGCAGTCTTACAAATGCTCAGCTTTCCAAGACGGTCCTGGGGACCACCGAGGCTTGCTCTCCCACTAAGAAGGAACCCAAGGGTTCCTCATACTTTAATTCTGTTATATACTCACACACAGTGTTTTCCCAGAAAGCATTCTGAGTTACTGGAAGTGTTGGCATTTGGGAAGCCCCGGGAGACCTGTGTTAGTTGTCATATTCCTTCCTAACCATCTAGAGCACAAAGTTACTGTGTGGACTGGGGCAGTGCATTACTCAAACTGACCTGTGGGCTGTCACCGGCCTGGCTGCTGTGCCGTCTGCCGGCCTTCCAGGGACCCAGAGCAAACAGGCTGCTGTCCCCACAGAGGCCTCCCCGGGATCACAGGCAAGGCCAGCCTGCCTCTAGGAGATGCCTGACGGGAATCTGAAGACAGGATGCAATCCCACTGGGGTGGTGAGAATTCGGACACATCACTGGCTCTCTTGGAGTCTCTCAGACACCCATGGACACGGAGCCCGGCCAGAAAATGCTATGGAAGCAGACACAAAGCATGGAGGGAGGAGGGAGGCGCAGTGCCGGCCATGCAGGCTTCATGGGTGGAACAGATGAATGTGACACATGCACACGGGCGCACCCACGTCGGAGCCTCAGGCCGAGGGCAGGCGGGCAGGCCTCGGAGGGGCGCGGGCGCCCGGCCCCACTCACCATGAACGCCGCGGGGCTCAGGGGCGCGCGGCCGGCGGCTCCATGCCCGAGAGCGAGCGGGGCTCGGCGGGACCTCGGGCGGCGGCTCCGGCGCGGCGGGCGGGGGCGGCAGGACGATCAATCGCGCGCAGATGCGGCGCAGCTGATCTGCGCGCTCGGTTTCGGCGCGTCAGGCCTGGCTGGTGGGGACCCTGGGCGCCGGGGGCGGCGCGCGGAGCCCGGACTCCCCCAGGTCCCGCCAGCTGGGGAGGGTGGCACGGAGCCCTCAGGGCACCAGACGTGTGGGTGCAGGGGACGCTCAGCCCGTCCCACCCGGACCTCGCTGCTCACACCCGCAACTGCAGCTGCACCCTCAGCAGACATCGCAGGAGCATGGACGCTCTCAGGGGAAGCAGCCAGCACCCAGCCCCCAGCGAGGCTGCTTCGTGGGACTTTTTAAAAGAGGCCATGCATTACCAAGGGGCGCTGCACAGCAAATACAAACACCGGGGCCTTCATTCCGTGGTCCCTGTTTTCCGCAGCAAGGCCAGTCCAGCCAAAGCACCAAGGACAAAACAAACACATACTGATAGAAACATGGCCCTGATTGCTCGTCAACACTAATTAAACAGCACACTTCAGAGGAGAGCTCCCCGCGGGGTGTAAATTAGACCTCCATTAAAAAACTGTTGCCCTAGCCCAGTGGTGGGCAAACTCATTAGTCATCAGAGCCAAATATCAACAGTACAACGATTGACATTTCTTTTGAGAGCCACATTTTTTAAACTGAAACTTTTTCTAATGCCACTTCTTCAAAATAGACTCACCCAGGCCGTGGAATTTTGTGGAAGAGCCACACTCAAGGGGCCAAAGAGCCGCATATGGCTCGCGAGCTGCAGCTTGCCGACCACGGCCCTAGCTCGTTTGGCTCAGTGGATAGAGCACTGGCTTTCGGACTGAAGTGTGGCTGGTTTGATTCTGGTCAAGGGCATATGCCTGGGTTGCAAGCAAGATCCCTGGTAAGGGCTGTGCAGGAGGCAGCTGACCAATGATTCTCTCATCATTGATGTTTCTCTCTTTCCCTCTCCCTTCCTCTCTGAAATCAAGAAAAAAAATTAATATATATATATATATGTATATTTTTAAACTGTTTAAAATCTGCATAGGCTCAAAGTCATTTCTGGTCCACCTGTAGATCCACTGTCCCAGAACTGGACACACTGGGTTCGAGAGACAGACCTTCCTGTGATGGAAATCACCAGTCCCGGGACCGTGGTGCCGGGCCACCCCAGCCAGCTGCTGGATGAGTAGCATCACAAACCACCACCGGAAACCTCTCCGGCCAGATGAAGCCTGTGAGGGCGCCAGGCTCTGACAGACAGACAGTGACGGTTAGAGGCGCAGGAGAAACTGGGATTGCCCACGTCACTGGCAGTTGGAGCCATCTTGGAAAAGAGTGGCATTTCCTTGTATAGTTCAGCATGAACACTCCTCCCACCCAAGAGTAAGATACACACCCACAGAGAGACCAGCGTGCAGGTAACCATAGAAGCACTACCGTAACGGGCCACACCAAACTGCCCAGCGCCTCGGAGGATGGGCACTGGCGGGAGGACGGGGCTTCGCCTCACACCAGAGATGCCAGCAGACAAGGGAGTTTCTTAAGAAGGCAGGTCTCCGGCAGTACAGCACACAGTGTTTGCTGGAGCCGCAGGTGGGTGTGGAGAGCCACTCAGACAGGCACGAGGGAGCCTTTTCCAGATGCGTGTTCTCTAACACTGGCTGCAGACGCTGGCGTAACTGTATAAACGCAGGAAAAACCACTGGGCGCGTACAATGAGTGCTTCTCTGGTACAGTGAGCCTCCCAGAAAGCCCTCTTCAAGAAGCAATGGGGGCAAGTGGAGAGGCTGGTTCTGGCGGGGAAGATGAAAGAAAACCTCGGGAAGAGAAATCACTCACCATGTGGAGATGGGACAGAGGAGCGCGGAGGGCTGTGACCTCCCGGCCACCCCTGGGCAGCTGGATATCCTGCCTGCAGCTCGCTTACTTCCCCAGGAGCGTGGGCTCCAAGGGCTGTAAACTGGCCTGTTCCGTGTGGGTTGTGTCCCACGGAAAACTCCAAAGACCGTGTTTTCTTATCCCCACTGGTGTGTTTGTTGACTTAAAGCTAGCCTAGCAATCTTATTCCAATTCTTCTTTGTTTTCGTGCCTATAAACACCTAGTTTCTCAAATACCTTTGTTATTACTGTTACCGTCTCACTCACCTCCTGGATGTGTTAAATGAATCTTGACCCAGGGTAATTTTTCAAAAAAGGTAAACGTCGGCTTAAAAATGGTAAAAGAACTGTTTTCCATTAAGAAACTGAAGGGGCCGAAACTGGTCTGGCTCAATGGATAGAGCATCAGCTTGGGGACTGAAGGGTCCCGGGTTCGATTCCGGTCAAGGGCATGTACCTTGGTTGCGGGCATATCCCCAGTAGGGGGTGTGCAAGAGGCAGCTGATCGATGACTCTCTCTCATCGATGTTTCTAACTCTCTATCTCTCTCCCTTCTTCTCTGTACAAAATCAATAAAATATATTTAAAAAAAAAAAAAAAGAAAGAAAAAAGAAACGGGGTCAGAACACAGTCCTCTGAATAAGCACAGGGCATCAGTCTTGGAGTTGTGTCCACAAGCTTCCTGAGTGCTTCGCGTGTCTGCAATAGCTCCCACAGCCTGGGACCCGTCGCAGAAGTGTATTCATGGGGGAGGGAATGTGTGTGCGTGGGAAAGGCCTGGGACCCGCCCCAGAGGTGCATTGGGGGGAGGATGGAAAGGGGGGGATGTGTGTGCATGAGAAAGGCCTGGGACCCGCCCCAGAGGTGCATTGGGGGGAGGATGGAAAGGGGGGGGGGGAATGTGTGTGCATGAGAAAGGCCTGGGACCGGCCCCAGAGGTGCATTGGGGGGAGGGATGGAAAGGGGGGGATGTGTGTGCATGAGAAAGGCCTGGGAGGCTGGCATGGAACTGGGAGACTCCAGCCAGGAAGGGCTGTGCGGTCTCCAGGTGACGAGGGCTTTCCTGTGACCCTGCTTACCTCTATCATTGGGTATTTTACAGGTATTTGTTCATGTGTTGCTTTTATAATTTGAAAAAAAAAACAACAACACAATTTTTAAGCCATTTCAGATGGAATCCAAAACTGATTTTGCCAACTGCCGTTTCCAAACCACCCTGACCATGCTGGCAGCAGCTTCTTGTTTTTTAAATCTCCGCCCCTGAGGGGGAAGGTGAAGCACGAAGGGGGTAGAGAAAGGGAGAAACCACTGACCCCCATGGGCGCCCACCTGACCCCACCGCTGCCCCCACACGTTTCTTCCTCGGAGCTCACACGCAGGGCGAGGTGGGCATTACCTCTGCGGAGACCGCCAACGTGCAGAGCAGCACAGTCACGGCCTCAGGCCACACAACCGACGGCGAGTGACAGAACCTGACACGGAGAACGTGCATTCAAGACGCCTGCGGGGAAAACAGCAGCGGGGCTGGTTCAGAGCCCAGTCACCACGGCAGGAATGAAGGTGCCAACTGGCTAATCCAATATTATATTTAATGATAGGGGTTTGTTACTTTGTTTGCTCCTTATACAATTTCTATTTTTTTAAAATATATTTTATTGATTTTTTACAGAGAGGGAGAGGGATTAGTTAGAAACATCGATGAGAGAGAATCATCGATCAGCTGCCTCTTGTACACACCCCATCAGGGATGTGCACGCAACCAAGGTACATGCCCCTGACTGGAATCAAACCTGGGACCCTTGAGTCCGCAAGCTGATGCTCTATCTACCGAGCCAAACCTGTTTCGGCTTTTTTTTTTTTTTTTTAATATATATATTTTTTTATTTCAGAGAGGAAGGGAGAGGAAGAGAGAGATAGAAACATCAATGATGAGAGAGAATCAATTGGTTGCCTTTTGCACGTTGGACCGGGCCAGCAACCCAGCTATGTGCCCTTTGACCAGAATCGAACCTGGGACCCTGTGGTCTGTAGGCCGATATCCTAGCCACTGAGCCAAACCAGCGAGGGCCCTCACAGTTTCTTAAGCTAGAAAACGCGATTGATATGAGAACTTTTTTTTTTTTTTTTTTTACTATAAATGTCTCTCTCAGCACCGCATCCCACAAATGTTGATAGCTTGTACTTTTATTCCAGTCCAAACATTTTCTAGCTTTCCTTAGTCAGCTGGGGGTTATTTATTTAATGCCCACGTTTGGGGTGTTGCTCTTGTCCTCTCCTGCGGCTAGAGAACCAGGTTTGTGTAAGTAACCTTTCAGATTCCTAGTTTTGCTGCAATGCAGGCTGCTGAGGGGGCGTGCTTGGACAGAATGGGCTGTGCGCCTGCTGGAGAGTGGCGTGCTCTCTGGGCGGAGCCCGTCCCGTGGGCTGACAGTCAGCCTGTCCTGGCTGATTCTGTCCACAGTGCTGCCAGCTGCTCTCCAGAAAGGGAAAGCTGGCCCTCCGGCTAACCTGGCCTTGCCTGCTTGTCTCACACCTGTCAGTGGGCCCGTGTGCTCCGCAGCTGGTGCCAGGTGCACACACACTGAGAACCAGCTGTCTCTGTTAGCCAGTGTCCCACCTTCTGGCAGTCTCCACTGCTCTGAAGTCCTTTTGTACGTGACTATATCCGCTAAATCTTACCCCTTCTCTCATTTTAACCCACACATTTTATATTTAGAGTAAGTTTCTTTTAGAAAGCATAGAACTGGGTCATTTTCTTAACCCATTCTTCTGGTTTATCCAGACACACTGTTGGTGTGTCCAAACCATCTGCATTATTGTAATTGCTGATATGTTTCCATTTAGACCTACCATCGTATTTGTTTTGTTTTTCCTCCCTCTACTTCTTCTTTCCTGCCTTAGTTTCGTTTTTTAACTTATCTTAGAATTCCATTTTAACTTATTGGGCTTTTTTGCTCTCTTGAGTCAGTGATCTAGGGATTAAAATATTTTTAATGTTTCACAATCTATTTAGAATCAATATTTTACCACTTCAGGTGGAATGTTCAAACTTTATCACCATATCAACTCCCCCTGTATTTTTTTAAACTTTAACTTTCTAATTTCCCCCACCAGCACAAATGACGCTGACGAGTCTCCCACAGCTGGAGAAATGGCAGGGCCAGCACATCCAGAGCGCCTGGGTAAGCCTCGCCGGGGACAACCGTCTTCATGACCATGGCCCCCCTGCCAGGGGAGCATGCGCCCTTTACATTTTCTTTGTCTTACCTATTACATCTACGGTACGCACACTGAAAACCCAGCCATGACTTTTTCCTTCCAACCAAATACATTGTAAAGAACTCATCAAGAGAACAAGGGTCCACTGTATTTATCTGGCTTGTATCATTTCTCTTCCTCTTCCTGCCCAAGTTTCAGATTTCCTTCTGACACAGTGTCCCTACTGTCTGAACAGCTTCCTTTGGCATTTTTTTTTAGAACCGCTGGCCATAAATCTCTTCATTTTCCTTTATCTGAGAATACCTTCATTTCTAGGCATTTTTGCTAGATACAGAATTTTGGGTTGGTAGCTCCTTTCTTTCAGCACTTTCAAACCACATTTCACTTCCTTCTGGCCTCCATGGTTTCTGATGACAAAAATCAGTCATTCAAATTGTTGTTCCCCAATAAGTAATGCGTGTTCTCCGGCTGCTTGTAAAATGTTTGTTTTTATTTTCAGCAGTTTGGTTATGATATAACTGGGCATGGACTTCTTGGTCTTTAACCTACTCAGAGTTCATGGAGGCCCCTCTCCCAAGTCTGTAGGTTTATGTCTTTTGCCAGACTTAAAACATATTCATTTATTCCAACATGGTTTTCTGCATCACATTTTTATCCTCTCCTTCTGAAACTCCAGTAACAAAAGTGTTAAGACTTTTTAATGCTGTCCCACATGTCCCCAAGGCTCTGCTCATTTCCCCCAATCTCTTTTTCTCTGTATTATTCAGATTGGATAGTTCCTATTGATCTAAAAGTTCACTCACTCTTTCCTCTGTCATCTGCGTTCTGCACTGAGCCTGTCCAGTTAGTTTTTATTTCAGTTACTGTATTTCTCAGAATAAAATTACTGTGTAGTTCTTGTATTTTCTGTATCTGTACTGACACATTCTATCTTCCATTTCAAGAGTGTTTGCCCTTACTTGTTGGATCACTTTTGTAATGGCTGCTGGTTAATGCTGACACCTATATTATCTTGGCACTGGTGTCTGTTGTTTGTCTTTCCCTTGTGAGTTGAGATTTTCCTAGTTTTTCATATGCCAAGTAATTTTTAATTGCATTATAGGTATTTTAAATACTGTGATGAGACTCTGGGTCTTATCAAACCGCCCTGGAGAATGTTGACACTTTTGTTTCAGCAGGCAGTTGACCTGGCTGGATCCCAGACCCGAGTTCTAATCAGCCTTCTGTGAGTTGTGGTTCCAAAATCAGTTGAGATTTCAAAGCCTTTGCAGTACTTGGTGAATCTACCCCGCGTGCACCCCATCCAATAGCCAGTTTGGGATTTGTGTGATGGTCTATCCCCAAGGTCAATTCTCAAAGTCTATGTAAGCTATTTGGGTGGTATCCATCTATCCACAACTTGGGAGTAAGCCCTGAAGTTCATAACTAAACAGTCACTTTCCTGAGCTCTTCCTCCCCACACTGCCTACTGGGTTCCCTCAGGCTCCCTTTTTCTGGTTCTCTAGCCCCTCTTCCCCACCTATGTCTGTCTTGGGGCCAAATGGCGGGAAGAGAGAATACAGCATCAGGGGTTTGTCCCACCTTGGGAACGAAGCTCCTGTAATCAGTTTCCTTCCTGAGAGTTTTAGGCTCCTGCCAGCCCTTAGCCCTTGCTCCGCTGCCAGGAGACTGCTTGGGTACTGGGAGAGTGGAAAGAGGAAAAAGGCACCAATCAAGTGCTGGGCCTCTGCATTCTCTCGAGTGCTAGGAGATCCCTTTCTCACCCAGAACCAGAGTGTCTCCGAGCACTCTCTGTCCATGTTAACACCCCTTATGGGTTGGGGCTACCTTGAATTCAGGCTGTGAAATACCAGAGGGGGGAAATGGTAAACTCAGTCAATTCAGTGGTACTTCAAATTCTGGTTTTCCTCCTCAACTGTCCCTTTTCTGGACCGCCAACAGCTATTCCATGCGCGATGTGCGAGTTGTCCAGCTGCAGCCATGGAGAGATGGAGCCTCTGGGAGAGATGGAGCTGAGTGCACTGCTCCTCCTTCCCCAGAACGGGGCTGCTCCTCTTGTGAACTGGGTCACACCCCGTTTTCCGAGGATACATGGGATGATGGCAATGAGGACGTTTTCTATTTTAGAATCTACCTGCAGGCCCACCCCATTACCTGCACTGACCATCAAGCTTATCCCTCCTGCAGTTTGTGATGATTTATGATTTTCTAAGCACCCAGACTTTTCAGAATCCAGAGGTGAGAAGAGTGACTGTTACTTTGAGAGGTCCTAGGTGTGCCCTCTCCGGAATTCTCTCTTTAACATCTAACCGTTGACCTGAGATTCCAGAAGGCCATCCACGACATTCCAGGTGATAAACACCCAAATGCCCACGCTCATCTTTGCTCAGCAGCAGCGCTTTTTCTAGGCCACTGCCCTCCACAAGCCTGTCCTTCCCTCAGCTCTGCTGGCCACCCTCAGCCGCTGCCTCAGACCCAACCAGGACCCAAACTTTCTGCTCAACCTCATTTCCTGACAATAGTGCCAATTTCTCAAGCCTGTGTACACAGTGCTATGTTTAAAAGACTCACAAACTCTGTCCTTGCCCCGGCTACTATAGCAAGGTGGTTAGAAGGTTGGCCCAAGCACTGAAGGGTCAAGGGTTAGGTTCCCAGTCAAGGGCACAAGTTCGATCCCCAGCCCTGGTTGGGGCACGTGCTGGAGGCAACCAATCAATGTCTATCTGTCTGCCTGCCTCTGTCTCTCCCTCCTTCTCTCCCTCCCTTCCACTCTCTAAAAATCAATGGAAAAAATATCCTCTGGTGAGGATTAACAAAAAATAACAACATAAACCAACACCAAAAAACCCTCTGTTCTAAATGTTTGCAGCCATGCGCCCTTCTGACACCCACCCAAATTATAAAGACCCACTTTTACCTCTTAGTGGTCTCTTCTTTTAAAAAATTAAAAGAACATGCGTGGAAAAATTACATAAAGGAAAGGTACCAAAATGCAAACAGTAGTTATTTGGGGCAAGACTCCAAATTTCTTAATTTGCTAGCATCTTCTACATCTTCTACAAGTTAATATAATGAGGAAGTATGTGTTGCTAACTTATCTTTAAAAAGTCCATTCCCGCCGGGACCGGTTTGGCTCAATGGATAGAGCGTCGGCTTGGGGACTGAAGGATTCCAGGTTCGATTCCGGTCAAGGGCATATACCTTGGTTGCGAGCATATCCCCGGTAGGGGGTGTGCAAGAGGCAGCTGATCGATGACTCTCTCTCATCGATGTTTCTAACTCTCTATCTCTCTCCCTTCCTCTCTGTATAAAATCAATAAAATATATTAAAAATAAAAAAAATAAAAATAAATAAATAAATAAATAAAAAGTCCATTCCCCATATCCCAAAACCCAAGCAACTGGGGGCCGTTGAGCCGTGCCATCCCAGGCCAGGCCACAGCGGCAGGACTGATAACGGCTTCACCTCACAACTCCCTGGAAAGTCCCCTCCCAGCCCCTGCGTCTCCAGCAAGGCTGCGCACCGGGCCCCCTGCAGAGCGTGAGCATGAACAGCCACTGTGCGCTGGCGGGCATGTGAGAGGAGAAACAGGACAGTTCTAAAGTGTTAGACCGGAAAGCGTGGCACAGAGCGCGGAATCTCGGAAGGAAGGCGGGGGAGGGTGGGTGGGTGGGAGGTAATCAACCGAAGACCTTGTATGCATACATGCTTGACCCATGGCCACAGACAGTGGGTGGGGAGAGCCTAAGGTGGAAAAGAGAGGACAGATGTAATACTATCAACAATAAAGATTTTAAAGATAAAATAAAATGATGCATACTGAACTAAACAAAAAAAATACAATAAAAATATTTCAAAAAATAATTCAATACATTAAAAAAATAATTTTTAGACCTGAAAGAAAGGGTCAAGTCTGTCATTTACCAAATGAGGAAGATGCAAGGGAACAGGTTCAAGAGGGTGGGAAGCAGGTAAATAAGGGTAGGCCTGTTAAGCAGGAAATGCCTATAGACATCCACATGCAGCTGTCCAGCGGACAGCTGCAGCCCACATCTGGAGCAGAGATGCAGTCCCGGCTGGAAACATACGTGGCGGCTATCAGCAGAGGCGGGACATGCGAAGCCTCGAGTCCAGCGGAGATCTCCCAGGGGGTGACCACAGACAAGCACTCCGAGCCGGCATGACCGGCCCAACACGGCAGTGTGTGTTGAACCAGCAAATGAAGGGGAAAGCAGGCCAGGTTCATTCTCGCATGCAGGTTCACTTCCTGTTGTCCACGGCAGACTTTCATTGGGCAGAACCCAGAACAGCAAACACCCCCAGCACCGGAGACATTCAGCGCTGCTCGGAGCACATGGTGAATATTCACTCTTTCAACCCGCACCTCAGAGGCAGGGACTCCTGTTCTCCAAACTCCAGAGAGGAGGAAAATGGGGTTCAACGAGGGGAAGTAACGTGTCCAAAGCCTCGCGGCCAGGCTGGCTCCACCACCGTGCTGTCACCATGTGACGCTCTGAGTAACAGCACTGCGAGAGAAGGGAAAGGAGCTGTCTGCCAGCACCTGACGGTGCTTTCGCTCTGCTGGAGCTGCCATCACCCCTGGGACCGCGGTCTAGCACTCAGGCCCGGCACGGGCTCTGTGCGGCGTGCGAGCTGCCCTCTGTGACAGCAGCCAGCTAGAGCGGGTGCCCAGGCGCCTCCCCACGGGGCAGGGCCCTGGCTCTGGATCCCTCTCAGGCCTTGCAGCTTGGGGGCGGGGGCGAGGGAGGAGAGATGAGAGGGCTAGAGACACAAAGCACAAGCAAACAACACGGCAGGATCGCATGACTCACGCAGGTACAATGACATCCTTTATTATTGATGGCTGCAGCCAGACGGTGCTCTTCTCTGCAGTGTTGTGTTACCACACAATTAGCTGGCCTGTTCATTCCAGTTCACAAAAACCCTTGAAGTCAAAGCACATATCCACGCTTATCTTCGGAAAATGTATGACAACGATGGCAGAGAAATTTAAGCATGACGCAAGTGATATCAAGAATAAATCTGCTTACTACGATAGCTACTTTTTTCAAAGTGTAGATTCCTTTTAAAATATTTTAACTGTGTGGCTACTTAGTTTCCTAAGAAGTATTTTGCTGAGTTTTACAAACAAACTCATTATATTTTCATTTTATGTATTTTAACAAGTCTACACAAGCGATCCAAATTTAAGATACAAACTCCAGCACTGATTTATTTTGTCTCCAGACACCAGCTCTGAGGAATGTTAGGCTACAATCAGAACAAACTTAATTTGATAAGGCACAAAACAGGTGCAAATCCACCGTGTTGCCCAGGCTAGACCAAACGTGTGCATGCTGCCTCCCTCACACACCGCACGCCGTATCCACCATGCTTCACGCTCAGCGGAGCCAACCCCGGCCACCGCTACTGCCACAGCTTGGAGCCAGACACCCCTTTCTCTCACCTGGACTAGCCCAAGAGCCACACTCTCCCCAGGGTGACCACATCACTCTGAGCCTGCAGGCCAGAGCCAGGGACCAGGGTCATCACGCCACAGAGGCCTGGACAGCGCCCCACCTCCTGCTCCGCTGCCCCTTCCCGACAGTCAGCCGGCTGCTTCTCTGCCGTGTCTACAGGCTTCTCTGGTACATGGGGACAATAGTGTCTTCTTCATAAGGATGTTGCGAGCTTTAAATGAACTAGAAACCTAAGTGCTGACTCACATAAAGTTAGCAGAAGTAACCATCAATAGATGAGCCATCCCCATCGTTATGACCTCTCCATCACACCTTTACACTCAGCTCCGGATGGCCTTGCCCACGGCCCTGCCGCCTTACCCAGGCACCTGTGCTGCTTTTCCAACCCCTGGGTGGGACACTCCCCTCCCAGAGGCCTCTCGTGAGCACAGGGGCTGTGCCACCCCCCACCCCGGTGCGGAGCGAGGGCCTGCATCCACAGACCCTCCGGTGTTCACAACAATTACCAATGAACACAAAGCAGGTGGGAGGGGAGCGACTGCTGGGGCAGGGTCGCAGCTCTGGGCAACCAGGACTGCGGGGATGCTGAGCACACAGCCTAGAAGGTGCTGGTGGTAAAAGTCAGCCCCCGCCTGCCGTGTCCCTGCCCGAGCCCCTCCGTGAAAAGATGAGCACGTGCCTCCAGCTGCTGGCACCTGCCCCCACGGGGAGCCTGGTAGTGATGAGACACCACAGGCCTGACCCGAAGCCTATGCCCACCCTGGCCGACAGGTGGGCAGCTCCAGGGCCAGCAAAGGGAGGGTCAGTGGAGCCAGTGAACAACGGTCCGGCCTTCCTGGCCAAAGCAGCACCGGAAGGATCCAGTCCCAGGAAACCCAGGGGATCAGAGAGGGGGTGCGCTTTACTATCAAACACAGTCCATACAAATCAGCCACAGACACATTGCAACTCTTAGGAAAGAGTGATACGTTAAATCAAGTTATGGATATCTAAAGCCCAGCTCTCTCAACTGAACACTCTGCTGTGCCCGTTACAAACTGTCAGAAATGACAAAGGTTAAAGTCACTGACATGCTGAAGACAGGCTTGAGTGTTAGGAACGTGACATGCAAATTAGTACAGTTTCCCCGTTTCAAAACCTCCAAAACAGTCGCTTTTGCAAGGTTCAGAAGCATATGCTGCGCAGCACACGTCTGTGTATCTTGTATACCTTTTGTACTTTCTTTGACTCTTTCTGAGCATTCTCTCGGAGTGGTATTTTTCCAAATAACTTCCATCCCAAGTCATTTTGTTTGTCAAGTCTTGCATTTTGTTTTCTAGTAAGCAAATTCCTATAGGAAGAAAATAAAAGGTTAGGGAATCCTTGGTGGTTAGAAACATCAGGACAGCCAAGTCACTCTAACGAAAACACGCAGACTTCCCGTGACAGCACACTGTGGTGAACCACACGCTCGGCTTTCAGACTTGACTTCCATACAGACACAAAATTACGCAGTAGGTGGAAGACTTCAAGTAAGATTTTTGTTACTCATTGTTACGGGTACAAATTCTATAATTTAGGGTAAGGAAATGTATTACATCATGATAAAGTATATCAGAAAAAATGAACTTCAAAGTCAGACCACAGTGAACTGAAACTCTGGCTCAACCATTCACTAGCTGTGTGACTCTCTGGCCAGTATAGGCACCTGAGCCTCAGTTTCCGTTGAATAAGGGTCTTTGCAGGAATTAAAATTATAGCTATAGCCCAGCTAGTATTGCTCAGTGGTTGAGGGTTGACCTATGATCCAATTGGGTACCATACCCGGGAAATGTGCAGGAGGCAGCTGATCAATGATTCTCTTTCATCATTGATGTTTCTATCTCCCCTCTCCCTTCCTCTCTGACATCAATAAAAATACATCTTTTTTTTTTTTTAAAGTTACAGCTACACAATCAGTGCTCAAAGAATAGCTGCTTTAGCCTTGGCCAGTGTTGTTCAGTGGTTAGAGCATCAACCATTGGACTGAAGGGTTGAAGATTCGATTTCTGGTAAAGGGCACGTATGTGGATTGCCAATTCAAACCCTGACCTCACTTTGGAGTGTGAACAGGAAACAACCAATTAATGTGTCTCTTTTACATGGATGTTTCTCTCTTTCTCTTTCTCTTTCTCTTTCTCTCTCTCCCTCTTCGCCCCTTCCTCCCTTCCACTTTCTCTTAAAAAAAATCAATGAAAAACTTCTCAGGTGAGGATTTAAAAAAAAACAAAAACGAACAGCTGCTTTAGTACTTAATCTTTAGTTTAGTTCAAATATCTACAAGGAAATCTATATACCTATTCACAGTCTCCCCACATCACAGAGAGCAAGCCACCCAGGGTCTGTCACGAGGTCTCCTCTCCCAACACATAAACACGAGATCCAAACAACACAAACAATCCAGTGGGGTACAGAATAGGCTATGTTTTGGAACACACTGTTTTGGTGTGCTCATTGAAAACACGTGGCTTCAGGCCCACTGGAAAGTACTATAAGATGCGCAGCCAGAAAGGAGGAAAGTGCTCAGAGGAAGCAGGGGACGCATCTAACGGAAACAGCTGCCTGTTAGAAAGGGCTCCCACTGGCTAACAATTTAATCATCAAAATAAATAACAAGAACAGGGATTAGAGTCCACTGGATAAGACAGAAATGCACAAGCCCACGTGGGTACAAATAAATAGCCATTAATGCACGGGGGTGGAAGGACAGCTACAGGCCGCCACCTGGCAAGTACAGAACGGTGGGTGGTTAGGAACGGGCCCTGGTGCTACCCTTGCAGGTGAAAGCTGGATGAGGAACAGGGTCTTTCCACCAGGGTGACCACAAGGCAAAACTAGTTCCCTCTCCAGCGGAGACACTTCCTTGAGGAAGGGCTCACAGCTGGCCTTGCTGATATAGGAGCGACAGCACACAGCGCCATGTTGTTGGCGGCTACCAATGCACCAAGGACCCTTCGGCCAGTGGACGGCACAGCCACCCCCTCGGGCATTTCTCCGCTAGGGAACAGCGCGCAGGATCCTGCGTCTGCCCTCCAGCCCCAGCCCCAGCCGGGCAGCACTCTGCTCTGCAGGAAGGAGGCAGGGGCAGAGGTCTGAGGGCAGAAAGGTGGCTGAAGGCGGGCGGCCCGCAGGTGCTGGCCCCACAGGGATCTGTTGGCAATGCCGTGCTGATTGCCTGGATAACAATGCTGAAGAGGCTTCGGGAAATACACTGTGTGCTGCCGACGACTGTGCGCTGTCCCCAGTTACGCCACTGCCAACTAACAGACTGAGGGAGGCAGAGAGCTTGGGCCGGAAAAAGGACTCAGGGTGTCGCCCCTGCGTTTATCCCAGGGCTTGCAAAGTAATTATTTTCATCTCAGTGGGTCACGACTCAGAGGAAAAGATATGAGATGCCGTTGGTTCTGTGCCTCCAGGTGAAGAAGACCTTTGAAATGCCTTTTTCAGACCCCCTGGCGGCACCCTCAGGGAGCAGAGCACAGAACCTCAACTGCCCCACTTGGTTTCTCCACCTCTAGGTCATCTTCCTTACCTGCCTTCCTTAACTCCAGAAGTATGGAAAGCTGCCCCACTGTCATTCTCAGGGCATCTGAGCTCTTGCTTCCCAGCACTGTGGTCAGTTTGGTCTAAATCAACTCGTAAACATTCCCCACAGGGCTGAGCGTCCTATGTTGACAGCAATGACAAGCCATGTGCACACAGGGCTGGTTTCTGCCTGCACCCCGGGAGCCAGCCGCTCCGGACACACTGTGAAGTGCATGTCACATGGAAGCAGTGTCATCGGTTAGAGCAAGATGGGTCAGCGAACAACTCCCAGAACAAAAGGGACCCTGAGAATCCTGTCCCACTGAAGCTTTCCTCCTCAGCCTAGATTTACCCGCTTCTCTTTCTGTTTTCGTCACCCGACTCCGAGTCCCTGAGAGTGCATAGAGCAGGTCCTGGATCAGGATGTCAGTTTGTTATACCGCTGATGAGGTGCTGTAGAAACTAACTCTTGCAGATGTAATAAAATTGGTTTTTGCCTAGCCGGGGTGACTCGGTGGTTGAGCACTGACCCATGAACCAAGAGGTCACCAGTCTGACTCCTGGTCAGGGCACAGGCCTCGGCTGTAGGTTGGATCTCCATTAGGGGGCATGCAGGAGGCAGCTGATCAATGTTTCTCTCTCATTGGTGTTTCCATCCCTCTATCCTTCTCCCTTCCCCTCTCTCTAAAATCAGTAAAAACCTATTAAAAGTAATAATCCTATTGATGGCTGCCTATGACCAGGCCGGCAGGAGGGTTAGTGAGGGACGACCAAATGACTGAAGAGCAGGCTGTGAGGGGCAACCAGGCCAGTAGGAGAGTGCAGTTGGGGGTGACCAGGCTGCAGGGGTGGGAGCAGTTGGGGGTGATCCGATCAGGCTGGCAGGCAGAGGCAGTGAGAGGCAATCAAGCCATCAGGAGGGGGCAGTTAGGGACGACCTGGCAGGCAGGCAGGTGAGCAATTAGGAGACAGTGGTCCAGGATTGTGAGAGGGATGTCTGACTGCCGGTTTTCCCCATCTCCACCCCGCAGGTCTGATCCCAGGGAAAGGCCAGCCACTTTAGCCATCACAGATGAAAAACAAACACATTCTGCAAAGCAAGCCTCCTGTGCCACAGATTATACCTGCCCAGGGAGACCGCAGTCTGTCACTGTGCCCCAAACTCCTAGCTCCCCAACTAAAAGCACTCAGAGCCTCTCCTCCCTTAGAGAATGTCACCCACGTAGTATCTGAGGCTAAAAAGTGGATCCCTCAAAACAGACAGCAGTCAACTCAAGGGGGTTAGTGAGCATCTGCCAAGATTCCTGACACACAGCAGACCCAGGGATCGAGCTTAGATTGGCAGGCAGACATCCCCCAAGGGGTCCCAGACTGGAGAGGGTGCAGGCTGGGCTGAGGGGACCCCCTTCCATGCATGAATTTTGTGCACCAGGCCTTTAGTAACAAATAAAATTGTTTTTGTTATGGGTCGTTTCACTGAAAGTCATATTGACACATTAAGTAAGGACTTACTATATACTGCCTCCTATTCACTATGGTGACCTTAGTCTAAAACAATTCCTGGCAAATAATAATAATAATAATAATAATAATAAAACAATTCCTGGCATGTAGGAAAGCACGCAAAATTATTCCATGCATGCATTCCGAGGCATCTTCACACATATTACACAAGAATTATGCCATTTAAAATAGAGGAAGCAAGGGTCCGAACAGCTCGGGTTGTCCTGCCAGAGACATAGCTAAGGGGCACAGAAAGAGGGCCATGTCCGAGCTGCTACCTGGAAATCTGGAGTCAGCGGTGCGTGAAGCAATTCTCCCGACCCTGCGGAGCAGGTTCCACAAGCCACCACCTCTCAGCAGAGATTTCTCAAAACCTCTCCGTCTTGAGAAATAAAACTCCAAAGTCCTCCTCCAACACTGTGCAAGCGAACGCTGCTGTGATGCAGTGACTGCCGGGCCTCGTTAGCCAGGAGTAACCAGGAACACCCAGCTTCCGTCCCACGCGGACCGATGGGTATCTCCACCATTTCCTGAAGGCAGCTAGCTACCTTTCAGAGCACCTATCGGGGACCTCCTGTGTGAAACAGCCCCACAGGAAGGCAGTCGCCATGCACAGACAGGAAAGAGGCTCGGGGAGGTTAAGAACTTTACTCCTGATGGGATATACACCCCCTGGCACCCCCTGGGGAAGAGAAGACAGAAATCTTAAACGGTGCTTCCAACGCCCTTTCATAGTTGGTGTGTTTTCCCCATCTCCACCCCGCAGCAACCAGCACGCTTCGCTGCCACACTCCCCACACCGGCCCGGACTCTGCTCTGGACAGGCAAGAGGGAAAGGCCAGCCCTTCACCATCACAGATGAAAAACAAACACATTCTGTAAGCAAGCCTCCTGCGCCACAGATTCTACCTGCCCAGGGAGACCGCAGTCCGTCACTGTGCCCCAAACTCCTAGCTCCCCAACTGAAAGCACTGAGCCTCTCCTCCCGTAGAGAATGTCACCCACGCAGTATCTGAGGCTAAAAAGTGGATCCCTCAAAACAGACAGCAGTCAACTCAAGGGGGGTAGGGAGCACCCGCCGAGAGCTCCTGGCGCACAGCAGACCCTGGGGAGGTACAGGACACACCCACTTCATCTAAGAAACACACAAGGAAGAGAATCTGCCCAACGGGGCGCGGGGCCTAAACTCCACACAGGGGAGAAAAACCAGCTCCACGTACGTCTCCAATTTCAAAGCAAGAAAGGCAAGCCTGGGCCACAGACCTGTCCATGAGCAGGAGCGCAGAGGAGACGGACATCGCGTCTACTGCGGCCACGCGGCTCCGCCAGGCCGGCCGCAGGCGGGCGGCCGCTCCCCTCGCTGCATTCCCGGCTGCCGGAGCCAGAGTCCCGGCGAAGCACCACGGACGCCTTCGGAGCCCAGCTCCCCGGTCTGGAAGGTTAAGGCGGCAGGAGCGGCCAGCTGGAAAGGCGGGGGCGGGGCAGGCAGGGCTCTGACTCCTCACTAGTCACAGGGAGGGAGGAGGGCGGGCAGTCTGGGAAGCAGAGCATGAGTGACTGGTTCCGGGGACTCAGCACAGCTCCATCGGCGCCATGCGGAGACCCAGAGCCACACAGCGCCCGAGAGGCCAACGAGCCGCCGAACCCAGGGCACAAGATGAAATCCCACTTGCAGTGACTTAGAGCATCTCCTGTGTGTGAGACACTGAGCTTTGTAAAAGAGAACAGGTGTGCAGGCGAGTCAGACAGGGTCACGGAAAGAATGACCCAATCCCTGCGTCAGAGCCATCACCAAAGGATTCTCCCTGTTCCTGACCTGAAACACCATTAAAAACTTTTAAAGGACCAGACCTAACTAACCACTTCAAGGTCAAAACCTGAGCCATTCTAAACCCACAAGAAGTTAGTCTAGCCCTGGCTGGTTTGGCTCAGTGGATAGAGCTTCGGCCTGTGGACTGAAGGGTCCCAGGTTCAATTCCGGTCATGGGCATGTACCTTGGTTGCGGGCACATTCCCAGTAGGGGGTGTGCAGGAGGCAGCTGATCAATGATTCTCATCATTGATGCTCTCTCTTTCTCTTTCTCTTTCTCTGTCTCCCTTCCTTTCTGAAATCAATAAAAAATATATTTTTTAAAAAGAACAACACCCTCAAAATCCCAGTCCCAGTGCAGCTTATTGGTGGGGGGCGGGGAGTGATTAGCGATATACTAATTCCTTGCATTCCAAAGTTTGGTGTCTGGACTGAAGGCAGCCCACCTGGACACTAGCTGGAAACACAAATTCCTGCCCTCCGCTGCCCAGGCCTCCGAAATCAGAACTGGGGGTGGGGGGGGGGGTGGGGGGGTAGCAATCTGTTTGTATGAGCCTCCCTCTAGTTGAGAAGCTCTGATGCTTGCTCCCTGCAGTTTAAGGAGGACCGCTCTGACTATGACACATTTACAAACCCCTCACCCCCAGAAGTCAAACCCACACCTGGTCTGGCACAGGCATCACTCACGAAGCGCCACACCCTCAGCCTCTCTCGGGACCCTGAGTCCTCCCTGCACTACAAATCCACACCTCCCTGCTCCCACTCCTCTCCAAATTCTCCCTCAACCTGCAAGGTCCATGTGTCAGAATTGTGTCTCAGCAAAACAACCGCCAAAATTATCTACAATGAGAAACTCACCAAGAAAAGGGGTCCAGGCGGCCTCACTGGTGAACTCCTCCAAGCATTTAAGGAAGAAATACACAAAGCCTTTCAGAGGCCAAAGCTTTCCCTCCTCCCTCGCTCCACCCCAGAGGGAATTCATTAGGTCAGTGGTTGGCAAACTGCAGCTCGAGAGCCACGTGCGGCTTAAGCCGCGGTTTGCCGCTCTGTTGACTAATGAGTTTGCCGACCCCTGTCATATACTACCCTTTGCACACAATATGCCCAAATTGCCTAATCCCCACAGCTTACAACTACACGGTAACATTCAGTCTAGTCCAGTGGTTGGCAAACTCATTAGTCAAAAGAGGAGCAAACCAAGCCTCATGTGGCTCTCGAGCAGAGGTTCCAGACCACTGCATCAGACAGTCAAAGAGCAGGTTTACGGGCATTATTCCCCAAGAAAAATCCTATTCAGCCAGGACTTTCTGGTACCATTTGAGAATCATTTGACATGGAGTGTGTGTGTGTGCGTGTGTGCGTGTGTGTGTGTGTGTGTGTGTGCGTGTGAAGGCTTTTTTTTTTTTAATTCATATACAATAAAACTGACTTTCTATAACTTTTAACACATGATAGGTTCATTTAACCACCAGAAAAACCTCACTGAGAACACACGAAGCAGAATACTCCTGAGCCCATTCTATAAGGCCAGCATAATCTTGACACCAAAACCTATCGGGGCAGTATAAGAAAGGACAAATTACCGACAGAAAAGTCATAACCAAAATATTAGCAAATCCAATCCAGTCTTGGAACATAAAGGATGGTGTATCATGAATAATTTGGGATTATACTGAGAATGCAAATGCAGCTAGCTTACTTAACATTAGAACACTGCAATGTTATTTACCACATACAACCAAGAATTGCAGAAAAAAAGGCATTTGACAAAATGTAACACATGTGATCTTTTAAAATTATAAAACTAGGAATGAAAGAGAATTTGGATAGGATAAAAGGTATTTAATAAAATGTGAGGTACCTGGTGAAAAGACACCCGCCAGCAAGTGCCCACTGAGCGGGGAAGCAGGAGCTTTCTCAGAGCCAGGCCACGGCAGCCCTGCACGGGGCTCTAGGCCTTCCGTAAGGCAGAGCGCTGCGGAGAGGGTGCGGGCTGGACAGCCATTCACCGACAGTGGCTTTCCACAGAGAAAACACAAAAGAATCCACAGATCAACTGTGAGAACCACCGAATTTAACAAGATCACAGGACACAAGATCTGCACACAGAAATTAACAGCGTTTCCAATAAACATTCATAAAATGCCATCTGTAAAACCATCCCAAAATAACAAATATCCCAGAATAAATTTAGTGAAAGAAACACAAGACCTTTACATTTAAAAAAAACAACAAGAAATACCTATAAAATACTGTGGAAAATTTAAAGAAAAACTAAATAAATAGAAAGACACATCACACTCAGATACCAAGTCTTCAGATAGTAAAAAATGATCAATAAAGATCAATAAATTCAATGCAATCCCAAACAAAACCACAGATTTATTGTGGTATTGTCAAACTGATTTTAAAATTTATATGGAGATGAAAAAGAACCTAGAATGGTCAAAATAATCTGGAAGAACAAAGTAGGAGGGTTTAAACTATCAAATATCAAGGCCCATAATATAGTAGCTACAGTAATTTAAAAAGTACTGAAATTAGTGATATTAGTAAAAGGACAAATGGAGACAGAAGCTATATGGTCACCTGATGTATTTCATGGTTCACGGGAAGGACGATCTTATAGTTAACGAACATTAACCACTCCCTCACATCATACTGCAAGTTAATTCCGATGGATCGTGGATCTTGCGGGTAATGTCAAAACAGAGCTGCTAGTAGATAACAGAATTTCTCAAATAGAACAAAAAAGGCACTAGCTAGGAAGAAATTTCCATAAAGTAGAATTCATTATAGCCAAGAAGTTCTGTTCACTAGGAAACCAAACACCTGCAGGCAATGAGCAGGTAAGCCACCGCGCAGGGGAGTTCTGCAGCCCACACATCACTCAGGCTCTGCCCCTGAACCACAAAGTGTGCCCACAGACCCGTGAGCCAGGCCACGGCACCTCAGAACAGAGGCCAATAGAATATGGCAAGGCACGCAAGGTAAACCCAAATGCCCTCACCCATCACCAGGATGGCAGAAAAGAACAAACACAGAAGCCAACGAGTGACACTGCCACATTCCGAGAGGACGCAGAGCACGAGTGCTCCCGCTGCGGGCAGCGGGGTGAGCCAGCACCGAGGAAAGCGCTTAGCATGTCTACCGAGCACCTAAAGACATGCGTGAGACATTGACCATGAGCGCCCCCTAAGTGTCATGGACTTAAGAACCAAGCATCCGTTCATGCACGGGCAACACACAGAAGTGTGTTTGTGCGATTGAAACCTATACAGAGCAAGAGAGAACCAATACAGCTGCCACACAGTAACCCCTGGGTGAAGCTCAGGCAAGGCTGAGCAAAGAAGGCCAGACGCTGAAGTGTATGCTGCGAGTCCATTTGTCTAAACCTCCAAAAGCAAGCAAAACTATCCGTGGTAACAGCAGTCAGAACCGCAGCTGTCCTGGGGGGCCAGGTCCTGACAAGGAAGGGACACGACCGAGACTTCAGGGCTCAGTGACACCCCAAGGGCCCGCGTGTGAGGCTCTCTGTGTACACGACAGTATACGCCACATGTCAGGAAGGGCTAGCTCTGCTCCCACGGCTCTCTGCAGTTTTCCCGGCTGAAGGCCCCTCCGCGCCCAGTGGCTCTGCTGCCCTCCCAGAGCACCTTACACGCGTCATTGACAAAGAGCTGGGCTTGTGTTTTAGCTATTTCCGCATCTCCTCCCACTGCTTGGGGGTGGGAGTGCCCTACTTGTTCTCTGGATCCCCATGGCCTGGCAGGAAGCCTGCTGGAGAGCCGGGCACGCACGGGCCACTCATTAACTAACCCTGAGACCCACTCGGGCCTGCATATCTGCACTGATAAGGCAGAGTCCAAACAAGCCCCAGCGCGCCGGCCACAGCCTCCTTGGAGTCCCCTTCAGCCCTTCCCGGCGTGCGAACACAGGAAGGAGAAGTTGGACAGGGCGGGCTCTCTAACAGGAGAAAGGAGGAGGGCGGAAGCGCCATGTGATTTACTACTTTACTGAGGGAAAAACACAGTTATTCCTAATCTTCAACTGAGTCCTAAGAGGAGGGAACGAGGAGTTGCTAGCTCATGGGCTACAGCATCACGAATGGTGAGAGGTCGGGGCTCACGACCACCCTGAGAGGAGGGATGCGGGACTGGCCGCAGCCGTGGGCCGGAAGGGATGAGATCTGGCTACTTGTGGGACTCGGCGTCAGGCAGGTCTGGGCTCCTCTCCCAGCTTCAGGATCAGCTGCCTGACTCTGCGTAAGAATCAGGTGGAGGGGAGCTATGGGGAGGAAAAAAGAGGAACACCTGTAATAATCTTAACAATAAAGATTTATTATATTTGAAAGAAAGAAAGAAAGAAAGAAAGAAAGAAAGAAAGAAAGAAAGAAGGAAACAGGCCTCCAGCTTTCCCCTCTACAACAGAGGGCCAGTACTCGACCACAGACGAGTGACTGCCTGAGTGACTGCCTGAGTGACTGCCTGAGTGACTGCCTGCTTCCTGTGCCCATCAGAGGTCCTGAGGGTGGTGTACGTATCACAGGGCCAAGCTTCTCATCTCATCTCATCCTAAAGCGCTTCACCCGCCACTGCTTTCACTCAACAACTGCATCCTGGATAGGCGCTGTGCCAACGGGCAGCCCAGACACAGGCCCCATCCTCAAGGTGCTTATGTGTGATTTCCCCTCTGACAGATGAGGAAACTCAGAGATATAACCTTGCCCAAGGACACACGGTCACGTGAAGGGATTTAAGTCCGTACCTTCCACGGGTGGTTCTCAATCCTGGCTGCAGCAAGAACCACCCAGTCCTAGACTCTCCATTCGAATACTACAGGCTGTTGTTCCTTGAGATTAAGCCCCTATCCCAGTGGTCGGCAAACTCATTAGTCAACAGAGCGGCAAACTGTGGCTCACGAGCCGCAGTATGCTGACCACTGACCTAGAGAACTTTTTTAAAAATCCTAACACCGTGGCCTCACCCCAAACCAGCAAAAAATCATCGCTGAGGGTGCGGCCTAGACACCAACTGCTTTCTTTAGTTTCCAGAGAATTCTGTGCAGCTAGAGCTGAGGACTTTGTCCTTAACTAATAAATGCTTCCCTTCACGTGTTCTCTCATTTCTTTAATCGATGCTCTAATCTATATGAATGGAAGATTAGCTCTGGGCCAGCAGTTTCCATGGACAGTGAATTACAGTCTTTTAGATTTTGCTTTAAACTACTCTAAAAATTCTACTAACTAAAGCAAAATAAAACTGGGAACAAGTGCCTGATCATGTAACTTTTCTAGAATCTTCCCATCTCTGGTTTCCACGGACCCAGTTGATGTGCCCATTCCTAACCCAGGTGGCTTCTAGAGCTCATCCATGTGTCCTCTCCCTCCACTGGGCTGCGCCCCAGAATTCAGCAGGTCCCTGTCTTCTCTGGTACAGAAAACGCCCAGCCCAGAGCGTGGCACAGAGCGGCCTGCCCATGTGCATGCAAACAAACCACTCTTACATGCGGCTCCAAGAGCAATCAATGTCCACCCTGGGCAAGTGGGCAGAGCCAAGCCCTGTCTGTAAATGTCCCAGGGCCAACCAAGAACATTAGCCGGCCATTCTTTGGGGATCAGGGGTGACTAAGACCCAGGCTCTGACTTGAGGGCCTCATAGTAAGAACAAGACATACAAAACAAAACCACACAGAACTGGACTAACATGAGAGCAGGGACAGAGCAGCATGCTGGCAGGACCGCCTCCCTCTGCCCTGGGATGCCCTGTAAGAGCAGAGCTGGGCCTACAGATGTGCAGACATCGGCAGAGGCACACAGGCAGAGAGAAGGGAGCATCTCCGCAAAGGCAGGAGAGCGTGACTCAGTCCTCTGAGCCGAAGCCAGGGCCCGGGAGAGGGAGAAAAGACACCACAGGCATCTCTGCATCTGGGGACCGCAGGCCTGGGAGGACCAGTCTTGCCAGACTTCAAGCTACGTCACGTGGGGCCAGAGCTGTGACAAATTTCGACAGTCCACCAGCCCCTGTGGAGTGTCCTCATTCATAAAGCAGAGACTGGACTTTTCACTGCCAGTAAACCCGCACCAAGGACAATGGGCTCCTGGGGGCTCACAGTCCCCTCTCGGGAGAGGGCAGGTCAGCTGACCAGAGTCAGGGCTGTGGTCGTGAAGCAGGCAGCACTTCCGGGATACGGCCCCAGGAAATCCTGAAATGTACACCACGCACCAGTGCCGTGCACCCGCAGGCCATTTTATCATCAAAAAGCAGAAGGAAAGCCACTTCCTTTTTGTCAGACAAGTCAATGATTCACAGGGCGGAATACCACAGAGATATTAGTAAGTGTGTACATCTTTAATTTTGTGGGGAATATAAGTAAAATAGCAGGATACCGAATTGCAGAAACATTATGCAATTTTATGTTTAAAATTTAAAGAAAGTTTAAGAAAATACAGTAAAAAGAAAAAATTGGTAATAGGTGGAAAGGGCAAAAATAGAATGAAGAACATAAAAAGCCAAAATTTCCCTGCATATATTTAAACACAAAGAACCCTTAACATGTAAAAAAGTTTCTGAAAATAAAAAAAAGAAAAATCGTAGACACCACAGGTGTGTACGCCACACGTGCAATCAGACTAACACCTGCACAGCTGTGTGACCCAGGAAAGGAGGCCAGATCGCAAGGGAAAGTCTCTTCCTGATACACCGAACATCATCATCAAAAAGGTAAATATGTATATTTTAACAGGCAAGGTACCAGATCTCTATTACTTTTTCAGATTTACAGTCTATCCCTCATTCATGTAAGATTGTTTACTGATCGCCCTAGCTGGTTTGGTTCAGTAGATAGAGCGTCTGCCTGCAGACTGAAGGGTCAGGTGTTTGATTCTGGTCAAGGGCACATACCCGGGTTTCAATCTCAGTCCCCAGTGCGGGGTGTACAGGAGGCAGCTAATCAATGATTCTCTCTCATCATTGATGTTTCCATCTCTCTATCCCTCTTCCTTCCTCTCTGAAACCAATAAAGATATATACTTAAAAAAAAAAAAAAAAAAAAAAAAAAAAAGATAGTTTACTGAACATCTACTAAGTGCCTGCACTGGCTAGGAAAACTGAATTGAGATGCAGCCCCTGCCCCGAGAAGCTCTCGGTCCACAGGGTGGGAGGGGTCAGGGCTGTTTGAAGAGCGATCTAGGAACGTGGATCCAAACAAGGACTGCTGGAGGGCCCCCGGAGCCTGCCAGGCAGGGCAGCAGAACGGGCAAGTGTCTATGTGAGACTCTGGTTCAGAGAGCCCCAGGGACGAGCGTGGTTTTTGTGGCCGCAGCGCAGAACCGGAGCCAGAGGCCTGAGGGGGGCAGGTGGACCCAGAATGCTCCTGACACCACGCCCGGTAGTTCGGAGAGTCTCCTGCAGGTGATGAGGACTACCATTTAGGCAACAGAATGACAACACATTCACCACATCCACTCTAGGCATTCAATTCTCATGAAGCTGAGAAGGGAAGGGGGATGGAGAAAAATGACCCCCCAAAATGGCCCATGCTCCCAACTCTTCTGCAAACCCATCCCCTCACTAGCCGGGCACTACACTGTGCAAGTGGGCACTGGTCCAGCTTCCCAGCCTGCCTTCCAGGCGGGCGAGGCCACATGGCTAGGTTCCAGCGGGTGAATTGCAGATCACTGGTTACCCTTTCCCCTCGTTGGCCTGACACAGAGCCGCCCAGTGACCTCGTGTTGGAACCGCCCAAGCCAGGGGGTGGGAGAATTTGGGAGAGCATGAGCTGCAAATAGTAGTAAAGGTCCTTGGTGTCTTAGCCATTAACCAATTCAAGTTTGGTACAGCGGCTGGCGTTCACCTAAGGCCGTGGTCGGCAAACCACGGCTTGTGAGCCACATGCGGCTCTTTGGCCCCCTGAGTGTGGCTCTTCCACAAAATACCACGGCCTGGGCGAGTCTATGTTGAAGTGGCGTTAGAAGAAGTTTAAGTTTAAAAAATGTGGCTCTCAAAAGAAATGTCAATTGCTGTGCTGTTAATATTTGGCTCGTTGACTGAGGAGTTTGCCGACCACTGGCCTAAGGAAATACATATTCATGTGTTTTCCCCACAAACTGACCACCACAGGTGCGGTCAGACTAAAACCTGCACAGCTGTGTGACTCAGATTCCTTCTGCTTTAAAAATAACTGCTTGCAAAGGAATGTTAAAGGAATGAAATCTGCTCGTTCCAGGATAAAGGCTTAGAGTAAAGGAGCAGTCAGGTGCTATGGCCAGGCCAGGGCTGATCCAGGAAGTGTTTTTCCCTTCCTCCTGTGGCACTCCCTCCTTCCTCTGAGGACGTGGCCTGGGACTGAGCCCACACCCGCTTACCCGCTTTCCCTATATCCCCCCTTCTGGTAGGAAATGTGTCTGATACCCAAATTCAAAACCCAGAGACTATTAGGACTTCAATCCTGATTGCTCTTCCCTGAAACACCCGTACACAGAGCCTGGGACGGAAAATCTCTGGCTGGAAGCAAAGGGGAATTAGCAGGGACACTGGACTGTTATGAGCCCAAAACGGTGACTAGGCAAACCTGAATGACTCCTCCCTCTTCCACACACACAGCCTGACAGAAACCCTGTAACAAACCACAACTATTCACAACAAAGCACCAGCATGACTGGAACTGAGAGGCTCTGGGTTACACACCCAGCCACTGAGCATCAACAGGAACTAGATGTGTGGCAATCGGGACAGATGTGTGTGCACATGAACAAGGCAGGCGGCATGAGAAGTTAACGTCAGCTACGCCAGAGATTCAGTGTTCTGCAAACAGAGTGGGTAAACGTTTTAGAACAGGCCCTATTCTAGGTAGAAAACGGGTTAGATAGTTTAAACTGTGTTGTTCCACTACCATTTTTCCCCCCAGTGGAACAGACTTTATACCCACTGGAGCAGAGAGAAGTTAGTTTACTAGCAGAAAGAGCTGCTGGCAGGAATGGGGTTGCCTGTGGGTTTCTCAAGACCCCACCAACTCCTATGTGCCCACCAAGCACCTGTATGTCACCCTGAACCACCCTCCCATGCTGCCATACCTCACCACGGGCAGAACCAAGGCAGGCTGGCAAGCAGCTGAGCACAGAAGCCTGGGGTCCCCATAAAGTCGGCGTGTGATTTCCCGACAGAGCCAGCACACGGGGTGTTCCCAAACTCAGGAGGCCCAGTGAGTCCTACAAAGAGCACACATTCTCCCTCTCCCCGCCTCCCCAAAACCACCTCTTCCACAGCTGTGACATTTCTGAGGACAGGGACAGAGGCGAGGCGGCGAACCCAGAGGCCTGAGGTTTCTCGGAGCGCGGTCTGGCTGGTGAGCAGGACATACGCTACAGAGTACATAGACGCGCAGTTCTTTCCGGTTCAGTTCCCACCACTCCTGCCCACTCCTGACTCCACAGGGCGAGTCTCCACCCCGCACACCGAGGTGAACAGGGATCTCAATGTCAGCCCCAACCCGCAGGGCGGCCGGACTTAAAAGGTTTCTTTGCTCAGATCAAAGAACTTTCCTCACCCACCAAAGGGAAGGAAACAGATCAAGCCCTGCTGGGAGACAGCACTATTCCTGTTCCCTTAAGTTCAACTCCTGCTGGACAACTGGCTGGACCACAGGAAAACCAGGGGGCCTGCTTTTAATCAGGCCATTAATAACACAAGGAACTGCTGTGCCCGCCTCAGAACGGCCTAAATCCCCGTTTCTGTTTGCCCCTTTCTGCTGCTCCTCCGGATGAACTGGCATTTACTAGCATTCACTCGCTCACTTACTCGCTCGCTCACTCATTCTTTCAAGCAGCCAGTAGGGAGGCGATCCTCATAGATGCCAGTGAGCGTGCAGCGCCAGCCTCTGTGCAGCGCCCCGTTACCGCCGTTCCGGAGATGAGGAGACCAAGGTTCAGGAGAACGAAGCCGCTTAAGAAGCTCGCACAGCCGTCCCGCCAGAAGGGCAGAGCTGTCACCTCCTGGCGCTCCAGGCGCACTCTGCCTGCCCACCATGTCCGCTGGAGGCACAGCTCTGAGAGGTGCAGGCCCTCCGCCTCCACCGCATTAAACCTCCGGGAAAGCTGAAACCGGTTTGGCTCAGTGGACAGAGTGTCGGCCTGCGGACTGAAAGCTCCCGGGTTCAATTCCGGTCAAGGGCATGTACCTTGGTTGCGGGCACATCCCCAGTAGGGGGTGTGCAAGAGGCAGCTGATCGATGACTCTCTCTCATCGATATTTCTAACTCTCTATCCCTCTGTCTTCCTCTCTATAAAAAAATCAATAAAATATATTTAAAAAATAAAAATAAAAATAAATAAATAAACCTCCAGGACATTTACACACGCTGGAGCGCACAGGCAGTGTCACACTGGATTCACGCGACGGCCCAGCACCCTGCCAGGCAGCCACTGCCCCAGCTCCAGGAGAAGCAGGCCGGCCTGTCCCCCACACCGGCCTTCCTAATGGTCACCTTGCCTCCTCCGCCCCCTCCCCAGGCCTGTGGACAGTCCCTCTGCAGCTTCCCCTGGCTTCACGCGCCTCATACTCTCTCAACCACCGTGGGCAGCTTTGTTACATCGACGAAAACCAAGGTTAAAATAAAGTCACAGACTGTCACCTGAACTAAGCAGATGAGCGCTGAGCAGAACTCCCCTCAGGATGGGAAAGAGCAAATCCGTGCTGTGCAACGAGGCAGCCAGTGGCCCCGGGTGGCTGCTGAGCACTGGGATGAGCCTAGTGTGACTGAGGAACCGAGTTTTCCATTTTATGAAATTTAAACAGCGACATGTGCCTAGTGGCTGATGCACTGGACAGCACAGTAGAGTCCAGCATAAGCACCGACTGGGCCCCAACCTGAGACCCGAGATGACCAAATGGAGCCCCTGCTGACGCCTGCATGACCCGCTGAGGGACCAGGGACAAGGTACAGGAGGGTGGAGGCCACAGGACAGACATGTGAAACACAAGGCAAGCCCCTGCCAGCCCACAGCCTCCTCCGGCGGCTCCTTCGATCAGATCACCCGTCTCCCTCATCTCGTTCACAGCTCTGCTCAGAGGTCACTGCCCAGGGACACCCTCCCGGACCACCCTACTTAAAATGCACCTGCCACCCCCACTCTTCCCTCCCGGGCAGAGTGCTTTTTACTGCTCCAGCACGAAGCCTGACGGGCCGCTCTTGCAGTTTGTGCCTGCAGCGGATTCCCTGCCATCGGTACTTGTATTTGGGGAAGGGGCTTGCTGGCTGCTGCACCGGGTCCTGGGCACTATCACCGAGGAAATGAATGGCACCTGAGTTCACTGTCTGAGAAGCATTACCGAGTTCCCGCTAGATGCCAGCATGGGATGAGTGAGACGCGGTCCCGCAAGGGCACAGGAGGAGAGCCCTCCTCGCATCCTGGGATCTTCGGTGGGTTCTCCTCGTTTAAAGCGTGCGCGGCAGTGAGGGGCAGAAATGGAACCTATCCAGGAAGGGGTCACCGCCCCGCTGCAGAGGACCCTCAGCTCGGGCTCTGGCCTGCAGACTGCACTGCGCCGCTGCAGCTCCGCTCCCCTGCTCTCCAGCCCCTGCTCCCCAGGTGCTCCCGGCACAGCTTCCAAGAGGCGGTGGAGAGGCTTCAGTAAAAGGGCGGGTTGGAGCTGGACAGGGGTGTGTTCCAGGTGCCGCTCGGCATCTGGAGCCCATGCAGTGAGCCTCTCCGCCACCTCCGGGGCAGACAATCTCTGCGGAGCTGTGAGTGCTCCAGGGGAGAAGGGGCAGGGCGGGCTGGGACACGTGGCTGCTGCCTCCTCTGGGGGAGCTGCTCCCAGGCAGTTGGGAGCCCCCGCGGCAGCTGGGTTTAAGCCCCCTCTCAAGCCAGTTCCTCGCTCCTGTGCAGCCCGTCATCCTGTGCACTTGGAGCTCAATCTGCTTCCACTCTCACAGCTCTGTAAGGGGGTATCCGCAGCTCATTCTGCAGAGGAGGACACAGGACCCAGCCCCAGAGAGCTGAGTGCCTGCCTCAGCCAAGACCACACGCCAGGAAACGCTAGGGTAAGAGAACAGCCATCATTGCTCTTCCCAGGTGCAGTGGTGCGTACACACGTACACACACACCACCCAGCAGCTCAGACATTCAGCAGGCTTCTGTATATCCCTGATACGGGGGCAAAGTCACCAAGAACATCAGCAAGCAGATTTGGTAGAAAAGTGACAGTTACAATGTTACACCTCAACTCACTGATGATAATTCTAAAATGGTCAAAGTAGCAGAGAACAAGTTGGCCAGGCAGAATAATAATGATAGAAAAGATATTAAATGCCTGTCATATATCAGTGCTCTACATCCATGTACATTTCCTCCCTGTTTAATTCCAACAACACTTTGAAAAGGAACTTATTTCTATTTTCCAGATAAGAAACAAGCTCAAGACCCAAACTCTGTATCATTTTTGTATCCCTTGCAAGCTACTTGGCCATCCCTGCCTCAGTTTCCTCACCGAAATGAGAATAACCTGCAGTGCCTACCTGAACCCACCCTCTATCAGTGCGGATACAGAAGCCACTCGGGGAACTTCAAGCAGGAAGGGACTGAACTCAAGGAGTTAGAGGATTTGGAGATCGCTGTAAGGGCTGAAGGCATCAGCTCTAAACTGGGCCCCGGGATGGCTCCCTGGATAGAGACCTCACACAGCGGGGAGCTGCCGCGTCTGAGCTGCCCCGGACTAAGGAACTCCAGGGCGCAGCCTGCAGCCACTCATCCACCTGGCCCACCGCAGGATGCTGCTGCAGCAGAGCCTCCCGCCCGGGGCAGCACTGGATGGCAGAAACCAGCCCGAGGGGGAGAAGTGTCTCCGCCAAACTTCCAATCCCTCCCACATGGTCCCCAATTCACACCCAGAACCCCACGGCAAGAGACTTTGGGAAACGCACGTGTTTCAGGCTCCGGCTGGCAGAGTGCGGGAGGCACCCGGAGGAAAGAGGTCCGGAGCATGAACAAGCCAGCCCACAGACCGGCCACCCACACTCTCGGGCTGCTGGCAGTGAAAAAGGCGACCGCATGAAGTCCGAGAATGGCACCTCTGAGGGCACCTGCCTGCTCATAAGCTAACTCACCCTCAAAAGGAAGCAAAGAGCACATTTCTCCCTCAGCACCGCTCATGTCACCTCCAAATAACCACAACCCAGAGCCCAGGTCAGAACAGGAACTAACATTTTGCTTGAGCGCTTTCACAGCAAGTGCTCCACAAGCCGGGACGTATTTTCTAACCCGATGGTTTCAAACTTATTTTCTAACCCGATGGTTCATACAGCAGGGCCTTTTAAAAAAAAAAAAAAAAGAAAAGAAAAAAAAGTGAACTCTTATGTGAAACCCCAAACTACACAGGCAGAACGCCAGGCCAGAAATCCAACCTGCATTCCTGGCCTGTGCCCAAAGCTTTACTGTATTATCTCGTTTGACCCTCACACCAACTCTTTACAGGAGGAACATTTAACTCATGTCATCCTGTACCCCCTGGGATCACAGAGGATAAGTGAGTTTCTTGATGTCACAGAGCAAAAATAGCAGAACTGGGGTTCAAACCTGGGTCTGAGCAGCTCGGCTCTTGACCACCACACTTCTCGCCTCTATCTCTGGTTTACAACTCGATGCCAGGGTGAACCAGACATAGACCATGCCCCCAGGGGCCCTCAGCCAGGAAGCAGACCGGAAAAACGCATCATTACAGTTCTTCAAACACAGCCAGGTGCACGCACACACACACTCCCTACCCCACCTCCCCTACAACCACCCCCGGCCTTCCTCGAGCTACTCCTTCTGCCTGGGTCTTTCCCCTGGCAAGCCCCTTCTTTCCATCCTAGCATCTCTCGTCAGCAAGGGTACTTGGAGCGCCTCTTCTAGAGCTTAATAAACGGTTACACCAAAGAAGACATGAGTGGTCAGAGTTAACCACCACCCTCCAGACCAGAGCCGATTAGCAGCCCAACCCCGGGCTGCTCAGAAGCAGCCGCCTCCTGTGCCATACAAGTATGCGCTGAGCTCCTCTCGCCGCTGTGCCTGGGCTCCCACAGACATACTGATACCGACACTGGGCGCCCAGGACCCCGCTATCCACGGTGAGGGTCCCGCTCAAACGGCATTACAGTCGTCAATTTCCTCCAAGGAGGCAATTAAATCCCAACATTTACAACCTGCTAGCTCAGTGGTTCCTAAAGGAGGGTGATTCTGACCCCTCCCCAGGACATTCAGCAATGTCCAAGGGCATTTTTCACTGTCAAAACCGGGCTGTGACAGGCAGAGGCCAGGGAGGCTGCCAAACAGCCGTTAGTGCACAGAAATTCACCCACCCCAACATGCCAACAACGCCAAAGTGGGGAAATCTTGAGGCAACTTTTTCATGAGTGGACTGGAGTAAGCATAACGTGGGGACAAGAACTAGAAAAGGCTTTGGAAAACGTTGTTTAGAAATGATAATCATTCCTATTGGAATCTTAGGTGGCTACTACTTAGGTATTCTCAAGAAGTAGCTGGATGCTTTACCTATTTGATCTCTAACCTTGCACAGTAGTTTTATGCTCCATTTAAGGCTCAGAGAGGTGAAGTAACTTGCCGAAGGTCACACAGCTATGAAGTAAGAGTGCTCACATTGAACCCAGCCAGCCTGACCCCTGAACCAGCGATCTGGACCGCGGACCTCGCCCTGCCCCACAGTGTCTGTCTGTCTTCCCCTCCAGCAGTAAGCTCCTTGAGGGCAGGGCCTATTCTAAGCCCAGAGCGGAGTCTGCCCCAGGGATGCCTATCAACCTGAGTGGAAGGGGAAAGTGAGAGCTGGGCCTCAGCTCCACTTGGCGGTGGCCAGGCCCAAGCCCGCCTTCCTCCTACTCGTCTGCCCCCTGTCCTCCAGGCCACCCTCCTCGAGCAGCCAGAGTCACCGACAGGCCCTGCTTCTAGGCCACAGGTTCCAGACCATCTCCACCCCTTCCTCCCCGAGCCCCTTTGTCCTAGTCTAGCCTCCCACGATCCTGCCTACGCTTCCTTCCACAACCTAGAACTTGACTCAGTGAGGTTAAGAGAACAGACAGGCGCTAGGGTAGAGAGTCGCTTGGGCTCAGGGGATAAAGTGAAGAAACAAGATGACTCAGGAGCCTGGGCTGGGAACCCCAAAGGACCTGCCCTCAACAGAAACTCCCACAGCCTGCAGTCCTCTGAGTACCTACTGTGTGCCAGGCCCTCTCTGTAACTCCCTGTACATTTCCTCCCCTGTAAAATCTTTAGTAGGTTCCAAACATTTTGGCCCAGAGCCCTTTCCTCTTCAAAGGATATCTAGATTAACACTCTCCTCTAATACTTGAAGATTGTAGGACAAAACTCACTAGACATGCCCATGATTTCATATTTGATTCTTTTGTCATTAATATTCCACTAGCTTCCCACCGGTACTTAATAATGGCTCACGATAATGTCTCAGCCATCAGAACAAGGATAAGGAGACAAGAAGCAAGGAATAAAGCAAGGAGGCGACATCTGATTTTGGCAGCAAACAGCTGAAAAGGATTTTCAAGAACCAGCAGCTTTAGAAATGATTGCACAGAAGAGGCTCCAAAACAGACAGAGACAAGGCAGTCAGGAGAATCACAACAAGCAACTGAGACTTCAAGGCTTGCTCCGTCGGCACTGCTTCACACTTGTCTGGGTCTGTGCTGTTCACACTTTGTCTGGGTCTGTACTGTTCACACTTGTCTGGGTCTGTACCGTTCACACTTGTCTGGGTCTGTACCGTTCACACTTTGTCTGGATCTGTGCTGTTCACACTTGTCTGGGTCTGTGCTGTTCACACTTATCTGGGTCTGTACTGTTTCACATGTGTGACCCACTTCTGCCCCATAACTACAAGGGTGTCGAGGATGACACCCTTGGTAAGAGCACACCCGTACATGAACACTGCAGCACCACATGCTAGGCAACCACCCTCCTTGTGAGCAAGGTTTCCCAAATTTGTCAAGAACCACAAGGGATTCTGAAAGCCTATCCCCTGGGCCTCTGCTGAGGTCCTGACTCTGAGGCTCAGGGATGGATCCTGAGGAGCCTGCACAGGCATCCAGGGGGACCATAAACAGGAAACGCTGAAATCCTGGCCTGGGTAAAGGGGTCAGTGCAGCCACACCAGCCTGAACTGCCACTACACCGCCTTAGGACCTGCCTCACAGGGAGAGTGAGTCTCCCCAGCATTCCCGGTGCTCCCCACGAGGGCAATGGCTGAGTGATGCACTCTGAGACCAGGAACGCTGCTCCTGGGAGCCCCATGCCTGTCTGTCAGCACATCAGAGAAAAGGTGCCCCCAAAACACAGCCCTGTCAGAGGGCTCCCTCAGGACAGGTCTGAACTCATCTGTAAGGGCCCCCGCATTCAGCTGGTGAAGCAGCTGAGGCAGCGGCAGGCTGGCATGCGTGCCCACGGTCACAGACGCCTGATGCCAGCACATCGCACTGTCTGGAAGGAACGCCCTGTATGCAGTGCCCAGCAGGGGTTTTGCTGGGGCCATACACATGGGGCAGCCAGTGTCAGCCGCAGGAATGCTCCCACCTGCCAAGCCCTGGGCCAGGGCCCTCTGCAGAGCAGCTGTGAGCAAAGGACCGCTCTCCACACAGCCTCTCCACAGCCGTGCCCTCCTCACAGCACTCCCATTTGCTGTGAGACTGACTGTTGTGCCTACTCCCACCACTGTAAGCCCACCGACAGCCATTACTGCTCACCATTCCTACCACCGCATTACTGCTGTATCACCTGCCAAGAGCGGAGCCTAGGACAGGAACACGTGCTGAATGAAAACACAAAGCACAGAGAAGAGGCGGAAGCTGTCCCCACAGGGCTTGTGGTGAGACCCAGGGAGCCAGCAGCCCTGGTTCGGTTCCTGAGTGACAGGGCACCATGGGGAGGGGGGTGCAGGGCCTAGTCAGAACACAGGTGACAGCACACATCTCAGCAGCGACAGACACGCAGAAATACCAGGCCTGGGTTATGCAAATAGGGGCTGGAGTTAGGAATGTGGGTTACTAACTCTGACATCAACCATATCAGCACCCTCTGGTTGGCCCAGGAGACTCAAGGTACTAGCATAGAGGGCCCTTCAGAGAATTGGCTGACCAAGGCTGCTAATTTGGTAACACAGACCACTTGTAGCAGGTCAGGGGCGGGAAGTGACAACAGACTGTGCGAGAGAGCCAGGGTCACAGAAGTGACAGCTAACAGCGAGGAATCAAAAAGCAGCATCTCACAGACCAGTCCAGCAACACCCCACAGGACCCTGGGCTACTGGGGAAGGCCTGCTCACCTGCCTGACACAGGGCCTGCTCAACAGGGCTTCCTGACACACACACGTTTCAGACAAGAACAGTTCAACGGGTCTGAAGGCAACAACCTCCATCCTCTGGAGAGAGAAAGACGGCATTACCTTGTAAAGAAGTTACTAAATGGTCCCAATTTTTTCAATTTACTTCCTTCTGCAATTTCATCAGCACAGTCCTGCTGGTGTAGGTCATGGGTTTCCTTGATGGAGCTCAAGGTGACGTCAGTAAACTGCGGGTCATCGACATTCTCCAGGGTCACGATGGCACTGGAGCTGCTCGTGACCATGAGGTCCAAGATGTCCTCATTACTGACGGACAGGGTGGTGGACAGCTCGGTGCCGAGACTGGACACGCTGCAGACGGACACATCATCACTGCGGTTCAGGGCTTTGGAGGTGGGGCTGTAGAGCTTCACCGAGTCATAGCCCGTCCTGGGGAACGTGGAGGACTTCCGCACACTCTGCTCCCGCTCAGCGCTGGTGGGAGCTGGTGGCGCGTAGGACGGCAGCGGGCATGCACTCTGGCAGGCCCGCTCAGGAACTATCTCCGACTCAGACTGTTTCCTCTTCACGTGGACCACGCTGCAGGGGACGGGCTCCGGGTTGCTGATCTCTAGGGTAGGAATGCCTGAGTCCACGGACTGCAGGCTGTGCTGGTCGAGAGCCCCGAGTTTCAGCTTGGACCCACACTCCGGCAACGAGAGGGATCTGGGCGCCTTGAGATTCAAGTGTTGCAGGTTCTGAATATGGTTTCCTGGCCGACCATCCAGAATGCCCATCAAGGCCACGCCATTTGTAGAGCTGGCAAGGTTTCCATCAGTCATCTTGGTCCAAAGAGAAACTAGAAAAAACATCAACATGGGAATTTAGGCAGTGGACGCAAAAGCCAAAGACGCCACTCCTCTGCTGCACAGCTCGAATGTCCTGACACTCTTTAAAGGAGGGAGCCCTGGAAGAAGTCCTCCAGACCCAGCTTTTCATCAGGACCAGATGCTAGATGTAACATAAACGATCGGGATGTAAAATAGCAGGAAGACAACACAAAGGACACGCGTAGGGCAAAAGCATATAAAATGTCATCTTTGCCGTCCTCATCACCACCCACCAGTCACCCGCCGACCCCCAGGAGAACACGGCGGCAGCATGAGGACGGCGCCAGCAGAGGCAGGGCTTTGCTTTTTCCTGTGTATGTTTTTCTCGGTGATAAACAGGCTGCCTCTGTCAGAAGTGTGTGAATTCGTAATCCATATAGATGTCAAGGTTCTGCTTGTTTTTGCATAAAAATCAATTTGCTTTGGAAAACAAGAAGATAAATCGTATGTGCCACATGCAGTGAGGTTACCACAACCATGCCCACTTTAGCATGCCCTCCACAAAGGTTTCAGTTAACTCACTCAGGACTCGGAGGTAAGAAACTGAGGCTCAGGGCGGTTAAGAAGCAGGCCCGAGATCACACTGCTACTTAGCGGCAGGGCTGGGACTCTGGGCTAACCCCCAATAGGCCATTCCTAGTGGATGAACAGCTTAGTTTGCAGTTAGGAAGACCAGGTCGGAAGGCTGGCTCGGTGAGGTTGGGTAAACCATAAAGGAAAATAAATACCATAGCCCTACAATAAAGCCCTGAGCGGGAAGAGTCAAAGCCGCAGACACACACATCCAGGACCCTGCCGACAGTTCTCTGCTTAAGTCGGGGGTGGGGAGAGGGGCTGAGAGATGCACCGGCCTGGACAGCACAGCCACAGAGGTTGGATGACCCTGGCATATGTTCTGTCACCTTCTATTGTCCTTTAAAATTTCAAAACTAAAGAGACCTGGTGCTGCATTTTAATCTGACCCATGGCCGGCTGGTGTGGTTGAGCATTGAGCTGTGAACCAGGTCACAGTTTGATTCCTGGTCAGGGCACACAGGGAGACCTGGGTTGTGGGCTTGATCCTGTACGGGCCGTGCAGGAGGCAGCCTATCAATGATTCTCTCATCGTTGATGTTTCTCTCTCTCTCTCCCTCTCTTTTCCTCTCTGAAATTGATATATTTTTTATAAAAATAAATCTGAGCGATGGAGCAGAACAACCCAGAGAACGGGGCTCTGGTTTCTACTCCCAGCTCTGCCTTCCAGTCTTGGGAGAAGGAAACAAAGCGCCAGGAGAACAGCACTCACTAGGCCCCTGGCCCCGGCCCGGCCCCGGCCCCGGCGGGCACAAACAGTGCTAGCGGAAGGTTCTGGAGCCGGCAGAACAATGATAACCACTCTTTCTTTCGGGAGCCGTTGTAGCTTTTACACAGAGCCTTCCTGCTTCCCCTCCAGAAGCCTGGCCCTCCTCTCAATGTCAACACAGCAAAAGCAAAGTCATTAAGAGCAGAAAAGGGAGGAGAGATTACTCTCCCTGCCAGAGATGGGAGGAACCAGCCAGTACGGCTCTGGAGCAAAGAGTAGAAATATGAAGGACTAAATCGAGATGCAGAATTCAGAAACAGATGCACTACACACAAGAGCCTAACCTGTGACCCAGGGAGGACGGAGGAAGACCTAACCATGATGTTATGCTAACTGGCTAGCAACTTCTCTTGGAAGGCAGAACCACACTCTGCTACAGACAAAATTAGAGTTTAACACAAAAATGAAATTATAAAGATGTTGCATAAAATAAAGTGTTCTCCAGCCTACAGAGCAAAAACTCCCTGCATCCTCCGAAAGGGCTGAGCACCCCGGCCCACCTGTGAGCACATTCTAAATGGATTTCCTGGCTCTGAGACTGCTCTGGGGAAAGCCTGAAATAACACCGGCACTCACAGAGGGAGTCCAGCATACGCAAACCTGGAAGTTCTTTTCTTTTTAATTAAAGGAAAATATGGTAAGGAACATACTTAGCGCATCGTTAAGAGCTAGTCTTCGGAGATGTCAAAGGTAATTAGAATTATCAAAACACCATCAACACTGCCACAGTCAAGCTGGGGAAAGCTGACCCCAACAGGAAGCCCTCAGGGGAGCAGAGGTCTGCCCCTTAGCAGCTGGCGCAACCTCAGGGGCATGCTCAACCTTTCTGAGCCTCAACTTCCCTCCTCCCCAGCAGGAGAATGGGCCATACCACAGGAGTCCCAGGGAGACCCGAGGATAAATGGCAGAGGGTTGGTGAAGGCGCCAGCACACCACACGCTGCCTCTGACACCCAGTAGGTGCCCCATAAACGAGACTCTCCTCTCCGTCAGCCACACTGAGAGCTCCGGGCCCTCCAGAACGTGGCCTGAAATGCTGACACCAGAGTGGCAGGGGCACCTCGCGCTCCGTCTCCCTCGGCCGTGGGGCCGGACAGCAGCCGAGAGCCTCTCCTGAGGGAGACGCTGAGCCACCTTGGAGGCCTCTGCTGGTTCCAAGTCCAGTTTAAGTTCCTTAAACCTCAGGAACAGGGTGTCAGCCTTCGGGGAAACCTAAAAGGAAAGAAGTACTTCCGCTTGCAACACACTCTAAAACCAAACTCTGCAAGGGCCAAGGCCGCCTGTCCTCACCCCTGCCACCTGGGGCCACCGGTGCCAGAGCTCCAAAGCCGCCCTCCCGAGCACCTGCCTGGCGCTCCGCTCCGAGAGCGAGCTTCCGAGGCAGGCTGCAGGGACTGCGGAGCCCGCCGGCGGCAGCTGCCGGCGGCCCGCCTCCAAGTCACACGCTCTCCAAAGACAGACTAAGCCTCAATTCCCTGCGCTGGCACAGGGCCCGCCCGGTCCGCCTGCCAGCCTCCCCAGCCTGCACTGCCCCCTCAGTTCCCTACACCCAGGCCCCTCTGCCTTCAGCGCCCGGGGAGCTGGTAACAGGTGCCACCAGGAGACACACCCGAACATTCCAAGGCCACCGCCTCTGAGGAGCCGTCCGCACTCCGCCAGGAAGCCGCAGCCCTCCTCCTCCCAGCCCCTTTGGCCACACTCCTCCTGAAACCACTGGGTCTGCAGCTGCCCCATGTCTGCTCGCACAGGCCTCTGAGCGCCAGGCAGCCCGCACTCCGCCTCTGGACACCGCCTGGCCACAGGCCTGGCATGGACTAAGGATTCAAAGACCTCTCTGCTGAATTAATTAGCGCTACCAGCTGTGCTCTAAGAGGGCGGTTTCAGGAACAGTCCACCCAAGAAACATCTGCTGAGAGCTGGGTTATGTCCCAAAACAAGGTCAGCAGTGGCGGGAGCAAGAGGAGAGAAAGTCCGTCCCCTGGACTGGCATGTGAGCGGACCACACACAGCAGGGAGCGTGACCACCCTGAGCACCACGGCTGCTGCGACTCGCCGGCCAGGCCGGTCAGCAGGCGATGGTGGTGGGAGTGAAGCACAACTCCGCCCTCCACAGGAGTTTCCCCAGGTCCCAGCCGCTGTGGCCGAGCCCCCGCCCTGCAGCAGCGGCCACCACAGCGGTGCGACCCAGGCTCTCGGCGTCTGGGCACAGCCGGCACCAGCCATGGCAGCGCGGGAGATGTGTCATGACTAGCCCTCACCTCCCAGACGGGAGGAAGCGCGCCAGACATCAAGGGTACCAGGGGGATTAAATTCAGGCAGCAAGCCTGTCTGCCCCAAACTGAGTTCTGAGGTAGCAAATAAGATCAGCGCCTGAGAGCCTGGAACACCCTCCCTCCACGGGCCGTGTCTCAGGTTTAATACAAGTCAGGAAGCAGGCAGTGGCTGCCCTAGCCGGTGTGGTTCAGTGGATAGAGCATCAGCCTGCGGGCTCAGGGGTCCCAGGTTCGATTCCAGTCAAGAGCATGTACCTTAGTTGTGGGCACATACCCAGTGGGGCATGTGCAGGAGGCAGCTGATCGATGCTTCTCCCTCATCGATGTTTCTAACTCTCTATCCCTCTCCCTTCCTCTCTATAAAAAAATCAATAAAATATATTTTTTAAAAAGAAAGAAAGAAAGCGGGGAGCAGCTCTGCCAGTGATTGCAGATAAGGCTTTCGAAGCAGTCCATCTTGAATCAACAGTTTAATTTTCTTCGCCTTAAAGACCAACAGGACTGTCTTGGCTACCTCTTCATAAATAAAAGGAAGAGCTCATGAAGCTAAAACCAAATGACTTGTTTGTGCCCTCGGGAGGGGGTGCCCTCGTGGGTGGCTCTGAGGAGAAGAGATGCTGACCACCCACGCAGATGTCCTCCGTGTCCAGGATCCTGGCTGGGTCCGGCAGAGGAGAGCCACCTGCTCAGCACGGGGACACTGCTGCCCTCCGAGGAGACTGTGCACCCACCTTCGCCGCCTGCCTCCCATCACCAGCTCCGCCACTGGCCCCTACCTTACTCTTCCGATCCGTGCGGCATCTCCGGGGGGAGCCAGCTCCAGAGGGCTGCACCAGCCCAGCCCCCATCGCTCTCCTGCTCGCTCAGGCCCTGGCTCGGGCAGGCAGGTTCCGGGAAGAAAGGCACAGGGTGTTCCAGGTCTCAGGTGCCTCAGCATTAACAATTAACAAGAGAGCCGCCTCTGCTCACCAAGTGTGCATTACACGCTGGGCATGGGTTCCGTGTTCACACCCACCACCGGTATAACCCCCACAACGACCCTGTCATTACCACCCACAGACAGGAAGACAGAGGCATGGAAGGTACTTGTAACATGTAATAAAGTGGCTGTGCAGGGTCATACACAGAATGGCGAACTTTGTAGTGAACTTTTTAAATGTGTTATTAAATGTGTTACTCTTTAGGATTTAAAAAAAATCCTAAAATAAAGAATTTCTTAGAAGCTCAGTATGTTCCTCTGCAGGGTGAGTGGCAACCTTTAGGAACCTGGCATGTAACACAATGTGTAATACGTTTGGTCCATCAGCAAACCAGGGAGAAACGGGTTAAACTGCGGAGGATCCCGAGGCTCCTTTAGAACCCGAGGGAACAGACGGTGGAGTCACACTGGCCAAAGGTGGTTATGTTAAAAGGCACAAGGGGGGGGGAATTTCAATCAAGAACTCTCAGTGCATGGAGGATTCCGCACATCCTAATGTTTCAGCTACATTTAGTGAAATACCAAAACCAGCCATCATATAATACCCATGTGATTAAGAGGCAACTGACAGGTTAGGAGGACAGTCAGACCACTGAACAAAGCCAACATAATGTGTGATCTCAATCCTATCTAATGAAGAGGGAATATGCTAATTAACCATCACACCCTCAAAGATGGCAGTGCCCACACCCACAAGATGGCGGCGCCCAGTCCCTTCAGCCCCCCAGCCGCCCAGGGCCAACCCAAGGCACAGGCAAGCTTTGGATGGCGGCTGCCCAGATGCCCAGGGCCGCCCGAGGTTCAGGTAACCAGGGCCGGCGAGGCTTGTACTGCTGGCAGTGGCAGCAGCAGAGGTGTGATGGGGGTGTCGCCTTCCCCTGATCGCCGGGTCACCTCCCGCCCCTGAGGGCTCCCGGACTGTGGGAGGGACAGGCCAGGCTGAGAGATCCCACCCCTCAGTGCATGAATTCTCATACACTGGGCCTCTAGTTATTATATAAGAGAAATCATTTAGTCCAGCAGGCATGGCTCAGTGGTTGTCAAACACATGCCTAGGTTGCAGGCTCAATCCCCAGTGTGGGGTGTACAGGGGACAGCTGATCAATGATTCTCTCCCATCATTGCTATTTTCAACTCTTTCTCCCTCTCCCTTCCTCTCTTAAATCAATAGATATATACTTTTTTAAAAAGAGAAATCACTTACCACATATTTACCATGACCAATCATACTAGCTACTATCACATGCTCCAAGCATCACACGCCTGGCAAGTACAGTGAAGAACTGAGATTCAGAGGGGCTAAGGAACTCACCCAAGCTCACACAGCGACAGAAACTGGATTCAAACCAGACCTGACATCATGGCTTGCTGGAGTGCTTAAGAACACAGGCCCTAAATTTTGTGACAATCAATAAGCTAAACAGTTAATAATTTTCTTCTGTTAGCTTCAATAGAAAAGTTTTAAAAATAAAATAAGGGGGGGGGGAGTGGATGCAGCAGAGTCTGAAGATAGATTGGGTTGAAATCCCAGCTCCTTCATTTTGTATGACCTTAAACTAATTTCTTTAAAATATATATATATATATTTGTTTTTTTTACAGAGAGGAAGGAAGAGGGATAGAGAGTTAGAAACATCGATCAGAGAGAAACATCCGTCAGCTGCCTCCTGCACACTCCCTACTGGGGATGTGCCTGCAACCAAGGTAAATGCCCTTGACTGGAATCGAACCTGGGACCTTTGAGTCCGCAGGCCTACTTAGCCAAACCGGTTAGGGCTAAACTAGTTTCTTAATTGTCCTATGCCTCACTCTCTATGTAGTAAAAGGGGGCCAATAATAGACCCTATCTCCTCCGGCAGCTGACGAGATTAGGGAAGAAATCAGAGGGAAGCCTTTGGAACGGTGCCAGGCTCGGTGCCCGGCTCCAGTTAAGCCTCAGGAGGGCTGGCTGTGCTCTTTCCTGCCCCCCCCCCCACCCCCACCCAGGGCCAGCCAGCTCCACCCACTATTTTAGCCACTCATTTGCATCAGCAAGCCATTCGGCCTGCACTGCCTGCACTCCCTGCACTGCCTCCCCTGCAGCTCCTTCCTGACACACACTCCCCTCGCACTTGCTCTGTGGCACCGACTGAGCCTGGGCCTCAACTTCCCCAACTGTAAAATGAAGAGACTGGCCCAGCTGATCTACCTGAGGTCCTTCCAGCTTGACAATCTAGAATTCTGGACAGCTGGGGTCCTAGAAAGTTTATGCCCGCCCTAAGACAAACATTAACAACACAATCATTTCCCTAAAACCCTTCTACGCCAGTAAATGTCTGTTTTGATGACCACCGAGATCTCCAAGGCCCACCAGCAAGCACAACAGCCGGGCAGGCAACCCCTGGGCTGAGGCGGCGACAGGAAGGTCAGATGTGCTGACCAACAGGGGAGAGACAGACTCCAAAACCAGTTGCTCTGATAAGCTGGGTCCTCACCACCAGGCCGTCAGCAGAGCACCCGCAAGAGGAAGTGGGGGCATGAAGGAGAGACAGGCACCCACTGGACAGAGGGGAGTGGGGCAGGGGTGCAGGGGTGGGGCCTGGAGGGGCGGAGAGGCAGAGGGAGGGTGCCTAACGGGAGAACTGTGGGCGGTCAGCAGCAAACGCCGGGGAGGCTGGGGCACACTGGGCACACTGTCCACGCCCGTGGAGGAAACCCAGCTCAGTGCAGAGCGAACCTGCCACCACCTCCCCACCGGCTGGGCATGCAGGACCCCGCGGGGAGCAGAGTCTGGAGCCCCCCACCCCCACCACCACCACCGGTCACTGCGCCTCCCTAAGGCTTCCCGCAGGGGCACTCACTCAACCCCAAGTGCGGCCGGGTTCTCATCGGGGCCGGGGTCAGGTGGAGCCCAGGGCCTCCATGGGTCACACACACTCCGGAGGGGGGGTGGGCACACCCGGGGCAGGTAAGACGGTGGGAGGAAGCCACACCCAGACGTGAGAGCCGGGCTGCCCGCCCATGAGCAGGGCAAGAGGAAGTGTCCACTGCGGGGAGGAGGAGCGGCCACGCAGCGCCCACCGGCGGCCGCCCACCCACGCTAACCTCCCCCCCTACCTGCACCCTGCGGTCCCCCTCCCGCCCCCACGGCTGCCCGCCCCCCCCGCCCCTCGCGGCCGTCCGGGCGGGTGAGGCGCTGGCGGCCCCGGAGCCGCCCGCACAGGCACCTTCCCAAGCAGCGCTCTAATTCGGTCGGAGGGCACGCTGCGCTGGGCAGTTTGGGGGCGGAGATGGCTTCCCGTGGCCCGGCTTCCCGTGGCCGGGCAGGATCCTGCCCCTCAAACGCCAGTGGGGTGCGCAGGGCCAGCCCCGCTTCCCGGGAGCCTTCCTCACCGCGGCCGCGCCCCCGGCCCCGTCCGTCCCCCTCCACGCGGCGCCGGGCACACCGGGCCGCACAGGCGTCCCGGGAGGCGTGGGGGCCAAGCGGCAGGGACCCCGGGAAGGCAGGGGCCGGGGCCCCACCGCGGAGGGGGAGGCGCGGGGACCGGGCCGCGGAGGAGAGGTCGGGCGGCCCGCGCGCCCAGCCGGGTCCACTCCGGGCCGCGAGCCCCGCGCGTCTGAGGGAAACTTCCCGTCAAGTTCCGGGGAAGCAGCGCGCGGGGCCCGCGTCCCCCCGAGCGGCGCTGAGTGCGCGGGCGCCGCCGTGTCCCCGGGCCCCTCGCGCTCCCGGCGCCGGGGGGGCGCCCGGCGGGACCGGCCCGCCGCCCTCCGCCGCCTCAGGCCGCCCGCTCCCGCCCGGCTGCAGCAGGTGGCAGCGCCGCGCGCCGGCTCCTCCGGCCCTCCCAGCCCCGCCCGCCGCAGCCCTCGGTACCCGAATCAGCTGGGCCGCGACGCCATCCCGGGGCCGGGGCCGGCACCCCGAGTCCCGCGGGGCCCGCAACTTGCGCGGCGAGGAGCCCAGGAGCGCGGCCCGGCGGCCGAGAGCAGGTGCGCGCGAGCCGCCCGAGCCGACGGCGGAGCGCGCCCTGGCCCCGCCCCGCGCGCCTCGCCCCGCCCCCGCCATCGCCCCGCCCCCGCCTTCGGTCCCGCCCCCAGCGCCCTCGCCCCGCCCCTGCCGGTCGCGGCCGCTCTTCCGCCCGAGCTGCCGCCGCCCGCCGCGCCTCGCCGCCGCCGCCGCTCCCGGAGCTGGACGCTCGCCCCCAGCCCTTCCTCAGGCCGGCCCGCCCGTCCGCTTAGGGCCCGACCGGCGTCTCCGGCCCCCGTCTCTCCCGAGGGCCAGGCGGAGCCGCGAGGGGTGTCTGAGCGCATCTTCTTGGCCGCGGGGTCCCAGTGGACACCCGCCTGGGGCCTCCTTACCTGGTCGGCTCCACCCGCGGCCATCTTGGAAGTGGGAAGCGGCCGGGAGGGGGAAGGGGCTCGAGCGGCAGGGGCCAGGCGTGGGGAGCCGAGCGGCGGAGCGCATCGATGGGCGCCCCTGCCCCAGGGCAGGTGTGCGGGGAGGGGTCCCCGCGCCGGCCGACTTCGGCCGCGGGAATGCCGCTGTGGGGGCCTCCCTGCCCGGCCTTAGTCTCTCCATCTGTAAGACGGGCTTTCCGGGCAGGTGCCCTTCGTTGAGCCCGGCGCCAGCGCCTGGAGATCTTTGAAAATGCCAAGCCCTCGGCCATTCCCGGGCCAGTGGGTCGAAGTGGGATACCGTTTTGGAAGTTGTGCAAAGTACAGACAAGTTTGGGAACCGCCGGCCAGAGCCTGTGCATTATTATTATTATTATCATTATTATTTCCGGTCAACGTTGCAGAAGCAAGTGTCAGGGCCTGAGGTCAGAGCCGTGCACTGAACGGGAGAGGCCGCTGGCCAAGGTCCCGGACCGCCAGTAGCCGGAGGGGTCCGAACTCGGGCCCCGCCCGGGCCCCGCCCCACCACCTTCCACAGCGTTGGCTGGGCAGGACCCGGTCCCCCCTGTCCTGGATGGAGGCTTCCTGAGGCGAACCTGGCTCCTCCTCTTCGCTGACTGTGCCCGCACCTGGCACACAGCGGGCACTGAGCCTCTGGTGAAGTTACCATACTCTGGGGGCAGCAAGGCTGGAGGAAACGCCCGGGCTCGGAGCGGGAACACTTTGATCGCACCAATCAGGAGCCTGAGCTGCCAGGGCGGAATTACCGGGAGGAAACCTCAGCCCAGTGTGCGGCGGGAGGGGGGAGAGAACCCGCCACAGAGACCTCCCGGACGCTGCAGAGGGAGATTACCCTGTCGGCCACGGTCGTGCGGGCCCCCATTACGATGGCAGGAGGGGTGAGAACTTCCAAAAGGCAAGCGCGATAGAAGCCATTAACACTCTCACGGGGCGTGGTGCACAATAGAAGCTTTGTCAGTGCTGCTGTTTCTCAGTGGTTTCAAGTGGAAATAATACCAGGTCCCCTTCAGCTTGTTTTAAGAAAACACGGGGAAGTACAGGCTTGCTTGGGGCGCAATGCATCAGATGAATAAATCTGCTTTTACCGTGTTCCCTGTGACTCCACAGATCCTGCCCAGCCCTCATTCTGAGTGTTTGTTAGGGTTTTAAAACCCCACAAGGACAAGGAACCCGGGCCCTGAATCCGGACCCAAAAAGAACTTGTGGCCGACAGATTTGCATTTGGCGCCCTCTGCCTGCCCTTTTTCTCACCCTCTCCCCACCCTGCCCACCCGTCCGGCACCCCCTTGCCTGGGCCCAGCGTGTGATTTGTCACCAGCACCCAGAAGCGCTCTAGAGAAGTCTGCGCCTCGGTATTAAAAACACAGTGAAGAGCTCAGCCGTGTGGCCGTGCATACCAGAGCGCGGCGACACCGACGGAAAAGCGCCCAGCACCCGGAGCAGCGGCAGGAGGGAGCCTCCGCACTTGGCACTTGGTTGCCAGAAGCAGCTCAGACCCTCACACCAGAGCCCTCAACTTGTCTCTGCTCAGCGTCAACAGACAGCTAGCTGCCTGTCTCCCGCCTGCACTAGGTTAAATCAGAGAATTCGGGGAGGCAGGACTCCTGCGGGAGCACATTCTCATGAGGGGAGGGGAGGAGGCGTGGCCTCAGCAAAGAAGGAAGCAGAAGAGAGAAGGGCAGCATGGAATCCCTGTGGTCCAAAGCGCCCCCAACACCGCCCAAGTCCCAGCAGACTGCGTGTAAGGGAGACATTACCACCCGGTTATTGACAGCCGTGAGGGAGGTTAACAGAATGGAGCCATTTAAAAAAAAAAAAACAACTTTAGAGTTTATAGGAAATGCTTGTTATAAGGGTGATACTGAATTTTAAATAATATAAAGCCTAAGAGTGTGGAATTCCTCTCCTAATCCCCAGCTGAGCTGGGCCTGCAGGTCGGTGGGGAGCTGCTGACAGGACAGGAGTTCGTTAAACTTCCAAGGGTAAGGCCTACTTCAAGAGACACCAAGTGAAACTTAGGAGACAACGGGAGGGTGAAACGGATTACTGTCCCCTTAAACGCTCGGAAATCCGGGATAAAAATAAGTGCAGTGCACCAAATATAGGATGCTGGTTTACGTAACCCGCAGAGATGTCGTCTGTCAGACTGCTTATGCCCATGCGGAAGGGGATGAGGCTCTGATGAGGCAAGAGCTGCTCCCACTCTGTGAACGGGAAACTCAAGCTCCCAGAGGCTCGGCCACCAATGCAGGGCCAGACCCCTGCTGTTACAGGAGCGCTGACCGCAGAGCCCCGAGACGGACTGAGTCTCTGGCTGCCCAGGGCCCATGTGCCGCCCCGGGGGCCCATGTGCTGCCCAGGGGGCCCATGTGCTGCCCCGGGGCCCCATGTGCTGCCCCAAGGGTTCCACGTGCTGCCCCGTTGCCCATTCACTGGGAATGCTGGGATCCAGGTGGGTCTGGCCCAAAGCCGAGGGCACTCACTCCCAGAGCATCCCACTCACGGGCGGGAAGAGGTGAGTTACCAGGAAACAGATTCAAGCCCAGAGCTTGGGGAGGGCGGGGCTCCGGGGCCGGTGGCTCCCTGATTGCCAAGGTGGGGGAGGGGGAGGGGGGGGTAATTGGAGGCTGAGGCTCTAGGTACAAAGAAACAGAAAGCACTGAGTGGCGCTCCCTTATTGCACACACAGTGCAATTTTCCAAATAGACTTCTTTTTAAGGCTTCTCCCAGGTGCCGGCTGCTGCCACCAGCTTACCCGGAAACAGGTTTCACGTGGAAGTCGTGGGAGGTGGGGGCGGAGGGTGGAGGTGAGCAGGGGCACGCAGCTCCAGCACCGGCTGACCCACTGAACCTGTCCACGCGTGAGGCTGTCACTGGGGCTGAGGGGTCTCCAGCCCCACAGAACCCCCTGCAGCGCCCTGAACTCCCTCATCCCCGCCACCGCATCTGCCCTGCCTCCGCCTGGCTCTCCCTTCCTCCTTTCATGCCTAGTTCCCTCCCGTGGTGACTCAAATGTTACCCCAGGACATCATCCTAACTCTTCCCCCACGCCCCCACCCCCCAGGCTGCCACTGGGCTCCAGCCACCTCCGGGCCACCTTCCCATTGACTCTGTGAAGCCCCCAGGGCCCTAGCAGACAACAGCCTCCAGCCCTGCGTGTGTGCGTGTGCGCGTGTGCGTGTGCGTGCGTGTGCGCGTGCGCGCGTGTGTGCGCGTGCGTGTGTGCTCGTGTGTGCGCGTGTGCGCGTGTGTGCGCGTGCGCGCGTGTGTGCGCGTGCGCGCGTGTGTGCGTGTGCGCATGTGTGCGTGCGTGCGTGCGTGCGCGCTCCCTACATCCTTGCTCTCCTGGCAGGGAGGAAACTGAGGCTCCGAGAGGGGACCCTTCCCACCCACAACCCCGCAGCTTCCTCGTCCACAGGCAGGATTTGGGCCAGGCTGCTTTCGTTGTTTTTTTTTTTTTTTTATTGATTTCAGAGGGAAAGGAGAGGGAAACATCAATGATGAGAATCACTGATCGCTGCCTCCTGCACGCCCCCTATTGGGGATCAAGCCTGCAACCTGGGCACGCGCCCCTGACCGGAATCTATCCACTGAGCCACACCGGCCCGGGCAAGCCAGCCTGGTTTTATCCCATAGCGTCCCTCTCCTCTCCCGGCCCCTGGACATGCCCCTTTGGGTCTGGGTCAGCGGCCTCTAAGATGACCTGCCCCTGAGCCTGGGAGCTTGGCGTGTGGGGTGCTCAGGGCGTGTGCTCAGCGTGTGCCCGGGGTGCTCAGGGCGTGTGGGGTGCCTCCTCGCAGGGCTGGGGGCTGGCGGGGACCTGCCACTGTGGAGGGGGAAGCAGTGGAGGCCAGTCTGCAGTCAGGTGCAGTCAGGACCCCAGGCCTCTGCCCAGGAAGGGGGCGGCTCCTTCTGCAGGGGCCTACCCGCTTCGGCTGTGTGTGATCCGTGACTGCGCCCCCTTCTGCCCCTGTCTGCAGGGGGCTACCCGCTTCGGCTATGTGTGATCCGTGACTGCGCCCCCTTCTGCCCCTGTCTGCAGGGGGCTACCCGCTTCGGCTGTGTGTGATCCGTGACTGCGCCCCCTTCTGCCCCTGTCTGCAGGGGGCTACCCGCTTCGGCTGTGTGTGATCCGTGACTGCGCCCCCTTCTGCCCCTGTCTGCAGGGGGCTACCCGCTTCGGCTGTGTGTGATCCGTGACTGCGCCCCCTTCTGCCCCTAGTCAGGGCAGAGCCCCACCCGAAGGCTGCACCCTGCACCGCAGCCTGCTCCCTCCAGGGTCCCAGAGTGGGGAGCGCTGAGGGGCTGCCAGGCAGGGACATTTGGGGAAGATGAGGAAGAGCCTTCCAGTGGAGGGCCTGCAGGGCCCCACGCTTCCCTTCTAAGTCCTGAGCCGGTCGGCTCGGTCGCAGCTCCCGCAGGCTCGGCGGGGGGAGCCCCCGGCCGGAGCGTATCTCCGAGGGGACGAGATGTCTGTCTCACCAGAGAACCAGGCCGGGAAGGCTTACTGGTTTAGAAAAACAAAGATTTCCAGTGCCAGGTTTAGGACCCAGCACTCAGAGGCTCTTGATATGTGTTTGCTGAATGAATAAATGAGCGTTTATAAACTGTTACAACCGAGGCCCCTTTTCCTCCTAACTGGCAGTTGAATGCCAACATGAAGAATCTCGGAGCCTCAGCAGATCCCCCCTCCCCCCCCCCGCCAGGTACACCACCACCAAGTCTGGGAGAACACTGGGGCGGGGGGGGGGGAGCGGTGATGTCAGTTCAGTGTGAGAGTCACCCAGAGGCCCGTCTCCCACTTCCTCCCCGGCCTGGGAGGGGCCCCAGTGGGGCTGGGGCTGGGGAGGAGGAGGGGGCAGGGAAGTGAGGAGCCCACCAAATGTTTCCTTAAACCAGCAGCTGCCAACCTTCTGGGCAGCCCGCGGACCACCAGCTCAGAGGACACCTGACCACATGGTGGCCAGCTCACTGGCACCCCTCCTCGGGGGGGAGGGGTGCGGGGGGGACACAGTGCACTCGGAGCTTGTCCTCCCGCCAGGTGAGATGGAGGCTTTACCTGCCCGCAGGGCACCGGTGGCCTGGCCTGGGCGGGAGGGAGCAGGTGTGCCCATTCCTGCCCGGTCTCTCACTTCTGAAAGGGGCACGAAGGCTACAGGAGTGCCCCGGCCCCAGGCAGGCCTGCTGCCAGCTCCCAGCACCACCAGAGAGCACTGAGGGCCAGCGCTCCTGGAGCCCAGCCTGGACGGGGGCACGGGGAGCACCCCCCCACCTGACCGAAGGCTGGGGTTCAGGGAAGCCAGGGCCTGTGTGGGGAGCAGGCCAGAGCGGGGGCTGCTTCATCCTTCCAAACAGGCCTCTCCGGCCCGGGGGCCTCCAGGGGACCCCCGGGACCGGGACACGAAGTGCTCAGACCGCGTCTGAGCTGCAGCAGCCCCCCGCCAGCCCTCCCACAGGGCCAGGGGCCTCACCGCAGGTCCGGGCTCTGATGGGGGACAGGGTTCTGCCGCTGCCCCTGGCCTCTGCCCTCGGGCCTGGCCAGCACAGGAGGGACAGTGACCTCACTTCAAGGTGAAAGGGGAGGACTGAGCCGGCCACATGCGGACCATGTGACTGTGGCCGCACCCGTGGTGCAGGCCTCTGCTACCACCGGAGGAGGGAGAGGAAGTGAGGGCGGCTGCAGACGTGATTTTCTGGCGAGTTCGTGGACTGGGGTGTGGCGACTTCTCCTTCGCGTTTCCCCCTCAGGAACCACAGGGAGGCGGGCCTCGGAGGACAGGGCCGCATCCTGGGCTGGCAGGCCGGAGTCTGCATGGCTGCACCCTTCCGTCTGTACAGCCAACCCCGTGAGAGGGGGCTGTTAGGGTCTCCGTTTGTGCCCGAGGGCACAGGCATGGGGGTGAGCGGCCCGGCCCAGGAGTGCAGGGCCAGGGTGGCAGCGGCAGACCCGTGCCCAGGCACTTGGCTCCGCAGGACTCCTGCAGACGACACGGCTCACGGCCGGAGCCCGCTGGCAGCAGTTACCAGCCTCTGCACACACCTTCCTGGCCGGTGGGTTTGGGCACGATGGCGGTTCGGGCATTGTCCAATGGGCTCAGTAGCTATGATGACCACTTCAAATCCTGGCTCACCGGTCAGGAGCCAGGTGGGAGCACGTGCTTAACATCTCGGTGGCTCAGCGGTCCCATCTGTGAAATGGGCGCCTGCACCTACCTCATCGTTGGTTAGTTGACGGCTAACGGCTAACACGTGGCAATGGCTTGCCTGCTAGCTGTGACTATGCCCAGCACAGACACCGACACCACCCCCATTAGATGCTGGCAGCATTACGTCATGCTAGTTCAGTAAAGTGAGGCAACGTCAGGAAGTGTCACCAGCCACCCATCCGTGACGCAAGGCCACGGCGGGCTGCGAGCAGGGGCGCACTTCCTGGTCTGCGCTCGCAACGGTGCCCAGCGTGATGCCATCTGCTCGGCTGCTTTCCAGAGAAGCCGGGGCTGGGCTTTCCGTTCCTGGACTGCTGTGCGGGCCCGGGCCTCCAGGCTGGCGGGCGGCTGGCCCTTGTGCCCGGAGCCGCCAGGGGGCAGCAGCAGTGGCCGGGGCTGTCGGGGAGGGCCGAGTGTGCCGAGCACCCGCCCTGCTCCCGAGCTGTGGGACTTGTGGGCGGTGATGCTGACGGATCTTAAAGAGCCAGAGCACAGGGGAGCCCCGGCAGCGAGGCCACAGGCACACCACAGAGGAACCTCCTCGGGTGACCCAGGGCACAGGGACCGCCCTGCGTAGTGTCGCCCGCCAGTCCTGCCGCAGGTGCCTCAGGAAGGCAGCGCTGGGCCCCCTCCCACCCACTGGGCAGTGGCCATCCGGAGGGGGGATGACCCAGTTCACACCAAGACACACCCTGAGCGATGCCCACCGAGTGCTGTCAGCGCACTCCGAGGGCCGAAGGCACGAGGTGCCGCCTTAAGCCTAGCCTTGCCGTGACTCACAAGGCCGGGCGGCCGCCGGGGCTCCAGCGCAGGAGCCCGTACGGCTGGCGCTGGGAGTCGCTGGCACTGGGAGTCGGGTGGAGGGGGGTAAGGACCTGATGAAGAAGTGCTGGTTATTCTCCCCTGGCAGGGGAGTCACCACGCTCACGAAGGTGGATTTCCCAGCGTGGCTTATCCACTGCACTCTGCATGTGCTGACCCCTGCGATTTCCCCAAATGTGTGTGGGAAACTGGGCGGCATGATTTGTGTGTGTGTGTGGCGGGGTGGGGACTGTGTGCATGCTCGCCCCCCACACACAAAAAATAGTGCTGTGAATGGCCAGCGAGCTGGGGAAAGTGAGGCTGAATCCTTAGGGCTCACTTCTTGCCTACGACACACACGCTTCAAAGATTAACCTGGCATAAAGCACCCGGGTTCTAGAAAAACAGTGGAGAAGGGTTGTTTTTAAATATATTTCTACTGACTTCAAAGAGGTAGAGATAGAAACATCAATGATGGGAGAGAATCACTGACTGGCTGCCTCCTGCACGCCCCCTACTGGGGACTGAGCCAGTAACTCTGCCATGGGTCCTAACTGGGAATTGAATTGTGACCTCCTGGTTCATAGGTTGACGCTCAACTACTGAGTGACACTAGCTAGGCCATGGGAAATAGTTTTATCCTCTTCAAGACAGAGAAAGCATTGACAAACATGCCTACACATCCCAGAAACCACAAACTAAAAACAGAGGGAAGCCCAGCCGGTGGCTGAGCATCGACCCAGGAGCCAAGAGGTCAGGTCACATGCCCAGTTTTGGGGGCTCCATCCCTAGTAGGCAGCCAGCCGATGATGTTCCTCTCATTGATTCTTCTCTCTCCCTTTCCCTCCAAAAAACTCAATTAAAAAAAAAAAACATTAAAAAAGGGGACAGAATACAATTTAAATCCTCTGTATGGCGTCCACCTCTCCGCTGCCCAGATGAAAAGCAAACACTAACTGGAAAAAAGTACTTGCCTCAAGTCAGCAAAGGCACCCGCCTTCGGACGTCCAGCTTCAAACAAGGCCTCCGGCCGCCGCTCTGCGGGACGCGGGCAGCACTGGCATCCCAAGGCTGGCCCTTCCCCAGGAGCGGGCACACAGGGAGGCCCACGACATGCCCTCAGAGCCCCGAAGACAGCGCTCCTCAGCGCAGAACTGGAGTCTAGATAACGGAGTAACACAACTTGAAAAGTTAAGTAGGTCGAGAATTACCGACATGGAGACACCGGATAAAACCCTATTTCTGACCTCACAGCGGAGCGCTGTGGCTCGACCGTCCACTTCTCTATGCACATGCGGTCGTGGGTGCATTTGGTCAAGGAGTGTGTTCCCAGCGCCGGAAGCTACCATCTCAGAGTGATGAAGTACAGATGAGTCTCCCTTATGTCTTTGAAAATACACTGGTGTGGGCTCTGGCCGGGTGGCTCAGTGTTGTCCTGTTATGCCAAGGTGTTGGGTTCAATCCCCGGTCAGGGCACATACAAGACCAATCAATGCATGCAAGACTATGCAGAACAACAAATCAATGTCTCTCCCCTTTTGTCTCTAAAGCCAATCAATAAAAAATATAGTGTTTTTTTTTATTTTTTTACAAGGTTTCTTTTTTTACAATGAATATTGTCATGTTAATATTAAAAATATACACACTTTATTTCAGAACAAAAAGACTAAGCTCTGTGTGCCACGAGGGTCACAAAGCCTTGTCCTGTGTGAGGCCGGGCGGCGCTTTCCCCGAGGCCCCACCCTCTTCTCCGGAGGCCGCGCTGCGTTCTCAGGCGGTAACAGGTAGAACCTTCCCTGGGGACGATGTGCACAATTACCACAATGACTGTGACAAATAAAGATGACCAGCCTGGTTTTTTTCAATTTTTTATTTTGGTGTTAACTCCACAAGAAAACAAAAACTCAGTTACTCTGGTGTACGTGAAATCAGAACAATACAACCGCGGAAACCTCGGCCCGGACGGACACGGACACTCAGTGCTACGGATGTGCAATGCGCTTCATACCACAGTGCGTCTCAGCGTTTTGCCAACTTTTTAAAAATGCTTTATCTTTGTGATCATCCATTCACAAAACTAAAAACCACACTTGCAACTCTGTAACTGAAAGCCTCCGGCTTCAGCCACTTCGCTATGAAAACAAATAAATACGTAACCTGTTAACCCCCGGCCCACCGGCCAACAGTCCCCACCCCTGGAGGGCGCAGCGCTTCCCGCGTGGGCGCGGGCCCGGCTGCCCTCCACCACCTGAGCTGTCTCTGATCAGCAGCAGCTGTCCATCAACCGAGCTAAAGGTGGTGTCTGAAACAGAGTTATTTGGTCTCTGCTACATAAGCAATGATTTCTAGGACAATTATCATTGTAGTGACTTTAGGAATTTATAACATCCAATTCTTTTTTGCCTTTGCTGTTAAATTATATTTCAGTGCAGGTGCTAATGAATTTTTAGGAAGCTCAGGAAGAAAGAAAAATACGTAAAACCTTATAAAATCTGTAAATAAATAACAGCAACGTAAAACCTTCCACGTGCACGCACACGCTCATACACACACACGCGCACACACGCCACGCACACACGCACACTCACAAACCCACTTTAAAGTGTCAGAACTGCTGCACCAGCCGGGCCCTCGGAGAGCGTGCAGAGCTGGGAGGACGCACAGCCTTAGAGGACTTTTCTGTCATCAACTCAGGAAAAGGCGCAGAGCCCGATGCTCAGAGCAAGTCCGCCCGCTGGGGAGCTACGTCACTGCTCACGGAAGCCCGGTCCAGCGCCTTGGCCATGCTAGGCTTTCCTGCAGGAGGCTACACTGATGCTAACCTGATTAGCACATGAGCTGTGTGTTTTTAATGAATTGTTTAAAAAATAAAAGCAATTTTGAATGTTTAGGTTTTGAGACAATACTCCTCCTCACTCCTGCCCGTGGCAGAGGCGAAAGGGAGCATTGACCCTGGGCCCCGCGGAGGAGGGAGAAACCGATCCCTCACGTTCCTCCCTTCCCCTCCCGTCCCGGCACTGCCCGAGCTTTCTCTCACACACAGAGGAAGATCTAATTAAAAAGAAAGCACAGCCATTGGAGCAGCAGCTGTGGTGGCCAAGGTTTCCCGGGGTGATGGTGGCCTCTAACGCATTCCGATGTTTACAGTTTTGAGTTAAGGGCTTTTGGTTCACTGTCGCTTCTGAGGAAATCATAATTTGCAACTAAAATCCTCACCCTGCACCGTGAGACTTGCCCCACAGAACCTGGAGGGAGCTCTGGCGTCAGTACATACAGCAAAGCACAGGCGGGGCCCACGCCCACCCCACCCGAATCCTTGGCTTCTTCAGTTAGCAAGGAAGTCCCAAACACAGCATCCCCGCGGTGCTCCACCGGACAGCCTAAGGGGACAGCATCCCGTCAGTCTGGAAGCACGCCCTGGGCTGCTGCTCGCCGGCACTCCATCTCCCTGCAGACCGCTCGGCCACCAGCGCGTCCACTGCGGGCGGCGGCTGCGGCCTCTCCATCCCGGTTCTCAGAGCACAGCCTGGCGTTCCGGAGGCGGAGTGACAGCAGCCTGTGGGCTAAGATGGGGACCGCGAGGGGAGTGACCGGGGAGATGCTGGGAGCAGTGGCATTTCTGAGACAAGCACATGCACACCCATTCTTGATTTGACAACACAATCTAGTCTATTTCAAGGAGCCAAGAATTTAACAGCTTGGAAAAAAAATCTTCAACAGGATAGCTGTCCTCAACTCTAAAATAAGCAAGAAGAGAAAGAATTACTGATCTGACTCAGTTAATCGGGAAGAAGCCTAAGGTGTTTGGATTAACAGGCCTCACAGGGGTCATTTCCCACCACATTTCCTTCCGAACAGACGGCGCTGCTCTGCCGTCAGAGGTGAGTTCGAGAGAAGAGCTCCTCGCCGGGCTCGGCCCACTCGCCCGCGTCCGAGCCCGTGTCCTCGGAGCCAGAGCTGGCGCTGGAGCAGCGCCTCCTGCGGGCGCCCCGGGCGGCCGCTCCGGGCGTCCTCTCCACTGTGCAGCGCGCCTCATAGACAGAAGACACCTGCGGAGGGAAGGGCAGTCAGACGGCGGTGCCCAGGCCCGCGGCCAGTACAAACTGAGCCTGTGGAGAGGACACGTGGGGATCTGAGTGCCTCCAAGCAGAGCAGCCTCTCCCCGGGTCCAGGAGGGTGTGGGCTGGGCACGGGGCACCACGCACAGCCACGCCCTCCCACGGCTCCCACGCCAACTGCAAGCCCCACGGCGGGAGCGGGGGCCTGACCGCGGCACGTGGGGCACCTCAGACCGGAGTCCGGGGGAGGCGGTCTCCGAGGCCTCCTCGCCTGAGGGCTGAGAAGCAGGCGGAGCCAGTCACAGCCAAAGCTCCCGGGACTGGCTGGGCCTCGGACGAGGGTTCCAGCACCAGCTGGCACTACTTAGAACTCTGCTGGGTGGGGCTGGCTCCCACCCTAGCCGGTCAGTATCTCTGCCCCAGGACACCACATGTAAGCGGTGACCCTCCCTAGTCATAGTAACCAGCATACTCCCCCATCATATTAACTAACAGTACTACCCCCCACAGTAATGCTTCCCTCACCCCCAAAGTGATAGAACCCCCCGCCACAGTAACTAGCACTCCCCACTCATAACTAAGTTCCCCCATCATAGTAATTAGCAACACCCATCACAGTAACTACCAACACCCGCCCACCTGTCACAGCAGCTAGGGCACCTGGGGTACAACACACAGGGCCTCGGGGGCATGCCAAGGGTTTGGGTTTCATCTAAGAAGGCAGAGGACATTGGCTGGGAGTGTGTATCCTCACTGGCTCCAGGAGCACTCAGCGTGCAGCTGCATGGTCCAGGCTCACCAGCTCCGGGAGCACTCAGGGTGCAGCTGCACGGCCCAGGCTCACCGGCTCCGGGAGCACTCCGCGTGCAGCTGCATGGCCCAGGCTCACTGCTCTGGGAGCACTCAGCGTGCAGCTGCATGGCCCAGGCTCACTGCTCTGGGAGCACTCCGTGTGCAGCTGCACGACCCAGGCTCACCGCTCCGGGAGCACTCAGCTTGCAGCTGCATGGCCCAGGCTCACCGGCTCCGGGAGCACTCAGGTGCAGCTGCATGGCCCAGGCTCACCGGCTCCGGGAGCACTCAGCATGCAGCTGCATGGCCCAGGCTCACCAGCTCCGGGAGCACTCAGCATGCAGCTGCATGGCCTAGGCTCACTGCTCCAGGAGCACTCAGGGTGCAGCTGCACGGTCCAGGCTCACTGCTCCGGGAGCACTCAGGGTGCAGCTGCACGGCCCAGGCTCACTGTTCCGGGAGCACTCAGGGTGCAGCTGCACGGCCGAGGCTCACCGGCTCCAGGAGCACTCAGGGTGCAGCTGCACGGCCCAGGCTCACCGGCTCCAGGAGCACTCAGGGTGCAGCTAGCTGCATGGCCGAGGCTCACCGGCTCCAGGAGCACTCAGGGTGCAGCTGCACGGCCCAGGCTCACCGGCTCCAGGAGCACTCAGGGTGCAGCTGCACGGCCCAGGCTCACCGGCTCCAGGAGCACTCAGGGTGCAGCTGCACGGCCCAGGCTCACCGGCTCCAGGAGCACTCAGGGTGCAGCTGCACGGCCCAGGCTCACCGGCCCCAGGAGCACTCAGGGTGCAGCTGCACGGCCCAGGCTCACCGGCCCCAGGAGCACTCAGGGTGCAGCTGCACGGCCCAGGCTCACCGGCTCCAGGAGCACTCAGGGTGCAGCTGCACGGCCCAGGCTCACCGGCTCCAGGAGCACTCAGGGTGCAGCTGCACGGCCCAGGCTCACCGGCTCCAGGAGCACTCAGGGTGCAGCTAGCTGCATGGCCGAGGCTCACCGGCTCCAGGAGCACTCAGGGTGCAGCTGCACGGTCCAGGCTCACCGGCCCCAGGAGCACTCAGGGTGCAGCTGCACGGCCCAGGCTCACCGGCTCCAGGAGCACTCATCGTGCAGCTGTGAGCTGAGAGACACACGGCTCTGGAGCTCTGAGTGTCTCGGTGTCCTCTCCTGCACACAGTGTAACACACCTACCTCGTGGGCTTGTTGAGGACCACAGGGGCAGGCAGACCGGGCGGCCATGTGCCTTGCTGCGGAGGAGGTTGGAGGGGCACAGCGGAAGAGCACGGGGAAGGCCGAAGCTGACCAGGAGGGCGGCGTGAGGAGCGGAGGGTTTGGAACGGCTGAGTGGGGATCAGGACTGGCACACGGACTGCGTGGAAGGTGAGGGAGGATGCCCAAAGCTGGGCGAGAAGCTGTGGGCGGGGAGCATTCACGGGGAGGGAAGGGCTGGGGGCCGTGGCAGCGAGCATGGACACGGGAGGAGCCTCGAGAGGACAGGCCGCTCGGGGAGAAGGTGCCCACAGCACTGGACTGACCCTGACAGGCACACCGGGAAGAAAAGGCTGCTTCCTGCAACTCATCTGCCTGCCCGCCTCTGCTGTGCCAGGCCTGCGGGGCTGCGGCTGCTGCGCTGGACTGGGACGGGGGGCACCGACGGCTCCGGCTCCGCGGGCTGTGCGGGAAGCCGAGGAGGGCACCCACCGTGTGAATGTGCGAGTGACAGGCTCAGGCCTGGATTCAGTGAGGCCAGAGGCGCCGCGCTGTGGACCAAGCCAAGGGCCGCAGAGGGGAAGGGTCGCAGCCCGAGCTCAGTGACAGGAGGGGAGGTCTCGGCCTCGTGGCGAGGGGCTGCCGCTGGGAGTCAGCAGGAAGGAGCAGGACAGTGCACTTACCCTATTAAAATCTAACAGGCGCTCCTCGTTACAGGGCCTCTCTTTAGCATCTGGATACTCTTCTATACCATTCTCTCCCTTGGCATTTGTATAACATTCTTACTCATTTTGAGTGGAGAGGGAAAAAAGGGAAAGGGGGAAATTCCATTAAGACACAGATATGACACATACAGCCTTGCTTCATTCTCTGCTGAGAGTCACATCAGTTAGGCTACCAACCCAGGGGGCAGGGCTCGTGTCACATCCTACCGGGACACAGCCACTCCATCACGCACACAGCCATGCCTCATCTCACTGCACGTCACAGGTTTACTTTCAAAAACAACAAAACAACCAACGGAAGGCAAGACCCTCTGCCAGCAAAACGATTCCCACGGGCTTTCCCGTGTCTTCCCACAGTGGCGGGACGGACCCGCAGCACCGCCGAGGTGGGCCCTGGGACGAGGATAGACGCGAGGTCCAAGCCTGCCACGGAGGGAGACCACGGCCGTGTGTGCTGGGCTAACAGATGGACAAAGGGTCAGACAGGAGGAACTGGGATGAGAAGTCAAAGCTTGCTCTTCAGCAACTCCACACAGGCTACCCACATTCCTCTCGCCGGGGGAGGGTCGCGGCCACAGGGGGGCCGGAAGCTGAAGTCAGAGGAAGTAGGCGTGTGTCCCAGGACCCTGGAGCCCACACTCCGGGCCGCAGGAGGGCGGGAGGCCCAGCCCACTAACATCTGACTCAGCTGGTGGGGGAAGGGCCTGGGGATTGGCATTTCCAGAAAAGCTCCCAGGGACTCGCTCTCTCCAGTGTTTATGTTTGCATACACTTTCATTGGCTTTGATTTTGCAGTCAGAGGCGGCTCTTTCCCCAGGGAGAGCTGATGCGCAGTAGGCCGGGCGCTCCTCGCACGATGTGGAGCAGGCTGGAGGGGGTGCAGGGAGTGGGCCCGGGCGGCCTGGGTTTGGGCCGCTGTTGAAGTCACTGTGTGGAGGTCCTTTGACACCCCAAGCGTCTGCCCCTCGGTGCTCAACAAGACGGCTGCCTCTCCACAGAAGCAGAGGCCTGCGGTTGGGGAAGGGGGGCTGTGCCGAGGGAAAGCCACCTGGGCCCTGCCTGGCGTTATCCGAGGCCGCGCTGGCACACCGTCCTTGCCGTAGCCTACTGCAGGCCTCACGGTCAGAGTGTAGGTTGTGAAAGCAACCAGGACCCAGGACAGTCGATCAGGCTGGTTCCTGGGTGGCCACGTGTGAGGCAGAGGGGAGGCTGGCTGGGCCTCTCTGGGCTGCCCTCATCGCTAACACAGGAGCACACGGACCTCCAGGTTTCTGGGTGGTGTGTCCTGAGCAGCACTGGCATGCCCGGTAACACCTCCCCAAGGGCACGACCCAGCCCCGGCTGGGGCATCGGCTCCCACTGCCTCGCACTCTGATGAGGCGGGGACACCTGTCACCCACTCTCGGAGGCCACCTTTTCCTGGGCGGCCACCCCTGGGTCAGCATGGTACCAGGGGAGGTGAGTGGTGGCACTGGGACACCCCTCGCTTCCCCAGGAAGCCGCTATGGATGGAAGAGGTGGTGATGCCCCAGGAAAGGACGTGTCATCGCTGCCCGTTTCCACGACCCTCACGTTGGTGCTGCAGGTCAGGCTGTAACTGTGCCAGTCCTGTTCTAGACTCTTCTCTTCACAGCTGCCCTGTCAGGGAGGCTCAGCTCCCGCCTCTTTTTACAAATACAGGCCATGGAGGCACAGAGCGGTCAGGCCATTGCCGAGGTCCAGGAGCTGGTAGCAGGCACTCGCTTCCAGCTCAAGTGTTGTCTCCTGAGCCCTTAGCTATTATCGCACCGGCTCCTCCACGCCCCCGTTAGGCTAACGTCACACACACGCTGTCAATGAGCTCAGAGTCGTGTGTGAGCTCTGGGATCGCAGCCAGGACAGACCGCCGCAGGACTGACGCCGTGCACAGCCGGCAAGGCTCTGGGGTCTGAGTCCGCATGGGCCCCCGCGCTAGGCATGCTGGGGCACGGCAATGCATCCCGCTGCAGCCCGGCCTCTGCCTGCACCTGTCCTCCAGCAGCGCCAGCTGTCACAGGGCTTGCATCCTTATTCCCTCGGGTCCCTGCTCCGATGTCAGCTCCTCAGGAGGTGAGGAACTTGGTCGGCGGCCTCTGGGCCCTCAGTGCCTAGAACAGAGCCTTGGCACAGGTAGGCATGCAAGCAGTATTTGCTGAATGGATATGAATGCACAGCAAGGCCGGCAGGTGGCAGAGCGCACACCAGCCAGGTTCCCACGCTGCTCCGGGCGTGTGGACAAGCTGCCTCACTGTGAGTGGGAGGACCCTCCTCCCCAGGAGGTTGAGTGCTCCCAGGTCAGCCCCTGGAGGAGCAGCATGAGCTTGTCAGTCATCAGCAGCAGCCTGAGAGGGTCAGGAGCTGCCACCAGCCGAGTGGAGGAGGGGCCACCTGCTTCCCTGGCCAACCTCCTGAAATGACAGCCCACTCCCTAGGGCAGTGGTCGGCAAACCGCGGCTCACAAGCCACATGCGGCTCTTTGGCCCCTTGAGTGTTCTAATGCCACTTCTTCAAATAGACTCGCCCAGGCAGAAAACTGACTTCTGTGCATGGACCACAAAGTTTTTTTCTTTCTTTCTTTCTTTCTTTCTTTCTTTCTTTCTTTCTTTCTTTCTTTCTTTCTTTCATTTTTTTAAAATATATTTTATTGATTTTTTTTACAGAGAGGAAGAGAGAGGGTTAGAGAGTTAGAAACATCGATGAGAAAGAATCATCGATCAGTCGCCTCCTGCACCCCCCACACTGGGGATGTGCCCGCCCAGAATCGAACCTGGGACCTTTCAGTCCGCAGGCCGACGCTCTATCCACTGAGCCAAACCGGTTTCGACTGGACCACGAAGTTTCAATCGCACTGTATGTACGCGCCCACACGTGGTAATTTGTGGAAGAGCCACACTCAAGGGGCCAAAGAGCTGCATGTGGCTTGCGAGCCGCGGTTTGCCAGCCACTGCCCCAGAGGAAAGAAAGACACTTCCAAACTCCACTGCAGGCAGCTTTTGCAGGAGCTAACTCACACTGGGAGTTAAAGATCACTCAAAAGCCCAGTCACCGTCCCGCACCCACTCCGAGTTTCTCTGTGGCCATGTCTCGGTGAAAATGCACGAGCAACCACGTGAGCACCTGCCGAGGGCGCACAGACACAGGACCTGGCGTGAGAGCCAGACTAGGTCCCTCATAGCTGGGGAGAGGCAACTGGGCAGGGCACGCTAACAAAGCGAGACTCCGTGTGTCTGAGCATCACTCTCAGCCTCGCAGGTATGGGCTTCTTGACTCCCAGCTGCCTGCGGCCCATCCCTCGCTCCACCTGGCCCCTCTGGGAGGTCCCTGCTGTACTGCTGGGGGCACTCGGCCCTCCTACTGCACCCCTGTAACCCGAACCCAGGGACCAAACTAGACACCAGTCAAGGCAGGTTTGTGCTCCTATCGCCCAAGCGTCTCCCTGACACCGAGCGCAGACCCCGGCTGCGGAGAGCGAGGCCCTGGAACGGCTGGGAACGTTATGGAATCTGAGAATTAGCTTCCCGCCTGAAAACGGGGTGACACTGCACAAGGCTTCTGTGGGAGCTGTATAACAGAAAAGATATTGAGAGCACCTGGTTATTAAAGGGCAACCCAGACCTTAGCTCCTGGCAAAGCAGCCTTTACTAAACGCTGTCAAGTAAAATAGACGCACAAAATGAAGCCCTGCTCTGGGCTCTCCTTTTGACTCGGCAAACCTTTGGGAAGGAGGAAGGCAGGGATTGGGAGCCGCTTCTGTGCTCAGACAGACAAGCAAACACTCTGGCCTCCCCGTCGGCCGAGGCCAGGCTGAAGGCCAGTGCAGGCCCTGAGCACCCAGGGGGGCGGCATCTGGGCAGCGAGGGACAGACGGCGCTGCGTCCTCACTACAAACAGTGGGAGACGAGACGTGAACGTGCACACTAGCAAAGGAGCTACACGGCCACAGGGCTGACGCCGGGAAGCGCGGCACCGGGACAAGCTCAGCCTCTTGCGCTGGTCCTTTTAGGGGGCCTCCTTCCTGCCCACGTCTCCCAGAATTCCAAATGAGGTCTGTATGGCTCCTGGGTGGGTCTACCTAGGAGGCTCATAAATGTAACCACCTTCACCAAACCTCCTGGTCCCATCTCTCCTCTCCCGGGTCTCCCCAAGCGCCCCTTGCTGTTCAGTCCTCACAGCAAGTCACTCAACAAGCTCTGGCACCCTCTGCAAGCCTCCAAAGCCGTTCTCGCCCTGCTGCCCGCGGTGCTACACCAGGAGAGCCTAGGAACCCCAGGCGCTCGGCCTCTCTGCTCCATCTGCACCCGCTGCTAGGACTGCTGTAATCCCAGACCCAACACCCCGTGAATTCCTGAGGGTGGCCTTCCTTCCCGCAGTCGGCTGCGCCTGACCCAGCAGGGCTCCCACACCCCCACGCTCCTCCGCCCGCCTTCCTGGCCTCAGCTGCGGCCCTGCCGGGCCCGGACTTGCCACAGAGCTTTGGCTTCTGGGCAGCTGCTCCTTTCAGCCACTGGCCTCCCGGCTTCCCCACCTGGGCCTTGCTGCAGGCCTCGAGGGCGACTTCCTCCCGCAGCTCCCTGGGGCCGGCACAGCCTCGGCAAAGGCCAGGCTGCGGGTGCGTTTCCATGCCTTCCGCACGCCAGGCTGCGGCCGAGTGCAAGAGCAGGGACCGGCTCTCCTCCATCCATATCCCCAGTGCCTGACATGCCAGCCACATGGACACCACGTATGTTTTGGACTGACATTCAGAGCAAAAGAATGTATTGCTCTTAACAGATGAGAAACGTGAGGGGAAGACCTGGCAGCGTCTCCTTACCTTCGCACTCTGACGCGGGGAAAAGGGGCGAGTACAGGGCTTTCTCCCACCAGGTCTGCTTCTCCTGACTTCGGGTTATTCCTTGTACATCAGTGCTCAACACGGGGAACTGTGTAGATTCAACCACATATAGAAAAGTTTACAAGCTTTCGGGACAAAGGAAGCATTCGAGCTTTAACTATGGACCACAAACCCAGGGTTTTTAAATTGATGAGTGTTTTGTGTTTGTTTTTTCTGTTCTAGACAAGGTGGACTTAAAAAAGCCAAAGTGATCACAGCACGGAAAGTGAGTTTTTCTTAAGAAGCTCATATGCCGGGACCAGTTTGGCTCAATGGATAGAGCATCGGCTTGGGGACTGAAGGGTCCCAGGTTCGATTCCAGTCAAGGGCATGTACCTTGGTTGCAGGCATATCCCCAGCAGGGGGTGTGCAAGAGGCAGCTGATCGATGACTCTCTCATCGATGTTTCTGGCTATCTCTCTCCCTTCCTCTCTGTACAAAATCAATAAAATATATTAAAAAAAAAAAAAAAAAAAAGGCCGGGACCGGTGTGGCTCAGTGGATAGAGCGTTGACCTGCGGACTGAAAGATCCCGGGTTCGATTCCGGTCAAGGGCATGTACCTTGGTTGCGGGCTCATTTCCAGTAGGGGATGTGCAGGAGGCAGCTGATTGATGATTCTCTCTCATCAATGTTTCTAACTCTCTATCCCTCTCTCTTCCTCTCTGTGAAAAATCAATAAAATATATTTAAAAAAAAAAAAAAAGAAGCTCATATATTGAAAGTGGAATGGAAATTTTTAAACACACAAACACTAAAATTCTTACAAGGCAAAAACATATTACAGCAAATACCCCCAAGTAAGGGAAGTTTCTAGACTTTGGGAGTGCAGGCAGGTGGTGTGGAGTCTGCTGGTGGAGGTGCTCTAGAGAAAATGGGGGACCTCCTCTTCACACACCAGGCTCAAGGGAGTCAAGGAAGGAGAAATGGGACAGAAGGAAATTTTATAGCCAGTTTTTGGCCCAAATGTGTTTAAAACAGAATTACTTGCTTCAATGAGAAACAGCGGGAAGTTGAGACTAAAAACCCAATAATAATGCTGAGAGCAATTCCACTCAAACCAGGACATGGCCTTGGAAATGCGGGGGGTGGGGGTGGGGGGAACTCTGAGGCAGGAAACCCGTACTCTCTGCATCTTCCCGGCACCAAGGGGACCAGGTCTGAATCCAGGCGCCATCCCTGACAGGGCAGCTCTCAGGCCCCGGCCAGATCCCACCTGTCTGGGCAATGCGGCCAGCGGGCAAGGCAGCAGGTGCCCCTGGGTGGCAGTCAGGCGTCTGTGGCAGCTGCAGTGCCCGTGTGCGTCTTGGCTGCCGATGGCCAGGGCACCCTCCGCCATGCTCCTCCTTCCCCGGGCCGGACGACAGGCTCTCCCCGGGGAAGGCCTGGGCTCGGTGTCCTCGCCTCCCACAGCCCACCCTCTCCACAGACGTCTGCTCAGGGCACAGGCCCGTGGACACTGCACACACCCTTACCGTTTTAGGAGACAGTTATTAGTGTTCAAGATTAAAATCTGTTTTAGCAACTAATACTCACCAATTCGCTAACAGGCCTGTTACTCTCTTGGAAGTACTTTGTGGACCCACACTTTTTGATTTAGCAACGGGGTGGTTTTTATTGTTTAACTAAATGGGAAACACACTTCAAACTTTCACTTTTACTTAACATAACTTGCCAGAAATGCGCCTAGAACTGAAACGGAAGGATTATGCTGTCACCATCCCCTCCTGCAGCTTCCTCAAACAATGACCATGAGCACTGCGATTAGAGCAACAGAAACAAGGGACAGTGACTGCCCAGGGAGGCTTAATGCAAACGAGGCCACAGGACGCCAGGGGTGCAGGCGGAGGGGTCCAGGCACCACCAGGAGCGGGTCGGCAGGACGAGGCGGAGGCGTGTACTAGTGAGCCGGCCTGTGCGCTTCTTAAGGGCAGAGCGGGAGCAGATCTCATTACCCCTGCGCCAGGTAGGGGACCTGGCACATGTAGGTACTGGGTCTGTGGACCTGCAGAAGACCCTGCCTATAGCTCCTGGTTATCAAGCACGCTCTCTCCCTCTCATGCCGAAACACTGTGGAGATCGTGCCAGTTCCTGCATCCTGAAAATTCCTGAAGAATTTTTTCTGCATCCTCCATTAGAGTGGCAATCCCAATGGCAGGGACTTTCTGTCCTGTTTGGGCTCCAATGAACACATAATCAATGTGCATGCATTATTTTTTATGCTGCCTGTTTCCTGATTTGTTTTTTGATTAATATCGTTAATAAGCTCTGGCCAGGTCCTGTGCGCCAAAAGAATGCCAGTTCAATACCCAGTCAGGCCACAAGCCTGGGTTTCAGGCTGGATTCCCAATAGGGAGAGTGCAGGAGAGGGTGTGACTGATGTCTCTCTCACACTGATGTCTCTGTCTCTCTCTCTCTCTCCCCATCTCTCCCTTTCTCTGAAATCAATAAAACATGATTAAATATATAGTTAATACACAATATTATATTTGTCTCAGGTGCACAACACAGTTATTCAGCATGATGGAGAGACCCACGGATGTGATCGCCACGGTGTCTCGCGACTTCTGACACATGTGACCTTTGCCAAAGGAGCGTGCGCTATTCTATGACATCTTTCCATGTAGCTGGCTGCGGCTTCTAGGCTGCACCATGGAGATGCCCGTGCTCTGAGTGAAGTCTGTTTGATGTATTAACTCCACTTCTGACCCCGGAGAGCCAGCCCGCACTGCCGGCCATGAGCACTCAGGATGCTCAGCAGGCAGAGGGCGGAGGCCCCGTCAAACCCGCTGCGCGGTCCCGGCTCTGGTGAAGAGCGGGCACTGGTTCCTCTGTGAGCTCCGGACTGGCTCTGCCACAGTCTGCTCTCAGCTCTGGTCACAAAGTAAAGAAAGCCTCCTGTATCCTTGTTCTTCAGGAGGAGGAGGAATGTAAGTGAAGAGATGCAGAGAGCGGCAGGGACCAACGAGGGACTTGTGTCTGAGAGACCTGACAGACCGACACTGGCTGTCTGAAGCTTCCCTTCACCGACAGGAAGGGCAAACCAGAGCGAGGACTCGGCTCTGCCCCTCAGATGGGGATCTGGGACAGGCGCTTATCCCCTGGACCAGTGTCCTGGGCAGCCACAGGGGACCTGCTGCAGGGCTCTGCGGGCATGCGGTGACAGCAGCGGGGATGGTCACATGGCTGCCGGCACCTGTGGGGCGGCCCCGGGCGCCACCCCCATCAGCTGGCCCCGCACACTGCCTGCCCCACAGCCTCCTCTCCAGAACGGCCAGCCCTGCGGGCTGCACAACATAGTTATTCCACATGGCAAGACCCAAGGATGTGATCGCCATGGTAAGCCTAGTGACCACCTGGCATACATGCCCTTTGCCAAACGAGAATGTGTTTCTCGATGACCGAGGCCTCTGCCTCCGTTCCGTGCTCCGAGTACAGGGCACCAGGCGGCAACCACGCAGGGGACAAGTGTCCTGGGACACACTCAGCTGGCCCTCAGGAGCCGGGAGCCACTCAGGCAGCGCCTGCGCACCCTGGAGCTCATGTCAGGCCTCTTGATCTTCGCCGTGCCCTTCCTCCGGCCCTGCTGCCTCCTTTCCGCCTGAGCCCGCAGCTGCTAAGACGCCTCCGATTCCCGGGGAGAGGGCGTGCTCTGGGCCCCAGGCATCCTGTGCTCCCGGCGCCTTGCCCCCGCCATGCCGCCTAAAAGTACCCGAAGGTAAGGGGCCCGCCAGGCAAACCCTGGTACATCCGCACAACGAACAGTGTGCAGAACAGAGAGGAAGGCGGGTTAGAATAAGGTGCCACTCCGTCAAAAGAACCAACAGGAGGAAATGGATGTGACCACACATTTGCGTATCCACGTGGAAAACACACCCAGAGACCCAGAACCCCGCGTGGCTGTGGCTGGGGAGGGATCCGCACTGTGCGCTCCCTCTGAGGTTGGATCTTGAACCAATGAATGAGTGGCCTGCCTCAGCCACAGGAAGTGATTTCTTTACAACGTGGTCTTGGACTAGACTGGACCCCCCGGGGCAGGGACAGCGCCTTGTCAGGTCGGTGATGAATGTTTGCTGGTTGGAACTTCGGGAAAGAATAGTAATTCATGCCCCCGGGACCCATCCTACTAGAATCCCGGCACGTGCAGTCCACGTGCTCGGACATGGCGGGCGCCCAGGCTGCCCTCTGGGGCTGTCCTCACCCGGGGAAGGGGAGGCCCTGCGGCAGCTCCGAGGCTGGCCAGGCGGTGAGAGGAGGCACGGGCTCTGGTCCCAGCCTGACCCCATGGTCCCTCAGGCCCCTCTCCACCCTCACAATCTATGAAGCGAGCTCAGACAGCTCTGACTGGTGCCGCTGCAAGAGACAGGGCTGGTGGTACCAACACCTCCGTTAACAGGCGACCGCAATGTCCCCTGAGGACTGTACTGGCGCTAGAACCTTCCAGACAACCCAGAATGCTGAATACACGTAAATACGTCAACATACTAGCAAGCCAGGAATATGGTAGTGTAGTGGCTGAGGTGGAACCGCTTCTTCCCTCCTTTTCTTTCTTCCCAATCTGGAGCCGGTGAGATACAAAGTACACAAAGGAATGTTTAAGGAGAGAAGTGGGCAGCAGACAAGGCGAGCAACACTGTTTCTGTCCTCAGCAATTAGGATCCTGGGTTTCAGTTCAGCCTCTCCTGGGCAGCCAGCAAGCTCTAAGGGAGTGTGCCGGGGAAGGAGGGTCTGAGGGCTCCGGCACGGGAGGGGCCGGACGTGCCGAAGGTGGTGGAGTGCGCAGGCCGCATGGGAGGAAGGCGGCTCGCGGCTGCTCCCGCACATGCCGAGCAGCTGCCCCCCACGGCCAGTGCCGCTCTGCTGAATGATGGCCGGATGCGGGCAGACCACTGCGCTCTTGTGAAGCAGGGGATTGCTTTAAGGGGTATTTCCTGGACAGTGGATTTAAGCTCAAACACTGCTAGGAGCACAGAGAGGACAGTGACTCCCATTAACTGACTCCTCTCATTGTCAGATCACAGACAACTCATCCCCTCGGGAACATGCAGGGTGAGCTGAGGTGCCTGCGCAGAGGTTCTGTGGAAGCTGTCAGGTTGCACGTGAGCTGTGGGTTAGTTTTACATGCACCACATGTATGAGAGAACGCTATAAAGGTTCCACGGACTTCAATGCTGAGAGGCAGTTAGAGCAAGGTGACCAGACGTCCCGCTTTCCAAAAACCGGGACTTTTTTTAAAAAGCCAAGGGACGCAGGACCAATTGTTAAAAATCGGGACCATCTCACCAAAAGCGGAACGTCTGGTCACCTTAAGTTAGAGGGACTCACTGCTACTTCTGCAGAGCAGTGTGGAGGACAGTTAGACATGGGCAGAGCGAGGACGATGGGCCAGCTACAGAAGGTCACCGGGAGGAAAGCCCCGGTGCTTGGCAACGGACAAGTGTAGGGAGGGACCTCCTCCCCAGGGTGAGCTTCCCTCCCTTGGCATACGCTGCTCATGCGCTCTGGGCCCCTGGCCTTCCATGCCTCTGCTCATCCAGTTGAGACCCCTGACCTTTCCTCCTCAGGCTAACATCTAGCCTCAATTGTATTTTAGCTTCGGGGCCAGAAAAGCAGCAAAAGCAGACAATCAACCCCAGCACATGTCCTGGCGCCGACCAATCAGCGGAGACCCTGACCCTGAAGGACCCACCTGGGAAGCTGCTGAGAGTTCTATGGAGAACTTCCCTGGGGCCTCCCTCCCCTCCACTCTCCGCCCTTGAAACCTCAGGGTGGGGACCCGGCACCTTCTCCCCAGGGAGCATGGCTGTGCCTCTCCCCCCCCCCAGCATGGCACCTCCCCCTTCCTCACTTCTTTCCCTCTACAGCTTGTTTCCTAAGCACAGTTCTTCTATAAATTACTTCTACCTCTGTGATTTTTAAATAAATGCTCTCTTATAGTTTGGCTCTGAATTCTTTTTCAGTCAGAACTCAAGTACCGAGGCGGTCTGACCCCACTGCTCTAGCGCCAGCGGCCACCAAAAGCACCCCTGGAAGAGTCAAGAGCCACCTGTCTCTGAATCACCAACTGTGAAAGCCGTCACGCTTAGGTATTGGGCTTTGCTTTAAGCAAAATACATACATGTTAAGACAACACATGAGAATCTTAGACCCACTATTTTTAAATGTCTTTTCTCTGCATGAAATGTCTAGTTTAAGTTTATTAACCTCAGTCCATCTTAAGTCCTTGGTAAAATGATAAGGATGATCCATTTTAAGATAGTTATGCTCATTCCCCAATAATTTACCGCTAGCCTTCCTTGCCTGTTCTGGGGTGAAGCCTGTCAAACCCCTGTCCTGGCCCCACACACGGACACGCACCTCCTCCGGCTGTCCGAGGGGAGCCGGGTCGTCACAGGCAGGGAGCTGACAGCCCGCTCTGCAGCCGCAGAAATGATCTTCTTCCTCACACGGGGCCACTATCTTACAGTTCGCCTCCGAGCGCTCCACGCCGGCTTCCGGGGGCTCGTCCCCGCCGCACTCCAGGCACAGGGCCGGCTTCGCGGCCGGCAGCCCCGCCGGCTCCTCCTGCGAGTCCAGGGACGTCTGCGCGCTCTTCTCCATGCCCGACTTCTTCAGCCGGGGCAGGAACTTCCCCGACTCCAGCTCCGACTTCCCGTAGTAATGGCCTTCCTTCTGCGCGTCCTCCTCCAGGGGCTTGAGATCTGCCTGTGGGTCTTCGAACGCTTCAGCCTGCGGAGGGAGGGGAACACTGGCTTCGTCTTTCTCCGACTCGAACTCGGACTCGCTGCCCCCTCCGGGGGACAGTTCCGAAGTGGAGATGGGGCGGAAGTGAGTCCGGGGCGAGATCCGAATGGCCCTGTACCGGGTTCTGTCCACGCCACATATCCGGGGGTGGAAGGCGTCGCTGTCGGAGTCAGAGCAGAGGATGGACTTCGGTTTAAAACTAGGGCTGAAGGATGGGATCCCTTCGGGCTCAAAGGAGCACTCCACGTGGAGAACCTGTGAGAACGGACGGCTGAAGTCGAAGGAAGAGAGTGAGTACTCGAGTCCCGGATCTTCCACCTGGAAGTTGCCGCAAGCTCCCAGGAAGTCTTCGTGGAAGACCAAGGAGAACCCCTTGCTGAGCCCGCCTTCGCCCGTCCGCGGCGGGTCGCTCTGCCCCAGGGACACGAAGGGCTTCCACAGCTGCCGGTGGCCCGGGGCGAAGCTGTTGCCCGGCGTCATGAAGACGTCCGTGCCGGCGATGGTGACCACGTCGGAGGCCGCGCACTGCAGCAGGCTGCCCTTGGCGTGGCCGGGCGGCACCACGGCCCACTCCCCGGCGCTGCTGAAGGTCTTCAGCTCCCCATACACGCCGCCCGGGATGAACGCGTTCTCTTTCTCCTGGGCCGCGTCCCAGGGCTTGGAGGGCGTGGTGTAGTCGCCGCCGTCCACCGTGGACAGCTCGCCGGACGCGAAGGCCCGCTTCTCCGGGTCCTCCTCCTGCCCGTCCCACAGGCGGTACTCGGACCGCCGCACGGCCTTGCTGGGCTGGCGGAGCGGCTCGGCCTCGGCCTCGGCGTCCAGGCAGCAGCAGCAGTTGCTCATGTCCGGCGCGAAGAGCTCATCGGCAGCTCCTTCGACTTGCGCCAGCGCCGCCGAGCCCCGCTCCGCCAGCTGCGTCCAGATGTCTCTCATGGCCCCCGGGCTGTAGCCGTCCCCGCCCGGGCTGCCGGCACCACGCGCGTGCGTGGTTTCAAAGGTTTTGTTCTCTGGTTTTTGTTCTAGCTGAATACCGCAGACAGATTCTAGTTTCGATTTTTTTTTAAAAACTAAAGTAGGAATCTCTCCTAAAGTTCTACTGTTTTGTTGGCAAGTTTCATCTTGCAAGAAATCTAGAAGTTCTTCATCTACATAATTTGACGAGACTCTAGGAACTACATAATTAATATCTTCTGCATTAAATTGCGTGGATTCTTCAAACTGGAGACTTAGCGTCTCATTGTCTGAACGAGTTTCTTCTGAATGGGACCACGGACTACAGGTTCTTGTGGAAAGATTAGAACAGTGTTCATTTTCTTCAAAGGCACTATTTCTGGTCCATATTAGCAATCTGGACTGTGTTTTCTCAAGCGTGTTCACACTAGAATCTGTATTTTCATCCCCCAAGTTGAGTGTTTCAAAAGAAAATGGTAAAACAGAATTACTGCATTGCACTTCAAACACTGAAAAACAAGAGTTTATACCAGATCCTTCATTGATATCTGAGAAGAGCTCTTGATTGCCAGCAAGCAGATGCGGCTTGAGGGCTGCGCCGTCTAAGACGGGGGAGAGCCTGACCGGAGACTCTCCCCCGAAGCTCTCGCCGTCGGCATCCACGGAGCTGGACGAGCAGCACTCCCAGAACTGCGCCAGGTTGCCCAGGCCCTGCAGGAACTGGCCCTCGGCGGCCGCGGAGCTGGTGGAATCTGTCCATATTGCACGTTCCCCTTGCAACTCCATCCCATCTAACACTATGCAACATTCTGCCTCAAAATCGCTTCTCTCTCTGCTTTTTTGTCGAATCATATTCAAAATCCGACTTTCTCCTTGCATTGTTTCTGAGGCACCGGGATCCAACATGGATTGGTCAATATCCACTTCATAGAAGTGTGTTAACTCTGACAGATGAATATCATCCAGGTAGCTGTTGTCCTCCGGGAGAGAACAGAACGAGGTCCCGGGGAGGTCAATCTCCTCATTGATAACCGCAGGCATTTCTACAAAGTGACCGTCGATGAAAGTACCCGCTGCGAGGTATGCTTTATGAACGTTGCTGTTGCTGAGACAGAGACCGTGCACGGAGTCGGACAGCTCCCCCCCCACCTCTGCCGTCGGGTCCCGCGCCTCCTGCGGGTTCCGGTACGTGGTCTCTAGTTTACTCTTCCTGCTCACGGGAACGAAATACTCTGCGATCGGTTCAGTGTACCACAGCGGCTCTTCTTTGTACTCCTTGTCGTTCCTGCTGTCCAGGTGCAGGTCTCTGTCCTCCGTGCTGTCCTTGTCCCTCCTGCCCCCCTCTTTCAGTGGTCTCTTCGCCCGCCTGCACAGCTGTCTGCCAGAGCCGCCGCCGCTGCTGCTGCTGCCGCCGCCCCCGTGGGCGCTCCGCTCCGCCCTCTCGCCCTGCCTCAGCGAGAGCCTGCTCGGCCCGCTCCGCCCCTTCCTGCTGCGGAGGTCGCGCGCCTTGTGTCTGACTTTCACGCACTTGATGGACGCTTTCAGCTCCCCCTGGTTGCCGCTGGAGCTGGAGCCTGCCTCACTGGAGCCGGAAGACCAGGAGCGAGGGCGGGCCTTGCCTTCGGGCTTGTGTCGGATCTGTTTTTTGTACAAAGCAGGCTTCTCTTCGATTGTGCCGTTCCCGAATTGGTTCTCCTTCTCGCTTCCACTCCTGCTCGGGGTTTTCGCGTGGCCAGCGGGGGGCCCCGCCTCGCCTCTGTCCCTGCTGGCCTCGCCCTCGCTGTTGCAGTCCTTGGGGGACGCCGTGTCTGTGCTGGCCGGGGGCGCGGTGGAAGATGACGAGGAGCTGGAGGAAGAGCAGACTTTGGACTTGTTCCACACGGTCATGATCTCCTGCAGGCAAACTGGCTTCTCCGACAGCGGGGGAAACGCTTCGTAGTACCTGCAAGACAGCCAGAGAGTTGGGCAGGGCACTGACACGGAACAGCCCTAGTGAACAACGTGACCAAGCGGAAGACTGGGACATTCAGCGTAACAGTCAATGGTTACATTATCCATGAACCACTAACTTTTAAATTATTACTAACACAGTAAAATAGCCTTTACAGTTAGTCCAATGTACCAAGGACCAAGATAAGCTTTAATATAAGAATATTAAAATATGTAAAATGACAGTTTTATCTTTAAAGACTGAATTTTAACTAAGAAGCCTTAAGTGAAATATACGATATCGTGGGAAAATGTAACCTTTTGGTCAGAGATGCCTGAATGCCCTTCTCACTATGCCACGGCTTTAAACTACTTACTTATGCCACGGCTGTATTTGCTCAGCTGTGGAGTGGAGATGACGTGACTTACCTCACAGGCTCTGTGAGGCTGGGAGTGGATGTGGCTGAAAACCTGTACAGCCAAGCAGGTGAGAGCAGAAACTCTGAAGCCACACTTCCTGAATTCAAATCCTGTCCATTTCTAATCGCTTCTTGGCCTTTTGGCTAAGATCAAGTGTAGTATCAAATGCTGTCCATGTCTAGCTGTGTGACCTCAAGCATGTCACCTTAATACCAGTATCTACCTCACAGAGTTGTGGGGAGCAAAGGGATTAGCGTGTGAGATGAGTCCTGACAGCATCTTGAGTGACTGTTGTCATTACTGCCGTTTCTCAGGAGACAGCACGATGCCAGCAGTAAGGAGACCCTCAGAAGTAGCAGGGGTTAAGGTCTGCCAGTGTGCAACCCAGGTGCCAGCGAGGCCTGGGCCAGCCAGAGCAGGCCCCACAGTGCGCCCGGCCCGGGGCCTGCTCACACAGGGACCCTGCGTGCGGGTGGGGCCTCGGGAGGCGGGCTTTACGGGCCTGGAAGTGGGGGAAGAGCTCTGGGTTTGCTGGGAACCTGGAAGCCAGAAAGCAAAGACAGTCTCTGGGCAGGCTGGCTACCAGGGGGCTGTCACTCCGGGTGCCAGTCAAGGTCGCATGTGAAGCAATGAAAGGCCACGCTCACAAAGGGCCCATGTTTCCCGCTCAGTCCGCAGCAGAGCCACTCGAAACATACTGTGTGCCGCAGATTATTCTTACTGTTCTGGGAGTCGCATTAAAAGTATGAAAAACAGTGAAATTCATTTCAATAATATATTTTACTTAACCAAACATAACCAGGATATGGAACATCATTTCAACATGTAATTGGTGTTAAAAGGTATTAACAGAGTAGTTTACATTCCTTTTTACACGAAGTCCCTGCAATCTGCTAGAATTTATATTCACAGAACATCGTTTTGAAGTGGCCATATTTCAAGGGCTCAACAGCCGCACATGGCTTAGGACACCATGGTAGACAGCACAGGTTTACACAAACCCACCCAATGCTACCCTTTCCTTAAGTCTTAGCTGCTCAGAATATTCAAATAAAATGTACAATAAAGAAGTCTGCTTATAGTGCAGCTGACTGTAATACTAACATTACAGAGAAAGAACTAAAAGTGCCCTCAGCAAACACGTCTGGCAAGGCCCGTGGCTGGAGCCAGCGGTGGGCACCTAGTTTCCTGTGTGCCAACAAGGTGAGCACAACGGCTTTCTGCTGCCGCAGAGGATGATGGGAGCTTCCACGGGCACAGGACATGACTGGACCGCAAATAATCACCTTGTTTCCTTCAGTCACCACACAAATATTGATTCAACATGTAGGTTAAGGATAGAATCTTATTCGCCATTGAATTCTGTGTCAAATATGCAAGTGAGTGCTCAATGCTCCCTGAATTATAAAATACAAAACTACATACAAGATGAACAAAACTGTAAACCAGGCAGCAATTCTCACTCCGGGGTTAACAAGTGTGCGCTCTGGGGCTAAGCGAGTCTTACATACATTTCCACTTGATCCTTTGCTGTTGGGGACAGTTCTGCCTCTGGAGAGGGAGACCCTTCTACCTTCTTGTGAATCTTCTCTTCTGTTGAGAAACAAAAATTGAGAAAGATTTGTCATGTTTTTAAACATTTCTCGAGCTTTGATGGAAACCACTAGGCTTCTGTGGCGGTTTATCTCGGTAATAGCCACCTATTTCTGCAGTGTGCCGGGGGAAGTCTCTGGCTACCCCCCGTGAACACGGCATCTCATCGCCGAGCCAGTGCTCTGGAGGCCCCTGACTGAGAAACTGAAACCCCCTGGGTATGTGTTAATTACATCAGAGAGAGAGAACATCTGTTTAGATTCCAAAAATATTTTCCCACAAAATTCTGCACTCACGGACTTTCTATACCCACTCACCGTGGCTAATGCTAATCTGAACAGAAAATTCTTAATCACAATTCGCAATCCATCACTTAGCATCTAGATGGCCGAGGGCTGTGTTTCCACTAAAACAGAATCCCAAGGCTAGTCCCTCAGCTTAGCTCAAGATCCTGCCAGGACTTAATCACAAACCAAATGACCACGGCCTTAATAGGAAGGTCAAGACTTGGTGGGCAGCAACATGAGCCTGCAGAGGGCCAGGAAGATAACGGTGCTTGTTCCCGGCATGGGCTGGCAGAAAAGTGGGGGAAAGACGTGATGAGGGCTCCTGAGTCCAAATGGTTCATTGAGATTGCCAAGCTGCCTGCCCCCAGAATTCAAAAGTCAGAGCAGTTCTTCCAAAGCGGAGGTCCTGGTGCTGACACCTAACCAAGGCCCGGTGCCGGAGGGCGCATGAGCGGGCACGGGCGGGAAGAGAAGTGCTGCTCCTCTCCCCGAGGGCCCTGCGGCCAGTCCCTCAGCAGCAGGGTCTCCCGTTGGTGACAGGGGAGGGCTGTGCCGGGCGGCCCGGAGACACAGACTCGTCACACGGTGGTTCCTGCTGGCTCCGTCCTAAGTCCCCTCTCCCTCCCCGGCTGGTGACCACCGTGCCGGGCGGACAGGCCTGACGGCACTCACCTTGCTTGCTCTGCAGGTCTTTGAGGCGGGAGCAGAGCTCCTCCACCAGCGTCTCGATTCCAGAGCTCTGTGTGGGAACAAAACTCACATTCACCTGTGTGGGAACAAAACTCACATTCACAGGGATTTGTATTCTTTTGCTTTAATATGAAGGTTTTACAAAGAAATTAATTTTCCATGTTCCAAAAGAAATACACAATCGTATTTAAATGAACACAAAAGTTTAAACATTATACATCTGTAGACCCAATTTAATATTCATATTTTACTAATTAAGTATATCCAATGGCACTTACTGAAAAATCACTTGTCTTCCCGGGGGCATAGCATCCTGCTGGTGGGCAGCCTAAGGACCTAAGTGCCCTCCGCACAGCGGAAAGTCACCATCCTCCCCGCTACGTCACAAATTCATATAAAGAAAAGCTGCAGGCTGAAACCGGTGTGGCTCAGTGGATAGAGCGTTAGCCTGCGGATTGAAAGGTCTCAGGTTGATTCCGGTCAAGGGCATGTACCTTGGTTGCGGGCACATCCCCGGTGGGGGTGTGCAGGAGGCAGCTGGTTCTCTCTCATCGATGTTTTTGGCTCTCTATCCCTGTCCCTCCTCTCTGTGAAAAATCAGTAAGGTATATTAAAAAAAGAAAGCCCGCAGCCCTGGCGGCCGGCCGGCGGCCCCACACACCGAAGGCCTGGTTTCCGTCAGGGCACATACTCAGGTTGTGGGTTGTATCCCCAGTAGGGGCGAGTGAGGAAGCAACCAATTGTTGTTTCTCTCCCTTTAGCTCTCTCTAACATCAATTTAAAAAGAAAAAGAAAACACGTCAGTTATTTTAAAAAGAAAAATCATAAAACGTTCATCCAAGTCCTTGAGGAGCTCACGGTGGGAAGAAAACAAAGTGATCTTTTCCCCGAAAGGAGCCCTCCTGGCTGGCGGGGAGCGGCAGGGAGCGGCAGGGAGCGGCCGGCACGGGGGCCGCTCTCCTTTCAGGGTCATGGGCAAGTGCTAGTCTCCGAGCGGGAACAGGGCAAAGCGGGAGGGGAAGAATCAGAGGCAACTTTAAAGAAAATGAATGTTGCAACTGGCACAAGCAAATAACCTTTTACTTATGTAAACTTTTAAACTTTAAAAAGTCTACTTCTCACTAGAGGAAAGAAAAACCTTCCACCATGCACAAGAAAGAGGCTGTGTTTTGTAGAGCCTTGCTTCATTCCACGTAAATCTGAAGTGTTTAGACGGGACCCGAGCCTCCCTGGGTGGGCCGCGCCGAACAGGTGCAGGGCTGCCCTCCGCCGCGGGCCTGCAGCTAAGAATAGAACTCCGCCCCACTGGCTCCACGCAGAGTGACTCAGCACAGTTTTACAGACTCCCGAGCAAGAAGCACGGCGTTACAGTGAGCGGTTTAAGCAGCAAGACCACATGCAAACAGTTAATGTAGCGATGATTCTGACATTCCATCCACATCAGTTCGCAGCTTTCGCTAGGGGACGGCCGGAGGGAGACTGGGAAATGCGCCAAAAGAGACTTGGTCTTTCCTTAAAAGCACTCCTACAGCCCAGGGCCACTCTCAGCACAAACACGCTCCTCCTCACAATGCCACTGGAAAGACGCTTACCATAACGCTCAAGGTGGGTGAGATGGCCGTTTTATTCCACTTCCTCCCGATCATGAACCTAACCCCGGCGTCAGCTGACCCGCCTATGTCACTGTGCTTCTGAAGCCAGTGCCAGTCCCAGGGCAGAGCTCCGAGCCTCAGGCTCGCCTCCGCCTCTGCCTTCAGCACCAAGGCGCAGGCTGCCTGACAGTCTGCACGCTACAACCTGCACACGAGAGGCTAGATGTTCTTTCTCATGCTGTCCCCTCCATACACTGTAATGGAGTTGTCCTGGACAGTAATACAACATAGAAGCACATATACTTGCTCTCATTGTTTAATGGCAAAGAAACAATGAACTTACTGCTTAACTCTGTGCCTAAAAACAAGCTCTAGCTCTAGCTGGTTTGGCTCACTGGATAGAACAACGGCCTGCAAAATGAAGGATCCTGGGTTCGATTCCAGTCAAGGGCACAGGCCTGGGTTGCGGGCTTGATCCCCAGTGAGGCATATGCATCATTGATATTTCTATCTCTCTCCCCTCTCCCTAACTCTCTGAAATCAATGAAAATACATTTTAAAAAAGAAAAAGCAAGCTTGACCCACCAGGTGTCTGTTTCCTGTCCTTGACCATCACAGAACCCAGCGTGTGTGTGCAGGTTCGCCCCCTGGACCATTGTGAGAGCCAGGGAGGAGCAAAAAGGGCATCGTCCCTGCCATCCTGGCAGGTGCACGAAACTGTGTATTTGGAGCTGCCAATGAGAAATGTTATTTGCTCTCCCAATTATAATATGTAAGCTATTACATAATCTTAAAAACTACAGTTTAATACCACATCTACAGTGCATTCAAGAATGCGAGAGAGTGACATCAGAGGAATGGCAGCATGGGAGAGCCCTTGGCCTCTCCTACTGAAACACCAACAACTTAATCAGCTATAATTCAACAGAGAAGTCCTCGCTCCACACAGAAGCATGCTTGAGAGACCTGTGCATGGAAACACGGAAAGGTGGGCACCGGAAATAAACCAGGAGAGGAAAAGGGAGGAGAGTGCAGACGACACACAGACACAACCCTGCGAGCTGCGAGGGAGCGCACAGGGGCCGAGTCGCAGGCGCCTGCCAGGGCTCTCCGCTGTCAGGCCAGGAGGCAGTGTTTCACACAAAAACAGACCACAGAGCCCTGCTGCTGCTTCAACTCCCAAACCTCACCTCCCGCTGGCCCGGGAGTTGGGTCCCGGAGCGTAATATCTGTAAACCAGCAGCTGGTGCGGGAGAACTGCAGCTTCCCCCTGTGGCTGATGCCCAGGAGGGGTGCTCGGGCACGGTGGAGGACAGGGTCGCCGCTGCAGGGAAGGTAAACAAACCCCACCAGGCAGAGTGTCTTCGGGAAGCCGGGGAGGTTAGACTAGGAGGTCACAGAGTAAGAAATCTTGCAATTCAGCACCATCTACTGGAAAGCAGTAAGAAGGCCTCTTCATTAATATAGACAGAATCACAAAGAAGCAGCTAAGCAAAGCAGAACCAAATACCATGAATAACCCAGTAACAGGGATGTTTCTTACAGAAAGAAAATGAAAATTCCCCAAAAAGCAAGCTGGAACACATGGAAATGTGTGATATACATGACGGAGATTTCAAGATGGCAGTTCTGAAAATACTCAACAATTCGAGAAAATACAGATAGGCAATTCAATGAACAAAAAACAGATCAATGAACAAAAGGAGTACTTTACTAAAGAAATTAAAACTTAACAAGAACCAATCAGAAATCTCAGAAATGAAGCATGCAATTAAAGAGATTAAGAGAGAACTACTGCGACTAGAAAACAGAGCCAACCAGATGGAGGAAAGAATTGGTGATGTTGAAGGCAGTAATCTAGAAATGGCGCAGCGAGAGACCTGGACATAAATAAAAAGGAAGAGCTCTACAAGAAGAAGCAACATTAGAATTATAGGAATTCTGGAGGGCGAGAGGGAGCATGGAACGGAGAGTCTATTCAAACAATAGTGGGTGAGAACGACCCAAACCTAGGGAAAGAATTCAAGCCTCAGAACACCTAGTTACCTCAGTCCAAAAAAGCTCTTTCCAAGGCACTTGGTATTAAAGCTGTAAAAAATTAATGAAAAAGAAAATTCTCAAAGCAGCCAGGGAAAAAGAAGGAAGTGATCTACAAAGAAAAACAAAGAAGAACTTCATCTGACTTCTCAGCAGAAACCCTACAAGCCAGAAGAGAGTGGAGCCAAATATTCAAACGTCAGAGAGAAATTGCCAGCCATGAATAATATATCCAGCAAAAGTATCCTTTAAATGTGGACAAATAAGACATTCTCAGACACAGACATACAGAAGCTGAGGGATTTTATCAATCAGAAAACCTCCATTACAAGAAATATTCAAGGATATTATTCTACCTAAAATAAAGAACATAAGATCACAACACTATGAATAACATCACCAAAAAACTTACAGCATAAACAGGAATAATTTGTGGCAGCAAAAACATAACGGGGGAGGGGATAAAAATCTGAACTGGCAAAGGAAGATGAAGAGCAGATGCACTCAAAAGAAAAAGAACACTACGGTATCATATGCAAGTTTATTTCCTATAAACATAGTGGTAACCACACAAAAGTCCCCACATCAAGTTACAAAACTTAAAAGAAAAAGAAAAGAGGAAACAACCCGGCAGACATGGCTCGTGGTTGAACACTGACCTAGGGACCAGGAGGTCCTGGTTCAATTCCTGGCCAGGGCCCAGGCCCAGGCTTTGAGTTTGATCCCCAGCAGGAGGCGTGCAGGAGGCAGCTGATTAAAGATGCTTCTTAAGGATGTTTCTATTTATCCGTCTCCCTCCTCACTCTCTAAAAATCAGCAATATACTTGAACACACACACACACACACACACACACGGCTTGGCTCAGTGGATAGTCATCAGCCTATAGACTGAAGGGTTGCAGGTTTGATTCGATCAAGGGCATATGCTTGGGTTGTGGGTTCAATCCACAATGGGGGTGTGCAGCAGGCAGCCGATCAATGATTCTTTCTCATCATTGATGTTTCTCTTTCTCCCTCTTCCTTCCTCTCTGAAATCAACAAAAATATATAAAAAATATAGAGGCCTGGGGCACAAAATGTGTGCACGTGTGGGGCTCCCTCAGCCTGCCTGTGCCCTCACAGTCTGGAGCAGACCTGAGCCAGCAGTCAGACATCCTTAGAGCTGCTGCAAAGGCGGGAAAGGCTCCTGCCACCGCTGCTGTGCCGCTGCCTGAGCCCACCTCAGGGCTTCTGGCTGAGTGGCATTCCCCCTGTGGGGTGCACTGATCACCAGGGGGCAGTTCCTGCAGTGAGAGTCTCGCCCTGGTGGTCAGTGTGCATGATAGTGACTGGTTGTTACACCATTTGATCAATTTGCATATTACTCTTTTATTATGTAGGATATCCTTGGATAAAGATTTTTTTTTAAAGAAGTAATATAAACCAAGGAAAAAGTAATAGATGAAAATATCCTGGAGAAGAATATACTTAGTGGTCTAAAAAGATGAAGTTATCATTTGAGGACCTCACTCTACTGCACATAAAGTTAAACATATCCAATTTTTCTTTATTTACTGTTAAATATTTTTTTATTGATTTCAGAGAGGAAGGGAGAGAGAAAAACATCAATGATGGGAATCATTCATTGGCTGCCTCCTGAATGCCCTAAACTGAGGATCTAGCTCACAACCCCGGCTGTGCGCTGACCGGGAACTGAACTGTGACTTCCTGTTTCATAGGGCAAGCACTGAGCTACACCAGCCAGGGTAGAATCCAATTTTTCACAACTGAATACTCCATACTTCCTTCGAAAAGTATGCAAAATACCGAGACAAACAAATTTTGATGGGAAAGTTTTGCTAAAAACATGCTCAACTTTCCCACTGAGAAAGGTTAAAGAAGTGAACTGTCATGCAGGAATCCTTTTGATACAAAGAAGTAGCTGGCTCAAGGGTTTTACCTTTAACTGTAGTGACAGCCCATCCCTTAGCACAGCCTCTGGACAAAAAAGAGCTAATGCCCCTGAAAGCAGAATTCAACTAAGGGGGACTAACCCTACCCAACCCTAACAACCCTAACCCTGCACACCCAGGATTTCCTTGCAACACCGAGCCCCAATTACTCATGGCAGCGCCTGCTCACTGCATACCTGCCCCTGGCCGGCCGCCTCCATCTGGTGCTTTGAGGGTCAGCCTCAAAGAAATCGAATCTCAGACAGTCAGCCATAGCTTCTGGAACCCTTTTCGTCACACCGTCTTAGTTTACTTTTAAAATTAGTATCATAGCCCTACCTGGTTTGGCTCAGTGAATGTCGGCCTGTGGACTGGAGTGTCCGAGGCTTGATTCCAGTCAAGGACAAAATCAATAAAAGTTTAAATACATTTTTATTGGTTAAACATGTTTTTATTGATTTCAGAGAGGAAGGGGCAGAGAGATAGAAACATCAACGATAAGAGAGACTCATGGGCTGGCTGCCTCTTGCAGGGCCCCCCACTGGGGATGAGCCTGAAACCTGGGCATGTGCCCCTGACAGGAATCAAACCCCAGACCCTCCAGTCCTCAGGCTGACACTCTATCCACTGAGCCAAACCAGCTAGGGCAATACAGGTTAAAATAATAATAATAATAATAATAATAATAATATCATAGCAGCAAAGTGATTTGACAGTGGGGGAAAAATCCTATCTCTGGCATTTTGCAAAACAGCATGTTAATTTCGTCATATCAATTTGGACTGATGACTAGATTAGGCAAAGCAATAGTGTAATAAATAACCACAACAGTATAGCCCAGCTGGCATAGCTCAGTGCTTGAGCATCGATCTATGAACCAAGAAGTCATAGTTCTATTCCCGGTCAGGGCACAGGCCCAGGTTGTGGGCTCAGTCCCCAGTGTGGGGCATGCAGGAGGCAGCTGATCAATGATTCTCATCTTTGATGTTTCTACCTCTCTCCTTCTCCCTTCCTCTCTGAAATCAATAAAAAAATATATTTTAGCCGAAACCGGTTTGGCTCATTGGATAGAGCGTCAGCCTGTGCACTGAAAGGTCCCAGGTTCGATTCCGGTCAAGGGCACGTACCTTGGTTGCAGGCACAACCCCAGTGGCCCTCCACTGGGGGGTGCAAGAGGATGCTGGTCGATGTTTCTCTCTCATCAACATTTCTAACTCTCTATCCCTCTCAATTCCTCTCTGTATAAAATCAATAATATATATATATTTTTTTTTTTTAAAGAACAGGATAATGTTACACCGCTTCATCGCAGGACTAATCACCATTCAGTCTATCCACTTTCCAAAATCATGGCCTGCACATAAACCAGATAGAGGTTAACCCAAAGGTTCCTGTAATATGAAAAAACACTAACTTCAGTGAAAGACAACTGGAAGTACATTATTATCATCATCAATGTTTTGTTTGAAAGCTGCTGAAAGTCAATAAGTTGTCATCACAAGAAAAAGACTCTGGCCCTAGCCGGTGTGGCTCAGTGGATAAGAACATTGGCCTGCAGACTGAAGGGTCCTGGGTTCGATTCCAGTCGAGGGCACATGCACAGGTTGTGGGCTTGATCCCCAGTAGGGGGCATGCAGGGGGTGGCTGATTGGTGATTCATCACTGATGTTTCTATCTCTCCCTCCCCCTTCCTCTTTGAATTCAATTTAAAAAAAAATGTTTATAAAAAAAAAATATCCTGGAGAATGTAACAACATCAACAAAATCAAGAGTAAGCTAAATATCCAGCAATAAGAAGTGTATTACATTGCTGTTGGAATATTATTTTATGAAATCTAACTTAGACATTAAAAGGAATGAAGATATATATTAACAAGATGTTCTATATGTCAAATGGAGAAAAGGACATAAAATTTTTATGTATACTCTAATTACAATGATACATATAGGAGAATACATTATATAAATACCATAAAGAAAAAAATAGTAATGTTATGTTACATGATATCTAGTAGATAATTTTTCCTAAGGTTTGAGTCAAGATGTTATACTTGTAGACTTTTAAACACCCCTTTTCTCTTCTTAAATATCCGAAATAAAATATAGCTTACTTCATCAGATGCAGACCGCAGACACTGGACAGCAGCCTGTTTTTTCATCTCTTCCAGAGTTAGATCTGAGCCCTTCTTCTTGCTCTTCCCCCATTTCTTGTAAGCTCCTTTCTCCCAGCCCAGGAAGATGTCATTCTCCTAAAGTAAGATGGGACACGTTCAATGGCCAAGCATAAATAACCAGCTCCACACACTACGTCCCACATACTTACACATACATCCCCTACTAAATGTAGTAATTCATAAACTGGTACACACTAACCAAGTGACCACAGAACATTATCAATCAGAACACTTCAGATGACCCACTGGTTTGGTGTCTACTCCTGAGACTACTGATTACTTATGACTTATTATTTATGATCTTACTAAATCTGACCCACATATTTATAGCAAATGCTAATAAACGACTCAGACATCCTATATCATAAATGGATAATATGCAAATTGTCCCCTCAACCAGGAATTTGACCAGGGGGCAGGGCCAGCCTGCCAACCGCCCACGCCCCCACCCCAGCCCACCCTGCCACGCCCCCAATCAGGGCGGGGTGGCCAGACCCCACTGTGCAAATTTGTGCACTGGGCCTCTAGTTTGTATATAAATTCAGGTATTACTTAAATTTTAGTATGAGTCCAAAACTATATACACAGTTAAGTGTCCTCTCTTCTATAATTCCCACTCTTCAATAGTGAGTGCTCAGGATTTAACAGTTAAGTGGCTAAATCCCTATCTCTATAGCTTATAGTCTGAAAAAGGACAAACAAACAAACAAACACACCAGCCCTGGCAGATGTACTCAGTGATTAGAGCATTGCCTGAGGACTGAAAGGGCTCAGGTTTTTTTTAAAAATATATTTTATTGATTTTTTTACAGAGAGAAAGAAAGAGGGATAGAGAGTTAGAAACATCGATGAGAGAGAATCATCGATCAGCTGCCTCTTGCACACCTCTTACTGGTGATGTGCCTGCAACCAAGGTATATGTCCTTGACCGGAATCGAACCTGGGACCTTGCAGTCTGCAGGCTGACGCTCTATCCACTGAGCCAAACCGGTTCTGGCGGAAGGTCTCAGATTTGATTCCTGGTCAAAGCGTGTGCTTAAGCTGTGGGTCTGATCCCTGGTCAGCTTGTGTGCAGGAGGCAACCATTTGAAGTGTCTTCCTCATATTTATGTTCTTTCTCTTTCCCCCTCCTTCTCTCCCTTTCATTCTCTCTAAAAATCAATGGGAAAAAATATATCCTCCGGTGAGGATTAACAATAACAAAAAACAGATACAAACCATTTTGTTAGTATTTAGAGTTTATTTTTCCCTCTATTTTATGTCCATTATAAGAAACCCTGAAAAGTAGGAAGGAAGAAGGCACATCACCCATGACCTACGGCCAGTGAACACTACACTATCCGGTCTGCTTTCCCTGGGCTTTTTCTTATGCTTTAAGACACATAGTTGAATTCACACTATTTGTATAATTTTAATTTGATTTAACTTATTTTGTGTGAGCATTACCCCCACGTTACTACAAATTCTTCGGGGCTACATAATATTCCAAGATGTTAGGTTTACTTATCTATTTCCTTAGACTGGGACTGTAGAAATTTAATATTTTTAATCGATTTGCTTTGTTTTATCTTTTGTTGTTGATGTTAATCCTCTCCTGAGGATATTTTTAGAGAGAGTGAGGGAGTGGAGGAGAGAGGAAAGGAGGAGGCAGAGGGAGGGAGGGATAGAGGGAGGGAGGGAGGGAGGAAGGGAGGGGAAGACAGGTGGAGAACAGACATCATTGAGAGAGAGAAACATAGTCTGGCTGCCTCCCCCGTGCACCCAACCAGGGCTCAGGATCAAACCAGCACCCCAGGTACGAGCCCTTGACCAGGATTCAAACTCTCAAACCTCTGGTTCTCAGGCGGGTGCTCTAACCACTTATCAACAGCCAGGGCTGTTCTGTTTTTTTAAAAGCCTTTATTTGATAAATTATGAGTAAAGCCAGTGGAGAGACAAAAAAAGATAAGAGACACACAATGTCAAAATTAAGAATATTATCTCGAAGAGTACCTGGCCTCCAGTGGGCCTGAGGAAATAGCTGTAAGTGAATGAGATGGAATAAAGGAAAAGCATAACAATTCATTCAAAAGATCTTTTAAGATCAAATAATATACCATCAACTGTCTAAACCAGTTTTTACTTTAAACAATTCAATCTACTTTTATGCCACCAGATAGGGGTTGCAAGAAGGTCCATCCTTCCTTCACACTCATCAGAATTAGCATCCTTTACTTCATTCCTTAGGCATGTTTGGAGACTTAATGACCTGAAAAACATCCTTTCTGGCTGAGTGGTGTCTATTCCATTTTCCAAGGGAAAATGTGTGTGAGGGCCAAGGAAGAACCAGCAGTATATTTCCACTACCTGGCGTGTTTGGCGGGGCTGCACCTGAAACCTCGATTCTTATCAGTGATATCTTCCGGAGACAGGGCTGGCCTTCGAAAGGGAATAGAGGCCGAACAGTGACCATGGAGATCCCACGCTTCTGAAGGCAGGGGAACTGTTGGAGCGCTCTGTTGTTAACAGTGCGCATACAGGGTAAGAAGTCATTTGTGTGATTATTCAAAGCAGGAATCCTTTCTGTTTGAGCTGAGCCTGGCTTTCCTTTCCTGAGTTTTATAACCCTATTAGAGGCCCGATGCACAAAATTCACCCCACAGTAGGCCTTCCTTCCCCAGCTGCCGGCACCGGCTTCCCTCTGGCTCCCGGGTCCTGGCCTTGCATCCAGCCCCTGGACCTGGGCTTCCCTCGCAATACCGGCTTCGTCTGGAAGGTCACCTGGTCTAATCAGCACATTATGCTTTTATTATTATAGGTTTCTCTACTGAAACTACTTTATAGCCCAGCAGAGGTAGCACACATTCAAAGGTCCTAATATTTTTTTTTTAACGTTTTTATTGATTTCAGGAGGAAGGGAGAGGGAGAGAGAAACATCAATGATGAGAATCACTGATTAGCTGCCTCCTGCACGCCTCCCTGGCCCCTAAAATTCATATGGACATGTGGTCAGTGCTTCTGGAGGGCAGGCAGCCTGACAACACAGAACAAACGTCTCAAACATGTTATTTACTAAAATCTTTACTGCTGAGAGTTACAGATGGTCCCCTCCCCTTCCCATTACTCCTTTCCACCCGGTTCTCGCCCCTCGCACGCCTTCCCCACCCTATTGTCTGTGTCCACAAGTAATGAAAGGTATGAGGGTCTCAATTTCTCTACATCCTCACCAACATTTGTTAGTCGGTGTGAAATGGTATCTCATCATGGATTTGACTTCCCCAAGAACTAATGATATTCAGCATCTTTTATAACTTTATTGGCCCTTTAGGCACAGAGCTATTCAAGTCTTCTGAATAGCTATGTACCTAAATTGTCTGTTCTGAACGCACATCTCTCATCAACCCTGTGACCTACAAATAGTCTCCACTCAGCGGCTGGCTCTCGTTTTCCTGCCGGCGCCCTAGGAGACAGTTTCTCACTGGGATAGAAGCGCAAGCGCCGCCGTCTTCCTTGGCTGCGAGTGCTTTGCCACATCTGAGAGACCACGGCTTAATCAAAGTCATGAAGATTTACTCCTATGTTTTCTCCTCGGGTTTATAGTTTTAGCTCTTACACTTCGGTCTGTTGTCCATTTTGGGCTAATATTTGTATGCAGGATGAGGCAGGAATCCCACTTCATTCTTTTGCATGTGGCTACCCTGCTGTCCCAGCACCCTGTGTTGTAAAGACCTTCCCATTAAAGGTCTTTCTGAGAACAAGCTAACCAGAAATATAAAGATTTCTAGATTCTCTGTACAAAAATGTCTTGGTTACTGGAGCTTTATAGTAAGTTTTGAAATTGGGAAGTGTGAGTCCTCCAACTTTGTTCTTTTCCAAGACTTCTTAGGCCATTCTGAATCCCTAGCATTTCCATATGAATTTTAGGATTAGTTTGCCAATTTCTACAACAAAGGCAGCTGAAATTATGATAGACTGTGTGGAACCTGCAGGTCGTTGGGAGAGTGCTGCTATCTGAATACTATTACACCTTCTGATCGTGAACGTGGGTGTTTTTCAACTTGTTAGGTCTTCTCTGACTTCTTTCAATGACATTTTATATTTTTAATGTGCAAGTCTTACACATTTTTTGTTAAATTTATTCCCAAGTATTTTAATTTTTTTACACTATTGTTAATAAAATTTTCTTAGCATCATTCTTTAGGATTTTCTATATATAAGACAATGTCATCCTATATAATAAAAGCCTAATATGCAAATAGACCAAATGGCGGAATGACTGGTTGCTATGATGCGCAATGTCTACCAGGGGTCAGATGCTCAATGCAGGAGCTGCCCCAGCCCACAGGCCCCAGGCCAGCCAAGGCCAGTCGTCCAGCAGAGGGAAGCGACTGGAGCAGCATGGAGGGCAGGGCTGGCAAATGAGCAGTGGAGGCCGGTCAAGGCTGGTGCCAACAGGGGCCCCCGGTCGCCCCACCAGTCGCCCCTCAGAACAGCCCTGATCGCCTGCCAGGCCTAGGGATCCTATCCGTGCACGAATTTTGTGCACCAGGCATCTAGGATGTCAGTCAATAAGAGATATTTTTAGTTCTTCCTTACCTAACTGCCTGTTAATGCTGATTTATAATAAGATTTTCTGTATTTCACCTTTGAAAAACGTCTTCATCGCTTCTCGGCCTTTTGGCTAAGATCAAGTGTGAAAAACGTCTTCACACAAATATACTGCCAAATTGCTAGTATTAATCCGCAGGCATGAGTTTAACTGAACACAGTAATTCTCAGAAGGCTTTTATAAAACTCTGTTGGATTCTTCTCAATAGCTGCCTTTTAGCATGTCATTACAATCTGATGCTGGTTCCCAAGCTAAAGCCAGGGGGGAGCGTCTCCCTGAGGTTAAGTGGGTCTGAGCCACGCGCTGCCTGTGCGCTGTGCCACGCATGAACGTGGACTGGAATGTGGTTTGAGCTTGAACAGCACGCCGCTTCAGGTCTGTGTGGGAATGCGGGGTCTGCTTCTTGTCTGTTTGCTTTTTTTTTGTTTTTTTTTTAACTTTTGACAGAAAATGTGTAATGTACCTTACTTGTGATTCAAACAATGTTATCTGTTAGAATTACTTTACTACATTATGAATTTTGGATATAAGTGCTATTTTGCCTTGTAATTTTAGGTTGGCTACATTAAGAAATATCAAGTTTATAGGAAAATCTACACAAAAAATAGTTATACTTTCTGCATTATGCTCTTTCCACTTACTATATTTGAGAGCTCCTTCCCCCTACTTTTTTCTGGCTTCATGTACCCTGTGAATGTATTATCATTTATTTAACCAATAGCACTGAACAAATAAACAGATCTTAAAAAGAACACAGTATTCTTTAAAAGGGTCCACGTGTTTCTATTTTACTGTCTTCAGTCTCTGTCTCTTGTGCTGTACTCATTAAAACATAAACATAAAATTAGACATGTGCCAAATGTTTACCCAGTAAAACCAAATATGCCTTTTCAAAGTCATAATCTTGAAGACAGCACAACTGCTAAGTATCAAAACTTCGAAGATGCGGCTGAAGAACCTCTCCATAGGGGAGCCTGCCAGTACTTTTGCAGACACCACGGCAAGGTAACATAAGGTTTTTACAGTCTTTTTTTTAATATATTTTATTGATTTTTTACAGAGAGGAGGAAGGGAGAGAGATAGAGAGCTAGAAACGTCGATGAGAGAGAAACATCGACCAGCTGCCTCCTGCACACCCCGCACCGGGGATGTGCCCGCAACCAATGTACATGCCCTTGACCAGAATCGAACCCGGGACCTTTCAGTCCGCAGACCAACGCTCTACCACTGAGCCAAACCGGTTTCGGCAAGGCTACAGTCTTGATTGACTTTCCCCGCTGTCTCCTATCAAAAAGGAAACGGAAGTGGAGGAAGAAAAAGAACACGACATTCTGGAATACAGCTGGTACAGTGACGTCTGCTGTTCGCCACTTAGCATCCACCCCCGCCTCCCACCCCTTCCTGTACCAGCACCCTGAAAAACTAAAGCCATGATGTGTCTGAATGGGACTAACGTTACACCGAGCTTAAAACAAATCAGCCTGTTTCATCCCGTTAATTCAAGACTGGTACAGAGATAGGCATGTGACCAATCAGAAATAAGCAAACAATAAATGTAAAAGTTTTATTGCTGGGACTGTAGGGAACACAGCCTTCAGACTGTGTGTGTGGGGGGTATGTTGTACTCATTGTCATTTTGTCCTCTATCCCCAGGGAACTGGTTGCAAAACCCACTGACAGAGGGAGGCAGCAGAGGTGGGCACAAGCCCAGATGGCACCATGAAGCTCAGACTAGAACCAGCTGGGCCAGCCCTACTTCGGAACTTTTAGTTATGAGACTTCTTCCCCAACATAAGCCAATTTACTCTCTCAGCAAAGCTCTCACTTAGAACCAGAGACATATGAAGAGCTTCCCAAACAAGAAAAAGCTAAAGGAGCTCATTACCACTAAGCCAGGGTTACATAAAATGTGGAAGAGTGTTCTTTAAGGCGAGGAAGGAGGGGGAAGAAATAAAAAACATGAAAAAGAAAGGGCAATAAATAAATATCTATTATGTACAAACGAATCTAAAAATCAAAATAAAAGAAAAAGCAGAACAGAAACAGACTCATAGATACAGAGGGCAGACGAATGGGTGCCACCTGGGTGGAAAGGTGAAGGGATTAAGCAGTACAAATTGGTAGTGATAGAACAGTCATAGGAATGTAAAATACGGCAAACAGAATGTAGTCAATAATACCATAATAACTATGCATGGTGTCAGATGAGAACTAGATTTATTGGAATTATGAGTTAGTAAGTTACTAGTATATAATGGCTAATCACTGGGGGTTACACCTGAAAATAATATAATAATGTATGTCAAGTGTAATTGAAAAAGAATTTTAAAAAGAGGACACTATAAATAGTGAAAAGGAAATCCACAAAATGGGAGAAAGTACCTGCATATTATATCTGATAATGGGTTAATATCCAGAATATATAGAGAACGCCTAAAACTCAACAACAGAAAAACCACCACCAGATTTTAAAAATGGGCAAAGAGCCGAAACCGGTTTGGCTCAGTGGACAGAGCGTCAGCCCGCGGACTGAAGGGTCCCAGGTTCGATTCCCATCAAGGGCATGTACATTGGTTGTGGGCACATCCCCAGTAGGGGGTGTGCAGGAGGCAGCTGGTCGATGATTCTCTCTCATCGATGTTTCTAACTCTCTATCCCTCTCCCTTCCTCTCTGTGAAAAATCAATAAAATATATATATATTTTTTTAAAAATGGGCAAAGACTTAAAAAGACAGTTTTCCAAAGAAGATATACAAAGGCCAATAAACACACGAAAAGATGCTCAATGTCACTATTCATTAGGAAAAATGGAAATCAAAGCTAAAAGAGACACCACTTCACACAAGTACTGGCAAGGATATGGAGAAACTGGAACCCTGTGCACATCGGTGGAAATATATAGTGGAGCAGTGCTGGCAGTTCCTCAAAAAGTTAAAAATGGGATCACCATATAATCTAGCAATTCTACTACTGGGTATATACACCCCAAAATTGAAAAAAGGGTCTCAAAATTTGTACACCAAGCATGTCAAACTCGAAGGCTAACACAGGCCAAATAAACAAGGTTTAAGTTTATGTGGGCTGCAAAAAAACAAAAGCTTCCATTTTCAGAGAAACGTAGGTTTATTTAGATAGAGACATGCTAACTACAAAGAGCTGAAATAAATGAGTTATCATTAACATAATAGAACAGTTTAATAAAAATTAATATTTTCTTGAACATTAACTTACCAGACACTGAATTAATAAGCATCACACAAATAAACCTATTTTTCTTGTGCTCCAAAAGTGAAATATTTCCCGTTGTGCACACCAAATAAGTCAGTACAAGCCTAACGACGTGGCCACCGGCTGCTAAAATACTCGCTGCTGGTGTCAGTGGAGAGAAATGGTGCGCCTGTGCGTAAGGCGCATAAGGAAAATGAATGCAACTCGATGATAGTAATCAGTCATTAGTAAACCGGGTAGTTCCTTATTAATAATTATGTATAACAGGATACTGTAAAAATTATATACCTTTATATTGGCTGGGCCGCAAAAATATTTGTTGTGGGCCGCATGTGAGTTTGACGTGCTTGTACACTATGTCCACAACGGCATTATTCACAAAAGAATAGGTAAAACGAAGAAGAAAACCTAGTGTCCACTGATGGATGGATAAGCAAAATGTTGCATATACATACAATGGAATGAAATTCAGCCACATGCAACTATATGGATGAACCTTACCATTCAGTGAAATAAGCCAGCCACAAAAAGACAAATACTAGATCATTCCAATGATACCAGGAACGAAAAATGGTCAGGTCATTAAGACAGAAAGTCTAATAGTGGTGGCCAAGAGCAGGGGAAGAAGGGAGTAGAAAATTTGTTTAATGGGGACAGTTTTTTATATTTACAAGATGAAAAGTTATGGGATGGATGGTGGTGATGCTTTTACAACATTTATGAATGTATTTAATATCACTACACTGCACATTTAAAAATGATTATGATGGCCTGGCTGGTGTGGTTCAGTGGTTAAGCATTGACCTATGAACCAGGAGGTCACGGTTCCATGCATGGCCAGGGCACATGTCCAAGTTGTGGGCTCGATCCCCAGTGTGGGGCATGCAGGAGGCAGCCAATCAATGATTCTCTCTCATCACTGATATTTCTATCTCTCTCTCCCTCTCACTTCCTCTCTGAAATCAATAAAAATGTATTTATAAAAATAACTAGTGGACAATTCATCAAAGAAAAAATAAGTAAGTTTTAACTTCATTAAAATACAAACTGCTAAAAAAAATAATAAAAATAAAAAAAAATACAAACTGCTCTTTGAACAACAATGTCAAGTGGATTAGAAGAAAAGACACAGGCTGGGGAAAAAATCTGCAGGAGACACATCTGATAAAAGACTATTATCCAAAATATACAAAAACTCTGAAGCACTCAGCAATAAGAAAACCACCTGACATTGACTTGGACAGAACGCGAGCGAAGCAGTCAGAGAGGCCCTGGGCTGGCAGAGCTGCGCAGGCCATTGGCCCGGCACGCGAGGACAGAGCAGCCCCCTGCCCTGCTCAGAGTGGCCAAATCTGGGCACTGACAGCACCGGGGCCACGAGGACGGGGAGGACGCGGAGCAGCAGGAGGCTCTCCTGTGTGGGCTTGCAGCAGGCGTGGAGCCGGCCGCTTCAGGAGAAGGCATTCTCCCATGGACACTGCTGCGCGGGAAGGCCCCAGAGCGAGCGGCCACTGAACCAGCAAAAGTGGAGTCATGTGACCTCCAGCTGCCGGTCTAGACCCCCAGAAGCCTAACGGAGAGACCAGGAAAGGTGGCACCCTTCCTTGTCCACAATAGTTGGCAAACGGGACTGCTCGCTGGGGTCTGGATCACAGGGGAGCTAAGGCCTTCCCATCTCATCCTCCGGTTAGAGATTTCCTGGTCCTCGCCTAGCTCTTTTTGAAGAAACAATGAGCACATCATCCCCTTCAGTGAGGGACAAGCGATGGAGGTGCTGACTGACTCTTAGGTCACCTCTAATTACAACAGGAGCATTTGCATGGGCCTTGGCACTCCCGCCCTAGGCTAAGTTGAAGAGGTGTTTAGGGGTCTTCAACTTCCCTGTGGACTCCCCTTGTAACTCCAGGATGTCCTGTTTCCTAAAGATGAACAGAACCGAACCTGAACCTTGGAGGGAGAGCAAACAGAGCAGCACTGACCTGATTCCAAGCACCCACTAATAAGAAAACCGGAGGACTCAGACACAGCTCATCAGAGATGTGTTCAACTACAATCTTAACAGTAGGCCTATGCTTTATGCCCTTTTTGATGTTCTATAGCACCTAGTACATAAATACTTTGTGCTAACAAATTTATTGGCCATTTATTAAATATTTTAGACTGATATTAATATACTAGGGGTTTGGTGCACTGGGGGAGAGGGGAGACGAGACGGGTGTCCCTCAGCCTGGCCTGTGCCCTCTCACAATCCGGGACCCCTTGGGGAATATCCGCCTGCTGGCTTAAGCCCATTCCCCTAGGGATCACACCTAAGCCGGCAGTCAGACATCCCCCTCACAGTCCGGAGCCCCTCTCTCCTTACCACCTGCCTGCATGGAGGCAGGAGAGGCTCCCGCCACCAGCGCTGTGCTCGCCAGCTATGAGCCCAGCTTCTGAGCAGCGCTCCCCGCTGTGGGAGCACTGACCATCAGGGGGCAGCTCTTGTATTGAGCGTCTGCACCCTGGTTGTCAGTGCACATCATACCGACAGGTCGTTGTGCCGTTTGGCCAATTTGCATATTAGAGTTTTATTATATAGGATAATTCCAAGAGGACATGATTTTTGAGTTAAGAGAAATAACCTCCTTATTTCTAGAAATAAATATTTTTTCCATGTTTATAGATTTAACATTTTACTTTGAAGTATATTTTACATTTACTGGAAAAATAATGGAAAATTATAGAACCTTGGTATCCTTATACAAAATTTTGACCATTTCTAATTATCCTATGTGATAAAAGGGTAATATAAAATTGATTCATAATCAAGGGAAGTTTGATAGGAAGTTTGACCGGAGTTTAACCTGCTAACCGCGCACAGCCCCTCTCCCAGCCGGCCCCACCCCCATCAGATATCCCCCATCCCCAGATTGGGGGTGGGGCCAACTGGACCCCACCAGTGCTCCGGGCCTCTAGCCCTACCTAATAAAAGAATATGCAAATTAACCATCACTCTCCTACACCCATAAATCACACCTACCAGCCACGCCCACCTGCCAATCAGAGCGAGTATGCAAATAAAACCAACCAAGATGGCTACAAGCCCCCACTAATAAGAAAACCGGAGGAAGGCTTGGGTTTCCCCAGTAATGGAAGAAGCCAAACTCTCTGCCTGCCCTTGCTGGCCTAGCCTCCACCCCAGCTACAAAGTTTCAATTATAGAAGATACACCAAACCCAACAGAAATGGCTGCCTTCATGGAGCCAGCAGGAGGCTTGGTTCTGCTCCAGGCTACAAAGTTTCAATTGTAGAAGGTAAATAAATTCCAGATACCAGGGCCTCCACTTGGTCACCAGGGGGCATAGCTGGCCTGCAAACTACCACAGGCCCCTCCCTCAGGCTGCCCCACGCCCCAAAGAAACCCCCACCCTGATCTGGGACATCCTCCAGGGCAAACCAGCTGGCCCCCACCCGTGCACCAGGCCTCTCTCCTATCTAATAAAAGAGTAATATGCAGATTGACCATCACTCCAACACACGATATGGCTGCCCCCATGTGGTCAAAGATCCTGCCCCATGTGGACACAAGATGGCCAGCACAAGATGGCCAGCAGGGGAGGGCAGTTGGGAGGCACCAGGCCTGCAGGGGAGGGCAGTTGAGAGGGACCAGGGCTGCAAGGGAGGGCAGCTGGGGGCAATCAAGCTTCAGGGGAGGGCAGTTAGGGGTGACCAGGCTGGCAGAGGAGGGAAGTTGGGGGCAAACAGGTTGGCAGGGGAGCAGTGAGACATCAATCAGGCTGGCATGGGAGTGGTTAGGGTGATCAGGCTGGCAGGCAGAAGCGGTTAGGGGCAATCAGGAAGGCAGGCAGGTGAGCAGTTGGAAGCCAGCAGTCCTGGATTGTGAGAGGGATCCCAGGATCGGGTCTACATGGGCAGTCGGACATCCCTCAAGGGGTCCTAGATTGGAGAAGGTGCAGGCTGGGCTGAGGGACACCCTCCTGCTCCCATGTAAGAATTTTGTGTGCCGGGCTTCAAGTTAGGTTACAAGTCAATCCCCTGAAAACTTTGTTTGACCTAATTCTTTCCAGCCAAGGCAGTAGGCCCCGGTAAGTGCGGTGTGTCCAGCTAAGAAGGGTGAGGAGAGCGGTGTGTCCAGCTGGGAAGGGTGAGGAGCCCAAAGGGACACAGACCAAGCACACTGAAACCCTGTATCTGAGGGACTGAGGCTCTTCTGGGTTAATAACATGGTTTAAAACAGCAGAAACTGCCCCCCAAACACTGCGTTTTGAGTGACATGTGTACACAGAAGTCACCCAGAGCCCGTGCCTGCTGGCGGTGACTCCACCTCCCGCTGGGCCGACCTCCCTCTCAGGAGCTCCCCCGGGAAACTGAGACTGATGAGGTTTTCCTCAAGAACCTGGATGCGGTTGCTTCCTCCCTTTAAGCTCAGAACTTACATCAAACAAAATGTGGGAAGGCCAATTCGCCAGGTGAAACACCATGACTATGGCGAAGCCATGTGCGTCAGCAAACCGTAAGCCTGCTGACGGGGACACACGCTCTGCCGGGTAAGCAGCCGCACACCATTCGTGCGGGTGACGCGCAGCGCTGCACCGTGGAGAGCGAGCCGGTAGCTGACGCAGTGGCTGGCGCGTCCGGACGAGCAGCAGCCACACGGGAGCGGCCCTCAGCGGCCGCGGCCATCGGACTGCCGCAGAGTGTGCGAGCGCCCCTGGAAGAGAAACACCAGCGTGCAAACAGCCATGGATTTCCATACGACACTCGGGCACGTACCTGTTCCTGCAGGTCGTAGTCATAGCTGTCATGCAGCAGGAGACTGAGGACATACCGCGTGTAGATCATGGCATCGATGCCACATTTCTCCAGCTCCTGTCCCAGCCAGGTCTGCACTGGACCCAGAGCATGCAGCAGAGACATTTCAGAGACCGAGACGGGGCCTGGGAAAGAGCCGGAGGAGCCTTCAGGTGGTAAACCATCCACAACCACACAGACAGGGCGCATGAATTCAGGTGGCAGACTTCCTTAGAGCGCAGAGCATCTTCCTTCCGCAGCTGACGTGCTGTTGGTGTCGGCGGGGGTTTTCACTCCGGGGGAGGGCAGAGAGGCGGGGCATGGAGGGTGAGCATTGGTCTGGCTGGCAGGCAGCGTCTAGCCCAGAACTCCCCTCTGCGGGCGGAACCAGGGCGTCAGCATCCCAACAGCACACAAGCAGGCGGGATGCTCTCCTTTAATTTCCCATGGAGGCAAATGGGGGTCTGCGCAGAATGAGAGAGAGATATGCATTACTTAGATGTATAAATTAAGTTACTGATCTTTTTTTTTTTTTAATATATTTTGATTTTTTACAGAGAGGAGGGGAGAGAGATAGAGAGCTAGAAACGTCGATGGGAGAGAGAAACATCGACCAGCTGCCTCTTGCACACCCCCTACCGGGGATGCGCCCACAACCAAGGTTCATGCCCTTGACCGGAATCGAACCCGGGACCCTTCAGTCCACAGACCGACGCTCTACCACTGAGCCAAACCGGTTTTGGCAAGTTACTGATCTTTTGAAAATATCCAAATGAACTATCCCTCTTTATTAAAATATCTTTGGTATCTTAGATTTTTTTGTTGCTATAATCTTTGACATTTTAGCTAAATAGCATTTTAAACTTTAAAAATTGTAATATTTTTTAAAAGGAAAACTCAGAAATTTATATTCTTGTGCTGGTGCTCCATTAGACTCATGTTTATTTTGCTATTTCGAGAACTAGTCAAATTCTGTTCCTATGTAATACTGAAAGAATTTATCTGGTAACAAATCACTCATGATTTTTAAGTATAACAAAAAACAAGCAGCTGAATAGTAACGTTACTGACATACTGGTAAAGAGAATTAGTCCTTTAAGTTTAAACTTTACCACAAATAATCCATTATTTTGTATGGCTAAAGAATGTGGATTTGCCTGTCACTTATTTCATAAAAACTAAAGTGAGCCTGGCCAGCATAGTTTTTATAAAGCGCAATCTCTCTCTGATGTGGCACATACATATTATTTGTGGGAGGTTTCCTCCATTGACTTGTGGGGCCCAAATATAAAATGTGGGTTAAAATCCACAGGATTAGGCGCCTGCCCCGCTGGACGGGCTCAGTGGCTGAGCATCAACCCACAAACCAGCAGGTCACAGCTCAGTTCCTGATCAGGGCACATGCCCGGGTTGCAGGCTCGATCCCTAGCGATGTCCTATAGCACCTAGTAGTGATGTTTCTATCTCTTTCTCCCTCTCCTTTCCTCTCTGAAATCATTATATATATATATATATATATATATATATATATATATATTTTTTTTTTTTTTTTTTGGTGTGGGCATTATTTTTTCCTTTGCATAGAACTTACATTTTATTTCAGCATGTAGAATAATAATATTTTATATTCTGCTTTTTCACCTAATATTGTGTCTTCCTGACGCTGTTCTCATGGCACTAAGAGGCAGCACAGTCAGGTGGTGCTGTGTGACTAAGTTAAAGTCAGCCTTGTGGCACACTAGCCACAGTTCAAGTGCTCAGCAGCTGGCTCCATCGTGGCACCAGGTCCTGCGGCGCTGCCCGTCACCCTCTGCTTCGATGCTGCCCATTCCCACCCTCTCCCATGCTGGCTCCGACTCCCCAGCAAATGCCTGTGGGCTGAGTAGAGTTCCCATGCCCTCTGCACGTGCTGGTGGGCGGCGCCACACACTCCTCTTTCCTCCCTGAGCCGGATGCTCACAGGAACTGCCTGGGGCGTCGGGAACCATCTACCTGTATGTTTGATAGGTCTCACATTTCAAATGGTCGTTTCATTACAAAGTGTATCACGGAGCGGCCAATGACGGAGTCAGACTGCAGAACAGAAGCACAGAGGAAGCTTACTACAAAGGAAGAAGACATCAGAATGACCAGGATGAGGGCCAGGAAAAATCTGGAAAAGCTATTTAGTCAAAACAGGGTAGGTTATGCTGCAGAAACAAACCACCCCACATCGCAGTAGCTTAACACCAAGGCCTTTATCCTGCTCTTGCTGCAGCGTCCTGGGCTGGCAGGACGCTCAGTGTGCCCACTCAGCGCAGTCGTCCTGGGAGACAAGATGGCAGTATGGCCCACCTGAACACTGCCAGCCCTGGAGCCAGAGGACACGGTCTGCCCGAAGCGTGCGCTGGGGCTCTGAAAGCTTCCCGGAAGTGAACCACTCACAGCTCACCAGTCAGGCCAGCCTCCTGGCCGCCTTCCCTGCAGGGTGGGACGTGCACCCTCCCCTGTGCCCACCTCTGCGGAGACAAGAGGGAAGACAGAACAGGTGTCAGAGTTCACACGGATCACTTATGTGATCGAAATAACTCTCCAGGACAACACTGCTGAAGCCAGCACTCTGGCCCGGTGATTTAAAACCCTGCAAAGAAACACTAGTCCCTACAAGAGAAGCCCGAGTGGTGTATTCAGAGGGTTCGGAAGGCATGAACCCGCTCACACATTCAGACCCAACAGCAGCCGAGTCCCCGCCCGCCCCCCTCCAGGGAGCTTCTCTCATTACCGAGGCCACGCTGCCTCCCACGCCCTCCATGCACGCATCTCCACTGCCTCTGCGTGGGGCCTGCGCAGTGAGGCTCAGGGCTCTTCCGGCCACACTGGGACACAGCCCACGCACTCGTTAGCAGGAGGCTCAGGCCTGCAGGTGAGCTAAATCCCTCCCAACCTAAAAACGCTGACACGGACGCCTGTTTAGCCGAGGCATCTGGAGAGGACAATCAGACCTCCGGCTCACTGCCATGTAGAAGTGTATCAAGCCCTAGGAAAGGAACAAGGCTTCGTTTTACGATGATGTCATAAGTAAAACTAGTCTATGCAAATAGGAAGAAGTGCATAAAGATTAAGAAATTTCATTTTTACTAGCTAGGTTATCAGAAATCAACTGATTAGTGAGTATTCTCCAGTGGCAATTAAAATGTGTAATTGTTTTATAGATAACACTACTACTTGATAATAACAGGAATTAGCAAATTACAGGCACATAATATTAGTAGACCTGGTTAATCTCTGTTTAAAAGATATGGAAAAAAGATAAGAACCAAGATAGAATGATAAAAATCCAGGTGAAAACACTTTGTCTGTATAGAAGTGTAAGTACTAAGCATGTGACTGTTCCGAAGGCTGAGTGCCCATGCTCTGATGCTTAGAAAAGTTTGTTGCTGGAGAAGGCGCCCACTGAGAAGAGGGAAGACCTGTTTCTCAAATCCATTTTAAAAAAGTACAGAGTTCAAGCTCCTTTTACAGCAAGGGAAGGGGAAGGGACAAGAGGTGACGGACAACCGAAGACACCAGCAGGTCTGGGGAAGACGGTTCTTCGTCTGCTGACTCTAGCTGATGTGAGTCCGTCACGAGGTTCCTGCACATCTTTGACAAACCATACTACATGCTTTCCTTACCCTTCTCGGGAGAGGCGCTTTCTATAAAAGCCAGGCCAAAGCAGAACCCCCAATGGTGAGCATGTCTGTGCCGAGACTAAGCAGACATTTAGCATGAAGGCCACGGGACCACCAGGCTGAACAGCAGGCAGAGGCCGTGCACCCCCCTCTGGTGACCCTGATGAAGGGAAGCGCTCTGTGGAACCCGCACAGCTCCTCCGGACAGGTTAGATCCGCCTGTTTTAACGGGGCCGCCTCTTAAGGAGACAGCCTGCTTATGTAAAGTAACACTGTTTTAGTTCTTTTACTTGACTGGCAGCTATTTGATGATTCATACTCATCTGTAAATATTTGTGGTTTAAAAACCTGGCCTGCTTTTCACAGATTAAACTCTCTTTGCAGGTTACCACATCACCATGACCACTGAGGTGCTCAGTTCCTCTCGATCTGTTAGATGTCAACCATCATTAGCAGGGCTACAAAACTGGCAGTTTTTTATGCCTGCATAAAAGTCCTTATAGATCTACAAAATGCCTTTGTCCCTAAAAGGTGAAAACTTAGAATCAGACAGCGGTGGGCGGAAGGGCCGCACACTCCGCCCCAGGCTCCGGAGGCCGCAGGGCGGGTCACACCGGAGCCGGAGGACACCCAGGACGCTGACGCCCAGATTCCCAACTGAAAGCCAGCGGGAGGCCCTCCCAGGCCAGTCTTCACCTCTGACCTTGACTGCAGTCCTGTGAACCTGAGATCACATGCCTTTGACATGCCTGTTGTCTGTGCACCTAAGACAAGGTGCCTTTGAAACAGCAGCGTAACCCTGCCCAGACCCTGGAGGCACAGCCCTGCACCAGAGGGAGACCCCGCTGTCCCTGCCGCTCACACACCACCGCTGGTTCTGTACATGCTAACTGTGCCATCCCCTCCTCCGGTTCTGTACATGCTAACCGTGTGTACCCTCCTCCGGTTCTGTACATGCTAACTGTGTGTATCCTCCTCCGGTTCTGTACATGCTAACTGTGCCATCAACTCCTCCGGTTCTGTACATGCTAACCGTGTGTACCCTCCTCCGGTTCTGTACATGCTAACTGTGTGTATCCTCCTCCGGTTCTGTACATGCTAACCGTGCTGTGCCCTCCTCCGGTTCTGTACATGCTAACTGTGCCATCCCCTCCTCCGGTTCTGTACATGCTAACCGTGTGTACCCTCCTCCGGTTCTGTACATGCTAACCATGCCGTCCCCTCCTCCGGTTCTGTACATGCTAACTGTGTGTATCCTCCTCCGGTTCTGTACATGCTAACTGTGTGTATCCTCCTCCGGTTCTGTACATGCTAACCGTGCTGTGCCCTCCTCCGGTTCTGTACATGCTAACTGTGTGTATCCTCCTCCGGTTCTGTACATGCTAACTGTGTGTATCCTCCTCCGGTTCTGTACATGCTAACTGTGTGTATCCTCCTCCGGTTCTGTACATGCTAACTGTGCCATCCCCTCCTCCGGTTCTGTACATGCTAACCGTGTGTACCCTCCTCCGGTTCTGTACATGCTAACCGTGTGTACCCTCCTCCGGTTCTGTACATGCTAACTGTGCCATCCCCTCCTCCGGTTCTGTACATGCTAACCGTGTGTACCCTCCTCCGGTTCTGTACATGCTAACTGTGTGTATCCTCCTCCGGTTCTGTACATGCTAACTGTGCCATCCCCTCCTCCGGTTCTGTACATGCTAACCGTGTGTACCCTCCTCCGGTTCTGTACATGCTAACCGTGTGTACCCTCCTCCGGTTCTGTACATGCTAACTGTGTGTACCCTCCTCCGGTTCTGTACATGCTAACTGTGTGTATCCTCCTCCGGTTCTGTACATGCTAACTGTGCCATCCCCTCCTCCGGTTCTGTACATGCTAACCGTGTGTACCCTCCTCCGGTTCTGTACATGCTAACTGTGTGTATCCTCCTCCGGTTCTGTACATGCTAACCGTGCTGTGCCCTCCTCCGGTTCTGTACATGCTAACCATGCCGTCCCCTCCTCCGGTTCTGTACATGCTAACTGTGCTGTGCCCTCCTCCGGACAAAAAGTGCCTGTCCCTCTGCTTGCTTTCTATCCAAACCCAGAGGTCTCCTGCTTGGCTTTCTTCCGCCTGTGGACCAAAGGGCCAAGTGCTGACCTGGCGGCTAAGGGGAGGCCTGCATGGTGGCCTGCAAACGCAGACCTAACGTCCCCACAAAGGATGGTCTGACATTAAACTTGAACAAAAAGCAGTGACGTGCGTAGTCACCTCCTAGGCCGGCCAATCTTTACCTTTACTGAGCTTACTCTTTCTGCATCTACGATAACAGGTAAAATGTCAGGGTAACTTCCCTTTTCCCAGACCCCTCAGGGCACAACCAAATGCCCTGGCGCCAGGACAGAGACCACAGATCCCCTCCCTGTTACTGTTACCACGTTCATTAACTGCCCTGTCCCCACCTAGGGAAACAAAGTGTGTGTCTATCATTTTACTCTTCATCCAATCCCAGAGGTCCCCCCTTTGCTTTCTCCCGCCTCTCTACCCTCCATCACCAATGGGTTTCTGTGTCTCCTCCTTCGATTGCAATGTATAAAAACAGACGAAAACCCGCCTTTCTCCGGGCATTATCCCAACCCGCTGAAATTCTGCTTCCCACAATTGTCGACAGTGTGGTCCAAATAAACTCACAAAAATCCTTCACAGGTTAACAGAACCCTGGAGCCTTCGGTCCGCAGACCAACGCTCTACCCACTGAGCCAAACCAGCTAGGGCCCTAGGAAGCTATTTAAATGAACAGTGTCTTCATTTAAAAGATAAGCTACTACAATTTCCCCAAAGTGTACTGTGGGTGATACAAATGTTTATTATCCTATCTAATAATCCTATCTAATAGAGAGGGGATATGCTAAATGACCATCACTCCATCACAATGATGGCTGCACCCACAGCTGAGGCCAAGTTCCCAAAAGGAGCCTTAACGAGCGAGCGACCAGCAGGGACCTGAGGCTACGCCCTCCCCCGCCCCCATAGGGCTTGACAGGGGACTTCAGGCCATGCCCCAACCCTAGCACCAGGCCGGTGACCTCAGACTGCACCCCCACCCAGCGGGGCGTATTGGGGGACCTCAGGCCATGCCTCCTGCCCCAACACTGGGCCAGGGGACTTGAGGCTGCGCCCGCCCTGCCTGGCTGGGCTTGGCAGAGGACCTCGGTGCACCCCAGTGCTGGGCTAGGGAACTCAGGTTGCGGCTCCTGCCAGTGGGGCTTGACGGGGGACCTGAGGCTTCGCGCCCCCCCACAGCCCCGTCCTGACAGGGCTTGACGGGGGACCTCAGGCCATGCCCCCCCCCCAGCGGGGCTTGACGGGGGACCTCAGGCCATGCCCCCACCTGGCTGGCCAGGGGACCTGAGACTATGTCTCCTGCCCTGTGGGCTTGACAAGGGTGGGCCAGCCAGGTCTGGATCTAGCCCAATGGAGACAGAGGCTGCAGGGTCTGGGTCTCACGCGATTTTGAGACGCATGTGGGTAGGCAGGGACTTGCCTCTGGGTCCCGTGGTGTGCCCCAGACTCTGACAGGAGGAAGGTTTTCATATACATTTTACTAATTTTCTTTCCTCTCTGACACTTCTATTATAGAGAAAGGGCAGATAGCAATACTAAATTATTTCCTCCAATTAATCCCCCTTCAATGTGCGCAATTCCGTGCACCGGGCCACTAGTGCTTGTTATAACTTCTTCCTTTGCGAAAAGCAGGGAAATGCCAGCGCTGAAACAGCAGCAGGTTTACGTGGACATCCTGCCACGTTCCTGCAGCCTGTGCAAAGGAAAGGGCAGACCGCACCCCGTCCTCACGGACTATGGCCCCAGCACACGCTCTGGGAAGCGGCCCCACCAGAAAGAATGAGCCTTCCCGAGGCCCGAGCGGTAAAGAAGACACCACCTGGGTCCCCGGCCTGAACTTCCCAGGACTGGAACGTCAACCTGAAGATATACCTTAGGAAGAAGAACATTAGTATATTCTTCTTTTCTTTCCTTCAAATCATCTGCGTAAGTTGTTCTATTCTGGAGAGCAAATCAATCCGAAGTTCCTTTCACATGGGCTCAGAAACTTCCAGATTCTCCCTTTCCCCCAGGCAGCCTCAGTCCTGGTTTGTCAGCTCTGCCAGCATGCCCTCAGGATGCTCTCAGCCACACTGCACGGCACTGCACGGCACTGCACGGCAGGAACCTGAGCACCCAGGAGGCGCCTGCAGCCACGGAGATGGCCCTGGATTTGTTTCCACTCACAAAACCACACGCTGCTTTTAGTGGATGCGTGACAACAAGATGCTAACGGCGGAGCCCTCAAGAGGCCTGCCCACTGCCAGAGGCTCCAGCACAGGAAGGCATGAGGTGCGGGGGGGGCCCACTCCCTCTGGGGATTGGGGAGAGCAAACTGATGAGAAGCACCTGCATTTGCTGGGTGTCAGGCATAGTTGCCAAAAACTTAGGAATGCTATCCGTTTGAGTGCATCTCAGCCACCCCTGAATTTGGGGAAAGTGCGAGAAGCCCCCACAACTCAGCCGAAGTGGGGCAGCATTATTATGACTATCTATGGAGTTCTCCCTAGATCACTGAAACAGACACGGTCCTCAAACCCCAATAATAAATACTTTCAAGACAGGTTAGCAATGCAAAATGCTCAAAAATACTCAGCAAAGTATGACACTCAGCAGAGGTGACACATTTGGGGTTGGAATTTTTACATTAAGACCCTTCTCCTCAAAAACTAGATTGAAATGACTACCTGCAGAGCCCCATACATGTCAAAACTCTAAAAGTTCACTGATACGCAATTCATAAGTATTACTACACTATAGAGGTAAACGTAAAGGGAGAAAAAAGGTAAATATACACTGCATGGCTCAGAAAAACAACTAAGCCAAAATGGAAAAAAAGCAGTTAACTAACTAAACATTAAACATAAAAACCAACTTTCAAATGACTTATGTTAAACAAAATTGACCCGTCCTTTCTTTAAGATTCTGGTCAAGTTTTCTATCATGAGAAATATTTGATTTGGGGGTTAGTAATAAGTATTCTGCTCAGTGAATATGAAAGTAGACAACTCTGGAAATAGAGTATCATCCCTGAAATATCTAATAAATTAGAGTAATCTTATCCAAATGCATCTTCCAGGTGTTAACCAACCACCAGTAACTATAAATGCTGGCATGACTTTTGCCTTGAGACGTTAAAGACCCTAGAACATTCATGTTTCGACGTAAAAAATCTGTACAATTTATACTAAGGTCACTGCCTACAAATCAAATCCCCTAGCCTGTGCTCTGTCTAAGCACACGGGGCCTTGTACTGCACAAGAATCTCGCGGTGCGCAGACGCACACTTTTAACTGCTATCCTTCCTTCCACAGTGGCATTCTTCCCATCCCAGAGAAAAGCTTACATCCATTCATCTCACCACTCTGCTCCCTGGTCACCAGCACCCTCTGTACCTGCATCCCCGCTGTGTGATCCACTATGTCCTAGTAAAATCCCGCATGTCCTTCCGCCCCGGGGGCGGACAGATGAGGCACTCGGGTTGGATTCAACACTCACAGGGAGCCAGCGCCACAGGCCTCCCAGACTCACTTCCCACAGGAAGGTGCTGGCGGAGGCAGGTGAAACGCAGGGGCAGAGCTAAGATACAGGGTGTCTCTCAGCTCTGAGTGCGTGACTACAGAACTGGGAAAGGCCTTCGGAGAGGGATAGCACTGGATGGCTCTGCTGCGTGTCGGCTGGCCTGGCCATGGTGCCCAGACACTTGGGTAAGCACGATGCCGGTGTCTGCCAGGTGCTTCTCGATGAGATTAACGTTCAGATCAGTGGACTGAGCACAGCAGGCCGCCCTCCCGTGTGGGTGGGCCGCAGCCAGTCCACGGGAGGCTGAATAAGTTAAAGGCTGAAGAAGAACGAACCTGCATTTTACCAGGTCTGAGAACACCGTCTTCAAATACCCTCCTCCACACTCATGGTCAGAAAGATATGTCTCCAAAAGCATTAAGTTTTTCTTGGCACATGTGCTTTAAAACCAGAAAAGTTCTCCAGCATTAACATCCGTGGTCACCTCTCCTGCCTGGTGCCACCACCTTCCCCGTTGACTTCCTCCGTCAGCCCCCCACAGCAAACCCGAGGCAGACGTGTGGGATTGAAAGTTTTCCAGTAGCCATAGTAAAAGGGAAAAGCAAATGAAATCAATTTGTTTGTTTACTTTTTTGCCGGGAACTGGGAACCAGGAACCCAAACCTAGCATTATCACTGGAGATAAAATGTAAAAAGAGCTAGCCGACCTTGATGGCTCTGAAGGGTCAGAGCCATTAACTCCTTGTCTAGTTGAGATAGTGGTGGTTGAGGCAACTTTAATTTGTTGATCATATGTAAATGTAAGTTGATTTTCTGTTGTTGGAGCTTCCTCCTTAAGAGATGTCTTTGTTTCAGAATCTCAATAAAAGGAATGGTAAAAGGCCAGAGAGCGGTTAGTCTTCCCACTAGAGGTAGACTTCCACGCCTAGCCCCCATTTTCCCAAATTAACTCCTTTCCAGTCTCTCTCTTCATTTCAGTGTGCGGCCTTCTCTAGAAACCGGACCCTGAGTGGGCCCTGAACCACGCGGGTCGTGTTAAGGGATCCCACACTTTTTGTTACTTCTCATCCAGGGATATTTTTTTCATTGATTTTTAGAGTGAAAGGAGGGAGGAGAGGAAAGAGAGCAAAACATCAACATGAGAAAGAGACACACATCAATTGGTTGCCTCCCACGCATGCCCCAACTGATACTGGGGATCAAACCTGCAATCCAAGTATGTGCCCTTGACGGAATCGGACCCGCGGCCCTTAGGTACATGTGCCGACGCTCTAACCACTGGGAAATACTGGTCAGGGCCCAGTGAAATTACTTTTAATATATTTCACTTAACTCGATATATCCAAAACATTATCACTATAAATACAATACAAGTTAAATATTACGGATGGTATTTTACATTCTTTTTTCCCATACTGAGTCTCTGAGATCTGGGGAATATTTGACACAAGACAGCTCAAGTAAAAATAGCCACTTCTCACCGAAACCGGTGTGGCTCAGTGGATAGAGCATCAGTCTGCAGACTGAAAGGTCCTAGGTCCAATTCCGGTCAAGGGCATGTACATTGGTTGCGGGCACATCCCCAGTGGAGGATGTGCAGGAGGCAGCTGGTCGATGTTTCTAGTTCTCTCTCTCTCCTTTCCTCTCTGTAGAAAAAAAAAAAAAAATCAATAAAATGTATTTTTTTTAAAATAGCCAACATCTCAAGTGCTCAAAAGCCACACGTGGCTCGCAGCTACCATACTGAACAGCACATTCCTAAGTGATCTCCAGTCCCAAGGCTTCAAATACTATCCATGTATCCCTACTCTGCTTCTCTCATGAACCCCAGAATCCCAAAGTCTTCAAGGTACACGAGTGTCCAACTGGCCGCTCAGCTTACGTCTTTTTTGTGTGCATCCTCACCCGAGGATATCTTTCCATTGACTTTTAGGGAGAGTGGAGAGAGAGGGAAAGACAGAGGAATGTCAATGTGAAAGAAACACAGGACTGGGTGCTTCCAGCTCGGGCCTTGACCAGGGCCCAGGCCGAGGAGGAGCCTGCAACTGAGGCACGTTCCTTGACCAGAATAGAACCTGGGACCCTTAAGTCTGCAGACCAATGCTCTATCCACTGTGCCAAACTGGCTAGGGCACAACTTATCCTCTATAATAAAGGGCTATTATGCAAACTGACCAAACTTTGGAACGACAGGTTGCTATAGTGTGCACTGACCACCAGGGGGCAGGTGCTCAATGCAGGAGCTGCCTCCCGGTGGCCAGTGTGCTCCCACAGGGGAAGCGCCGCTCAGCCAGAAGCCAGGTTCATGGCTAGCGAGCACAGCAGTGGTGGTGGGAGCCTTTCCGCCTCTGTGGCAACGCTAAGGATGTCCAACTGACAGCTTGGGAGCGGGCCTAAGTTGGCAGTCGGACATCCCCCAAGGGCTCCTGGACTGAGAGAGGGCACAGGCTGGGCTGAGGGACCAAATCCCCGCCACCCCCCGCCCCCTGCACAAATTTCATTCATCTGGCCTCTAGTGTCTTAAATAAAAATCAAACTCTGCGTTCTCACTACCACCATCCTTGCCATGACCTTCCCAATGTCAGTCAAGGGCAACACGGTGATTCCATTGCTCAAGCCAAAAGCTTTGGCACCATACTGACTCCCCTCCTCTCACATCCCATATCTACCCATCAGCACCTCCTCTTAGTTCTACCTTCACAATGCACCCAGAACAGGGTGCTCCCGTGTTCTGCCCTCCCCCGGAAAGCCTGCTGTGCTCTGAGATGTCCTCAGCTCTCTCCCCCTAATTCCTTCAGCTCATGTCAGCTTACCAGAGCCTTCCCTGTCCACCCGGTACAACAACACTGCCACTCCTGCTCTGTTCTTCCTCTTAGCACAAACCTTCACTTGACTTGCGGATGCACTGCTTACTCATGTCATCGGACTCTCCCCACCCCTCCCAGGACAGAACAGTGCCTGCGTGTTGGCTGTCCCCTCAGGTGGCTGGCAGCCTCCGCCTGCTGCACATTCCGAGTCACCCCAGAAAGGACATCAGGCCACAAGCCATTCCGGCTGCCCACAGCAACACTGATCAGAGGGGGGCTGGACCCAGCCTCCCAGCCCAAGGCAGACCTCCTATCAGCTGGGCCATGACTTCCTCAGAACTGCCGGCCGAGGCTGCTCCACCCAGCCCCTGCTCCGCTCCCTTCCCAGTCACATCCGCTGTGCCCTGCCCTTCCTCCTGCCCTTCCCAGGCAAGTCCCCGGTGAGCCTCCTGCGCGTCTGACTGCTGTCTTGGCATCTGTGCCAAGGACGAAGCAGGCACTCAAGCACGGAGGGAATGAATGACCCTCTGGAGAGTGGGCAGTGGCAGCACGTGTACTTTAAGTTGCAAGAGCAGACACCAGGGCTCCTGCTGTCATGTTACTTGTAACCTCGGGGAAGCTTCTTGATTCCTGAGCCACAGCATCACCATCTGTAGATGGAGACAATCCCACCTCTCAGGACTGTCAGGAGGACGGAATGACAGTTCCCCCAGGTCCCACCACATGACCGATCACGCAGGATCCGTCCTGCGTGTGAGTGTGAGCGCATTCTCCTCTAACCCAATCCTGTAGCTGCCCCTGAGATCTCTGCCTGTCCCCTTCCCCAGGGCTTCTGACCTATTGTAATAAATAAAGCCCCAAGTGACCCTATAAACCCACTAGTGACCCCTTGTTCAATTAAGCCTAACTAACGAGAAAAGTTTGTTAGGTTTTAGAAAGTGAAATATCATCAGAGGTGGGTATCATATACTCTGAAACTTAAGCTGCTTCCCTAAAGCTTCATGAAAGCACACTTTTGCCCTAGCTGGTGCGGCGCAGTGGATAGTGTCGGCTTGCGGACCGAAGGTTCCGGGTTCGACTTCAGTCAGGAGCGCGTACCTGGCTGCAGGCTCCTCCCAGCCCGGCCCTGGTCGGGCTCAGGCAGGAGGCAGCCAGTCGATGTGTTTCTCTCGCATCTATATTTCCATCTGTCGTTCCCTCTCTCTAAAAATCAATGAACAAATATCCTCATGTGAGGATAAAAAAAAAGTACAATTGAAAAAAAACACGCAGTACAAAATCTAAAAATGCAGTGCAGTACCAACTTCTTAAAGCTAAGGTTTTTAAAGCCTGTTAAAAAAATTTTTTTTTTAAAGTTTGTAGCATTCTAGATTATTATGGAGTTTTTCAAGAACATATGCACTGACTTTAAGTGGATTTCAATTCAGGAGTTTTTACAAAAACCTCAATTCAAGCATGACATATGTGGGCCTCTCACATCCACATTCTGGAAAACCTCCATCTGGGTAATGAGTGGTCAGCGGGAGCCACAGGGAGCAGGAGTGGGAAGCACGAGGTGAGGGTTCCTACTTCTATAAAAAAAAGTCTTACAGGACTGGCTACATAATTTGTGGGTCCAGGGCAAAATATCAAGACCGTGACAGCAGAGCATGAAACCAAGGGAGGGCCCATGTGACTGCCCAGGTTGCTCATGAGGCGGACTGTGAACCTTTGTAATTTTTAGTAATCTAATATTTAATGTGCAACACAGAAAGTTGTCATCCTTCAGAAGGAAGGCCCGGAGACATATGAAAACATGCTCAAAGTCTAATTATCTGAGATGCAAATCAAAGCAACAATGCAGTACCATCTCACACCTGTCAGAATGGCTATCATCAACAAGTCAACAAACGACAAGTGCTGGCGAGGATGCGGAGAAAAAGGAACCTCGTGCACTGCTGGTGGGAATGCAGACTGGTGCAACCGCTGTGGAGAACAGTGTGGAATTTCCTCAAAAAACTGAAAATGGAGCTCCCATTTGACCCAGTGATCCCACTTCTAGGAATATATCCCAAGAAACTAGAAACACCAATCAGAAAGGATATGTGCACCTCTATGTTCATAGCTAAGATTTGGAAACATCCTAAGTGCCCATCAGCAGATGAGTGGATTAGAAAACCGTGCTACATCTACACAATGGAATACTACGCTGCAGTAAAAGGAGTTCTTATCATTTGCAACAGCATGATGGACCTGGAGAGCATTATGCCAAGTGAAATAAGCCAGTCAGAGAAAGATAAATATCACATGATCTCACTCATTTGTGAAATATAATGAACATAAACTGATGAACCAAAATAGATCCAGAGACAAAGAAGCATCGATCAGACTGTCAGACCTCAGAGGGAAGGCAGGGGAGGCTGGGGATTAGGGGAAGAGATCAACCAAAGGACTTGTGTGCGTGCATATAAGCCTAACCAATGGACACAGACACCAGGGGGGCGAGGGCATGAGTGGGGGGTGGGGCGGAAAGGGAGGATAAGACACATGTAATACTTTAATCAATAAAGAAATTTTTTTAAAAAAATTAAAAAGGTATAATCCCTAATAATACAAAATTATATTACAGGACTACTTCAGAGAAAATTATCGAGCCTAATGTCTAAAATTATTAAAATATAGCCATCAAGAAAAATTCTCACATGATCAACAATTCAGAAGAGTTAGCCACGTGCTGGTCAGCTTTCTGTCGGCTGCACAGGGTAAGGAGGTTACCATCAAGCTCCCCAGGACACACATCTAGAGTGCCCACTGCAGGGGGAGGCCCTCCATCAGCCAGGGGACAGACGCACGGAATTCTGGGGCCGTAGGAAGCGTGACGGGATCTGTGCAGGAAGCAGATCTGGGTGCCTGATAAGAAAAGCATCCAAGACACAGAGTCCAGTGTTTGTTTAAACATGGAACACGCTCTACCATGACCCCACTTTTTACAAGTACGGGCTTCATTCTTTTATGCCATCCAAGAAACTTAGTGGTTTTTCAAAATGAGCACAGGATGGGAGGAGGAGTGAAGATTTACTTTTCATCTTAAAATTTACTTCCTTAGGTGTTTTTGTTTTGTTTTGTTTTAAAGGCTCGCCCGGCCAGTGGCTTGCTGGGCGTTGTCCCATGCACTGAGAGCGCCGGTTCCATCCCAGTCAGAGCCAGGCCTGGCTGCAGGTTCCATCCTCAGCCCCAGTCAGCATGCAGTGGGAGGCAATGAGCGGACTGCAGCGCAGGCCTGTGCTCTGACTGGGATAGAGCCGGCGCGCTCTCAGTGCACAGGACAACAGCCCAGCAAGCCACACTGGCCGGGCGAGCCTTTTTTTATTTTAAAAAATCTAAGAAAGTTTTTTTTCTTTCTCCCTTCCTCCTTCCTTTCCTCTCGATTTTTTTTTAGCAAGGTATTATATATGTACATATCTTACTATTGCCCCCCCACTCCCATACAGCTCTCTCCCTCCTTCCCACTCTTTAAAAAAAATAAATGGAAAAAATATCCTCAGGTGAGGATTAACAAAAATAAATTAAAGATAAATGATTCTATTATCTTCAGGCTTTTAAATAAATAAATAAATAAACGGGCTTTATAACACTTATATTCAAAACAATGTTTTGGTAAATAATACAAAATATACTTAACAGTTTTAAGTTAAGCTTTACATTTTATAAAAACAAAAAACTCATTAGTTTGTAATTGCAAAAAATTATTTAAATTACTATCAGTAGCCAATTATTTGTGGTGATAACCAAAGAAAGCTGCAGCAGGTAACAACCACCATCAGAAAACGGATAAAAGAATGTGTCAATTCAATTTTAACTTCCTCTCGATTAAAATCTTCAGGGAAGATGCTAACAAGAAGCAAAATGTTAGACATCTAAGAAAAGGCAAGTAACTGAAGAAAAAAAGTAAAGAACTTGAATAAATCCCCAAATCAGGAAAACCATTTTGAATAATGATGTACTGGCTGTTAAGATTCCAAAGATAATCAATAAAGAAATTAAAAAAAAATTCCAAAGGTCCTCTGGGAAATTAACTGAGCTCCAAGCAAACTCCTGGTTGAAGGGGGAAATAAACACCCCCCTTACCCCGTGTTCTACCTCTCTTCATTACCATTTTACCCAAAATCAACTCTGAAAATGCATTGAGGCGTATTTCCTTACGCTTACTTATCTGCATGTATCTTTTCCTCACAGGGATGGACTCATTCATTCCATACGCACTGAGCGCCACTGCCCTGCGCCAGGCACCATAAACTAAAGACTCCCTCAGTGACCAGGCTCACTCTGGTCACTAGAAAATCACATACACACACACACACACACACACATACACGCGGCTGCACCCATGGCACTCACCTTCCTTCATCACTCCAGCTAGAAGCACACACGGGGGCAACACATTCTCAAGCGTTTTTGTAACTATTTATTTTCTAACTGTTTTATTGTCTTTATTTCTAGTACAGTTACTAGTTCGTTCATTTAGTGGGCTAGTCCTATCCCCAATTCTTTGGGGCAAGTTTTAAGAGCAGTTTATTAGGAATATGTAGATTTCCAATTTTTTTTTAAAGTTCATAATCACAAATACAGTCACTGTGTGTTAAATAACAATCAACACATATTCTTGTATTGCTGCAAGTAGGAAATTCCATATTATTTTAGAACTAACAGTACCTTTTCAATTTTCTGGAAAGAGCTTGTTAGTAACTAGTACATACTAACTGAAAAATAACTAAATACTGAATTGCAAGTTTCCAAATTATAGCTGGTTTTCCTCCCCTCCTTTCTCCCTAGTGGGTCAGGGGTAAGGCTGCTGACCAAAGAGGACAGAGAAGCCTCATTCAAGACAGAAGCTTGAAGATGATGTCTAAACCAGAATTTCCATTTCAGCCGTCATTCCCAATACTACATAGGGAGACAATACTGTTTAATGCATTATTTCAAGATATAAGATCAAAATGGAAACACTGTTTTACTGAAAAGAATACAGTGTTAAATCACAATTCCATTTCCCACATGAGCCACAGCAGAAGAAACTGCGGGGCCCACAGCCAGCTTCGCTGTCTTCACAACAATCTGGGCCACCATCATGAACCGACTGTGCAAAACCCTCTCCAGCCAACACTCGCTCTTCTGCTTGTTCCCAAAACGAATGAGAGAACAGAGGTGCAGTTGGAGACCACACAGGCCCAGAAATAACCCTGTGAGCACTGTTACAGTAAACCAGCGTAAGCTGTAAACCCAATCAACTTACCCACCACTACTGTTCCTACACCTGCTCCAGCTGAGCGAAAAGCTGCCTCTTATGAGCACTTACTGCGCTGGGCCTGTTCGAGGGTCAGGTGGATGGACTCAAGGAGCTCTCCTATCCAGCCACTCCGACCCCTCCCTCTGCTGAAACCAGAGACTGGAGGCTAAAGGAGTTAATGCAAACACTCGGGGAATAAGTACCATGTAAAAAGCTACCCTGCACATCAGTGCGAGTCAGCAATGGATAAGATCTCCCGCTCTTCCCTTCAGGAGTTTACAATCCAGGCAAGACCTCCATAGAAAGACTTAACTACAAAGTCAAGGGGAAAATTAGCTAAGTGGAGGTACCAGTCAAACACCGTGTGGGAGAAGAATGAGGAGTTAATTCTCAAAGACAGGGGAAGCTTCTCATAGAAGCAGAAGTGTTTAAGCCAAACCTTCAGTATTAAGAATTCTGACAGGAAGAGGCAGAAAGGACATTCCAGAATAAAGGAATTGGACAACCAGCCATGAAAGCAGCCAGAGGCCTAGTGTTGAAACACACGGTGACGAGAGAGACCCAGTAAGAGATCAAGCTCAAGGCTGGAATGAGGCCAGCTGGCGTAGGCCTCCTAATGATTTCCTAACCCTTGGACGTGACTTCTCAACCAGGGAGGGCTCCGCAGGAGTCAGCCCACCTACCAGCAGAACCAGCCATACCTCCCGGTGTGACCGGGGTGGGGATGCTGAGAGCCTGGTGCGCACTGGGAAGGCGTGCTATGGCTTCGTTTACATGTTAAATCATCTGTAACGATGCGGGAGGACCAGAGACAGAGGAAGCGAGGCGGCTGGTCAGCAGCAGGCTAACTGAGGAGTGACAGAGCCCGCAGGAGCGGCGGAGGGCCTGAGGCAAAGGTGGGTGGAAAAGACACGGGGAGGCAGATGGGGTAAAAATCTGGTCAAGAAACGGAAGACGCCGAGTTTGCAGCCTGGGTAACGAGGACGAATGTGCTGGAAGTGAGGCCTCTCACTAACTTACAGCGGAACGAGGACACGCAGGACACAAAGTATGGCCACTTTAAGTGACACGACAACAAAAATAGCACAGACAAGACTGCTCTCATTTCACAGAACAAAGAGACTAAAGTCCGAGAAGGATGTACCCGCCTTGCCCACAGTGACCCGGGGTGAGCGCTGCGCCAGCACGGCCGAGGCTTCCAATGCAGGCCGGGTGCTCTCAGTAACCCTCCCAGCAGAAACTGCTATCTAATGGCTTGATAAATCGTGTTTAAAAACCATTTTAATAAAAGGTAATCTGCTGGGAGTACGATTGGATTTCAGAGGTAAGGGTGTCCTGGCTCCCTCCCCCAGAGCAGGTGCGGCGGCAGGCAGGCTCCGTCCTGGCAGCTAGACAGATGGGAGGCGGCTGTTTGTACTTCGTATAAAGATCCCACTTGGAATCACATGAGAGGCCAAAAATAACTGAAAAGAAATATTCTAAGTATTAACTACCTTCAACACAGTATTACTGCGTTTTGAATGTTGTGGTTGGTACTCTGATGTTTGCTATTAACATATCTCATAACAATAACACACTACATAAGGCGATTACAGACCCTAGCAAACATTTGAACACTTTCATGTTTGAACTCCTGAGCAAGGTGTTGGGGCTAATGTAACACAGCCACGGTTTAACATACACAATGCAACACGATACAGGCAATAATGCAAGTAAAAATAGAGGGTTATGACTGTAGAAAAGAATAACTCATTTTACAGGATTTCCAAAGGACTCCAGACAGGACGCAAAATCAATCAGATGTGGGCTTTTAAAAACTGGAGGGGAGCACTGGCCAGTTTGACTCCTCAGCCCGCGGATGAAGGGTCTCGGGTTCGATTCCTGGTCAAGAGCAGTACCTGGGCTGCAGGTTTCATCCTGCAGGTTTCATGCAGGTCAGGATACATGTGGGAGGCAGCCAATCAATGCGTCTCTCTCACATCGTGTGTCTCTCTTCTCTCCCCTCACCCCTCTTACTCCCTCCTTTCTAAAAATCAATGGAAAAAATATCCTCGGGTGAGGATTAACCAAAAATTTTAAAAACTGGGGGTGATGGGAGTGAGACAAGCATTCCAATCAGAACTGAAGCTAAAGCAAAGAAGGAAGCAGCAGCTGGCATGTTCCAAGACCAAGAGTGGTCCTGACTGGCGGCACAGTGTGGAAAGAGAGGAAAAGCACAGGCCAAGTTCAGAGACGTCCGGGGCCAGGCCACGAGGGGCCGTGAATGTGAGGCTGGGGGCCCGGATTCCATTCCCCAACCAGCAGGCAGTCTTAGGAGCTTTCTGAGCCAGAGACTGGCAAGATCTGATCTATGTTTCAGAAAGATGACTCTGGTGGCCAGAGAGGAGGAGGCGGTGAGGAGCCTGAAGACTGAGCTGTAAGCCAAGAAAGGAATCAGAAGCTTTGAGACATTGGCATTAACCTAGTACTTTTAACGGGGCTGAATGTTGCTGAAATTATTTCACATCTCCCTTACTTGATCATCCCAACCTTCCTGAGACCGGTATCGTCATTATTCCCATTTTACTGGCGAGAAAACTGGCTCAAAGGCCACTAATTGTTCCAAGTGAAATGCTGCTAAAACAGAGGAAATCCAGGCTTGGTACTTTTCCACACTGGGCAAAAAATTTTTAATCCTTTTGCTTTTGAAAAACAATATTGCTACTGTAAAAGCAGAGTAATCTATAAGATCACTAGAGAAGTATTAAAAATCCATGTAATTTTCCCAAATGTTTGCAACTTCTGTAACAAATAAGCTAATTAGCCTTAAAATAGTTATAGATGTGCTTTCTGTTAACCCCATGTTAAAGACCTGTCCTTTAAAAAATGAACAACAAAAAAAACAAAACCTGGTACCTCTAATCCCACGTGCTATGAAGTATTTAAGAGTAGTATTCTGCCCTCCATTCCATAATCAAGTAGCCAAACTGGCATTTCATTGACAAAACCGGCTTACATAGAAACCAGTGCACCTGTGCCCCAACTGAAGCCCTAAACTACTTTTTGAATTATTAAAAATTCATTATTTAGCATGGCACAGCAATTGAATGTAGAATACAGGGTGGGACAAAAGGTTTACAGTTGTTCACATGGAAAGTAGTACCATAACTAAGTAACAGTAAAGAATAAACTCGGTGTTTCACGAAGGCACACCTTCACAGCTCCTTTTGCCCGCCCTGGGTAAGAAGTAACTGCAAGGAGCTTACCTAATTCAGAAACAGTTTGTCACAGAAGAATGGCATAAAGATCCGGAGACCCATTCAAGAATGGATGGTTCCAGCCCTAGCTGGTTTGGCTCAGTGGATGGAGCACCCGCCTGTGGACTGAAGGGTCCCAGGTTCCATTCCTGGCCAGGGCACATGCCTGGGTTGTGGGCTCAGTGCCCAGTAGGGGGCATGCAGGAGGCAACTGATCAATAATTCTCATCACTGATGTTTCTCTCTCTCTCCCTCTCCCTTCCTCTCTAAAATCAGTAAAAATAAAAATATATTTTTAGGCCTGACCGGTTTGGCTCAGTGGATAGAGTGTCAGCCTACGGACTGAATGGTCCTGGGTTCGATTCTGGTCAAGGGCATGTACCTTAGTTGCAGGGACATCCCCAGTGGGGGATGTGCAGGAGGCAGCTGATCGATGTTTCTAATTCTCTATCCCTCTCCCTTTTTCTCTGTAAAAAAATCAATAAAACATATTAAATATATATGTATACATAAATACGTAAATTATACATATATATTTTTAAAAAAATTTTTAAGTGGGTGGATCCAAACAACTGATGAGAGAACATCTGACCTTCAGAATGCAGAGTGGTAGGTTTTTTCCCCCTCCCCTTTAAATTCCAAAGTCTATGAAATAGTCAAGGTGTTCTGGCGCGGGCCTTACATTACAGAGGAGAAATCTGGATTACTCAGAACACCTATTATCAAAACTGCTTGTCCCCAACCCACCTCACCAAACTTCTACCACCGTTTGGGGGGGGGGGGAGGGTGTTTAACATGCAAAGACCCAAAGATGTCAAAGCCCCTGCTCAGAAACTTGGGAGAAGTATCCAGCCTGCATGTCCAAGGGTCCAGCCCAGGTAATTACTGGCAGGAACTGCATTCAGTTAAATCATTCCTACGGCCCGGCCCGCATGCCCCCGCCCCGCCTCTCTGCTGTACTTTCTACCCGCTGACGCCTCTACAGCTTCCCCGCGGAGGGCAGGACCGAGAGGTGGCGAAACAGAAATCAAAACTGGGCCCGTCCGTTTGGGCGGCTGCGACCAGGAACGCGGAGGCCCCCCCGTCGGTGCAGCCCGGGCCGCGCGCTCAGCCCCGGGCCGGCGCGCCGCAGGTCCCCGCCGCAGCCGCCTCTCCCGGGCGGAGAGGAGCGGGGGCCGCGAGAGGCCGCAGAGGCCGCGGGAGCTCGGGAGCCAGGGCTCGGGACCTGTCGCTCCGGTCCCTCTGCCGCGGCCAGTGACTCTGCGGGCCTGTCATCCCCGAAGGGAAGGCGGCCGTAACCTTCGCCAAACCTTGTGCCGCGCCCGCCCCGCGCGCGCCCAGCCCCGGCCCCGGCCCCCGCCAGGCCCCGCCCCCCGCGCGCCGCGCCACAGGCCCGCGCGCCCGTCCGTCAACCCGGCCCCGCCCCGCCCGGCCCCGGCCCCCGCCAGGCCCCGCCCCCGCGCGCCGCGCCACAGGCCCGCGCGCCCGTCCGTCAGGCCGGCCCCGCCCCGCGCGGCCCCTCCCCCGCCGGCGGCTTCCCTCCCCGGGCCCCCGAAGGACAATGCTGGCGGGGAGGGGGCCGCGCCGGAGCGCCCACCCGCGCGCCGGCCGGCCACGCCAGGACCCCGCCGCCGCCGCCGCCCGGGGCTCCGCAGCCCGGGCCCGCGTCCGGCCCGCGCTCGCCTCCCCCCGAGAGCCGCTCCCAGCGCCGCGACACCGGCCCATTGTGCGCACTCATCGTCCGCCCCTCGCTCCCCGGAGCGCGGTCCTAGCCGGGCCGGCCCGGGCCCCGAGCCCGCAGCCCACCGCACGCCGGGCCGGGCCGGGGCGCTCGCGGAGCCCGCGGCTCACGGGGCGGCCCGGCCTCCCTCAGGCCGGCCCCGGAGCCCCTCAGCGGCGGCCGCCCGCCGGGTCCCCGCCCCGCCGGCCGGCAGTCCGAGGGGCCGCGCCCGCCCGCCCGGCCTCCTCCCGGTACCTGCCGAGCGGCTGCGGCTGGCGGCGGCGCCTCCTCTCCTCCGCGGGCTCCGAGCGGCCCCGAGCGCCGGCGGCCCTGGCCTGCGCCTTACGTAAAGCGGCGGCGGCCCCGGCGCCACTCGCGGAGGGCGGGAGGCTGCGCGCCGCGCCGCTCCGCTCCGTTACCCGGCAACCGGCCTCAGCGCGCCGCCGCCCGGGCGCGCTCCGTATCCTTCCGCCCGGCGCCGGGATTACATCAGCGCGGCCCGCCCCGCCCCGCCCTCCGGCCCCGCCCCCGGCCCGGCCCTGCGGGCGGAGCGCGGGTGCGGGCCGGAACCCTGCCGCCCGGGGCGGGGGCGGGGGCCGGACGCCGCCGGGAGGTTGCGGGGCTGGAAGCCCACCCGGCGTGCGGGGCGCCGGAGAGGAGGCGCCCCCTCCGGAGGGGCGCGCGGGGCTGCTCTTTGCAAAAACCCCTCCACGCCGCCGCCGTCGGCCCCTGCGGGGGGGCGGGGAGCGGGGCTGGGCTGGCGCCGCCTCACCCGCGGCTCCGCACCGCCCCCGCCTTCCCGGGCGCGCGCTCCACCTGTCTGTCTGCGCCCCCTCCTCGCTGTGTCCTGGGATGGCTAGAGTGGGCGGTTTAAAATAAAGACTTTTCATTTAAAAAAAGAAAAGAAAAAGACAAGCGAAAGGGCTGTAACGTGGCTCTTTTTATTAAGTAGGCAAAAATAAATCTGGAAGATAACGGAAGTGGGACCCAAAAATGTGCACTCACCTTCTAATAAGCCTCTTCTCACCCACCCACCTTCCCTAAATGCGATTCCGACTCCGAGGCCTGTCCCCAGAAAGGAAATCATTGGGTATCACAGGAGCCCGGGAGGAAGGAGCCGGGAGGGACCTTACAGAGGAGGGGGATTCAGAGGGAGAGACGGGTCTGGGGTCCTAATTTTATTTATTGCGCTCCCCCTGGGTGCCAGGCACCGAGCTTTGCAATTCAGGACTTAGCCAAGGCCCGCACCAGTTCACAGGCTCTTTGCGGGAAGCAGTCCTCTGGGCTGGGCGGGGCAGGGCGTGCTGGGCGCCGGAGGGACAGACCCCGGACAGCTAGCATTGACACGCCACCTACAAAGTGGGTTTCTGCAGGCATCACTTTCATCCTTCAGAAGAACAGTGGGTCCGTTTCACAGGCGAGCAAGCTGAGACTCAAAGAGAATGAGTTCACCTAAGCCAAGAGTGTGGGAAGTAGGCAAGGTCTTTTGACGTCCCTGAGCCACGCTGCCCTCTTGCAGGAGGCAGGCCTTGAACCCAGGCTCCTGGCTCTGAGGTCTGGGGCCTTTTCATTCACACAGCTCTCCCCAGGCTTGCTCACAGGCGTGCCTTCTGAGTGTCCATCTCATCATGCATCACAGGGCATTCATGCCATCAGTGTCTTGTCGGCACTGGCTGGGTGCCAGGCTGGGGAGGCCCTAGTCTTTTGGAGACCAAATTCTGAAAAGGGAGGAAGGAGAGGAAAGAGTGTGGGAAGTCCAGAGGGATCTGGTCAGCAGAGGCGGGGCAACGGGCGGAGCTTCTGAGGCTAGTTCCCAGCTGCCCCCAGAAATCACAGACTGGTAAGATGCCCCCCTCAAACATTACAGGGGTTTGCAGATTTATTTTTGCCTACAGCTTTTCATTTGGCCACATTGGTAACACTGTTGTCATCCACAGTTCATCATTTTGTGAAGGGACTTGCTAAGAGGAAGGAAAAAAGTAACACTGTCTCAGAGGAAAGGAAACAGTAGCCACACGGATTAGAGAAGGAAGCTGGCCTGGTTACTTGGTTTCCCCCTACAGCTGGTTTGTTTTGATAAAAGTCCTGGAAGGCTGGCTGAACCCGCCTCAGGGCCTTGGCACTTACCAATTCCTGTTCCTGAAACCCTCTCTCCCAGGCCTTTGCAGAGCTGGCTCCTTGTTCAAGGCTCAATGTCACCTGCTCAGGGACACGCTTTCAAGTCCCTCCTGAGTCTGCTTTTAAGTGAATGATGTCCAGGTCAGAGCCCCCACCGGGGACGCTCCCCCAGGGCACCAGCGCTCTCAGTCAGGATTCTAGCTGGTCATCTCAGTGTGGACACCGTCCGTCAGGGTGGTCCACTACCCTCCCAGGCCTGCCCCCGCCCCCCAGTCCTCCGCTTGCCCGCTCCGCGCCCTGCACTCCTTTAGGGCCGCTCCAGCATGTGAGGAGCTGAGGTCCTGCCTCTGACACCGCCTCGCAGGCTCCGTGACTCCGTGACAGGGCTCCGGAGCATCTGGAATGAGAGGGAGAGAATGGTGCTGGCCGGGCCTGGCCGCTGTGTTCAGAGGTGTGGCGCCCCCCACTGTCTCCTGGGTGCATAAATGTCACGTCCAATCATTACAATTTCCAGTTTGTTCTCGGGGCGGATGGCTTTTCCGCACTCCTGCCCCTGCAACCCCATCCACAGAGCCCGCCCGGCGGGAGGGAGGGGAGCGTGGTGGGGAAGCCCGGCTGGACCGCTTGTTAGATTGCTGACCCGGTTCAGCCGCTTGGCGTCCGCACCTGTCACTGACGCCAGCATCCCAGCGTCTGCCGGAGAGGCTGTTGTGAGGCGGGTGAGGGAACCCGCAGAGGAGGTCACAGCAGCGTCCCGCCCACCGTCCACAAATGCCCGGCCTCCTTCCGAGGCTCCCAACCCCCGCCCCCTCCCGGTCCCCCTCCTCCGTCTGTCCTTCCTGAGTGATGGACCGCTTAGCCCGGCGCTCCCCTCACTCCCGGGTAGGTCCACCTACTCTGCCACGCGCGCTGAGATGAAGGTGGGAGGACACGCGCCGCTCCCCGCCCCTGACCTTTCTCCCAGGCCCCGCCCCTGCCTCTCGCACCGCCCGCCTTCCCGGTGAGCCCCGCCCAGCAGGCCCACAGCTGGCTCCCGCAACCGGTGCTGCACCTGGGATTGCACCCCGAGGAGGGGACACAGGTTTACCCTGTTAGCAGTCGGTGCTTTCGCTGAGCACCTACTATGTGCAGGTACCGTGCTAAGAACCTGTACCGTGTGTTTTCGACCTCACCTACGACCCCATGAGCCCCCCTTCCACGGGTAAAGCTCAGAGAGGTGAAGTGACTTGGTCAAGGTCATCGGGCTCGGTGTCCCACAAGGTCATCCTCTCCCCTCTGGTGACCCGTCCAGCCACGGCTGCTGCAGGAGGGGTGGACCCTCTGTGGAGTGGTGAGACCCTGTATGTGGAGGGTTTGCGGGTGGACTGGCCACTTGGCTGAGACCCTGTGGGAGAGATGGGAGCGACGGCCCCGCCTGGACAGGACGGTCGCCAAGGATGCTTCCTGCCCAGCAAGTTTGGAACTTAGGATTGAAAGGCAGCTAAAACGTGCCTGGCTGGCATGGCTCAGTGGTTAAACGTCCACCTCTGAACCAGGAGGTCATGGTTCAAGTCCCGGTCAGGTCACATGCTGGGGTTGCAGGCTCAATCCCCAGTGTAGGGCATGCAGGAGGCAGCCAATTGATGATTCTCTCTCATCATTGATGTTTCTATCTCTCCCTCTCCCTTCCTTCTGAGATCAATTGAAAAATATATATATATTAAAAACAGTGTATTGATTATGCCAGGTGCTGAGGAGGAGGCAGGGGTGGAGGTGGCAGGGAGTCTGGAGCCGGCCTGCCGATCCCTTTGGGGTGTATCCCAGGGGCCTGGGAGTGCCGGAAGCTGCAGAGGCCAGGGTTGAGTTTCCCGGCTGTGCCAGGAAAAGGGTGGTCTGCGTGTGCCCGTCCACGCAGACCTTCCCAACCTCAGGCCCATCGGGGTGACGTCTGCATGAATGTGGAGCCCTCGGACTGGCTCCTCCGCTTGTCGGTTGCACAGCCTGGCTAAGCCCCTGCCTCTCTGAGCCTTAGTGTTCCTGCCTGTGAAATGGGTGCGGGGTGATGGGCCCGCCTGCTAGAGAGTTCGGAGGGAGACATGCTCTGTAAGGAAAATGCTTGCTCACGGTCTGGCACGGAACCGGAACCAGCAGGCGCCCTGGTCCCTGGGCTGGCAGGAGGGTGCTGGCTGAGACTCTGCCGGGAGACAGCGCCGAGGGGCCCTGGGAAATGCCTTCGAGGGAGCTGAGACGCTCTCACAGGAAGGAGTGACCGCGCTGGGTGCACGGGGCCTTGGAACTTCCCCTTTTCTGCTCCCACCGGAACTCCAGCAAGAGGGGGAGCTTGACCGCACTTCGGGAGCCAGATTTCACTTCTCCGGGGCATGGGAAGTGGCTGCTCCCCCCTGGGTCTCATCTTAGCTGCACATGGTGTGACTGCTGGCCATATCAGGTCCTGTCACCCGTACCCCAAGCCCTCCCGCCGTTTCCGGGGTCATGCAGAGTGGAGGTCAAAGCCCTTTCGTGGGAGGGCCCTCCCAGCGGCTCAGACCTGCTGGCTCTCACATCCCCCCCCGCACCACGTGCAGTTTCCCAAACCTATTCCGTCAGCCTCAGGGCCTTTGCACGTGCTGCCCCTCAGCCTGCAGTGCCCTCCTCCACATGCCTGCGTGCTGCCTGTCTCGCCTGCCTGTCTCTGCGTGCTGCCTGTCTGCCTGTCCCAGCGTGGGTCAGAAGGAGCGTGTCTGCTTCCCAGGCTGCTGTGACATGACCACAGCTGGCGGCCACAGGGACAGGAATGTGCTCCTTCACGTCCCAGAGACCAGAAACCAGGCGTCCCCAGGGCCGTGCTCCCTCCAAAGGTGCTGAGCGAGAACCAGTGTCTCTTCCAGCTTCCGGTGACCCGCACGCCCAGGCTGCTGGCCCCGTCACTCTCCACCCCCGTCACCCCCTCCCCCTGCCTCTCTGGCCACCGGCCGCCCCTGGGCGTCTGTGTCCGTCTCCTGCCTCCTCTGAGCACTCTATCACCGGACAGAGGGCTGCCTGGACAAGCCAGGATGACGGCATCTTGATCTCCTTCGCTCAATCACAGCCACAAAGACCCTTCTCAAACACGGCCCGGCACAGCTCCCGAGGACCTGTCTTTCGTGGGCCACCATTCAGCCCGCTGTATCATGGTTCTAAACACCTCTGTGGTCACAAACAGCACAGCCCGGCCCCCAGGGCGGCCTCCCACCCCCAGGCGCTCACAATAAACAGGCATTCAATGAATGGAGAGGAGGCCGCACAGGCACAGCCCCAGGGGGTCACTCCTGAAGGCCAGAGCTGCCGCAGCCCTCATGGGGGGGTTCACAGTGAGGGGGCGGGGTAATGGGTGCTGATGACAGCAGGTCTGTGTTTATGTTTATGTGCCACAGCCTCACCTTGGCCTGAGGCAGCCGATGTGCCCTGGGGGGGAGCTGGGCCTTCTGGGAGGTGATGTGAGAGAGAAGACCTGCTTGCTCTCACGTCCCCCACACCACGTGGGAGCTGGGCCCGGAGCCCGGGGGTCTGCTTCTTACAGCCTCTGCTTCTACACGGAATAGGGGGGCTGAGGGCTGCTCTCCAGGCCCCTTCAGCTCAGGGGGGAGGCCCTGGTGGTGGGAGCGCCCACCTGCCCCAGTTCTCACCAAACAGCACCCCCACAAGGCGCCTGGGCGCTCCCCCTCATTGCTGAATGGGACCCCGGGCTTCAGTGGCAGAATCACCTAACGGGGTCCCAGCCCCCGCAGCGGGCCTGGCCCTTCACCATGCTGCTCCCGAAGCCCAGCTCACGGTGGGAACAGCTCCCCCCCCAACCCCCACCCCCCAGCTGTATTGGGATCTGTCAGCCTCCCCACAAGACCGAGCTCTTTATCCGTAGCTCCCCCAGACCAGCTGCACAGTCTGCTCAGGAGGGGCTCAGACCTGGCCCAAATGCCGCCTCCTCCAGGAAGCCCTCCTGGGGCCCCTACCAGAGTGCAGCCTTCCCTTTGCCCGTTCCTCTGCTGGCCCATCCCTGAAATAACCCTCCCCTGCCCATCCTCAGAGGATGCCAGCCCCCAGCAGGGACCTGGCCCAGCGCTGGGGGAAGGAGTCAGTGCCCGGCACCAGCCAGGACCCAGGGAGGGGGGAAGGGCGCCCTGGCTCACAGTGGACGCTGCCTGCTCCTCCCTTTCCCACTGCCCTCCCTCTCCGGCAGGCCGCTCCGCTCCGGGACTTTCCTCAGCGCCGGTTCCGCTCTCTTTCTGGAGCACCTCCCCCAGATCGAGTTCCGCAAACAGGCGCACAGCAGGAGGCTGAGACGGGCCAGCCGCTGGCTGGGCAGCCTTCAGACCCGGTCCCCATCCTGCCTCTCGGCTTCCCAGGAGAGAGGCCTGGGAAGTTGGGTCGTTCATTCATTTTAAAAAGTTTTCATTGTGGATTACAACACACGCAACATACAATCTGCCGTCTTCACCATGCCCACGGGCACGGTCCGTGGTACTGAACACAGCATATGTTGTGTGGCATCACCGGCACCCAAGCCCACAGTTTCACTCTCCCAGCCTGCCCCTGTCCCCGTAAAACACGGACTCCCCGCCCCTCCCAGCCCGGCCATCGCCACCCACTCCCTGTCTCTCTGACTCTCCCCCTGGCACCCTGTACGGGGACGGGCAGTGCGGTCCTTGTGTCTGGCCTCTTTCCCTCAGGACCGTGTCCTCGGGGCTCACCCACGAGGCAGCAGCTTCAGGCCTCGTTCTTCATCGTGGCCGAGGGACATTCCACCGTACCGAGGCACTGCATGCTGTCCGTCCCTCAGCCTCCTCCTACGTGTGTGTGTGTCCACCTTTAGGCCACGGGAGTCATGCTACCAGGTTCCTTCCTTCCTTCCTTCCTTCCTTTCTTTTAATATGAGGTAGTCTCAATTTTTTAAAAATATATTTCTTTATTGATTTCAGAGAGGAAGGGAGAGGGAGAGAGAGATAGAAACATCAATGATGAGAGAGAATCACTGATCGGCTGCCTCCTGCACACCCCACACTGGGGATCAAGCCAGCAACCCGGGCAGGTGCCCTGACCAGAAAGGGACTGTTTCCTCCTGGTTCACCCCCTGAGCCACACGGCCTGCTGGGTCATCCTTTGGGGGCCTCCTCGTTGGTAAATGGTGCGTCCTCGTGTTTGAAGTGAGCTGCCTGCCGTGGGCCTCTGGGCCAGGAGGCCTGTGGGCGGGGGCGGGGCCGGCGTGTGCCGGGCCTCCCTGTGTGGGCACTGTACCTGTATTTATGCCTCACCCCTCACCGCCCGCGGGACGGGGGCCAGGCTGTGCCAGGTGATGGAAGCAGACAGGAGCGGTGACCTTGCCCAAGGTCAAGCCGTCAGTAAGTGGCGCGCCGGGACGGGAGCTCGCTCAGCCACACACGCTCCTCGGGCCTGACCTTCTCCCCCCCCCGCGGTCCTGGTGCAGCGTGTCCGGGAGCTCACAGGGCCCGTTCTCCTCGCTCCGCTCTGGGCCTGGCTGGTCTCCAGCGTCCCCACGGTGGGGAGGACGATGGAGAAAGGCACAGAGGGCCCTGCAGTCCATCTCGTGGGCCCCTCTGTTACCAAAAAGTAATGTTCCTTCCACCCATCCTTTGAAAACACAACGGGACAAGGATGATAGAACCCATTCAGAATCGTGTGAAAACTCCCATTCATACATCTTTGTGGGGGGAAAAATATGCTAAGGATATACATTAATGCCCCAAACATCAAGATCCATCATGCAGCCCAGCGGTGTGGCCCAGCGGTTGGGCGTCGGTCCATGAACCAGGGGGTCAGGGTTCGATTCCCGCTCAGACCACATGCCCTGGGTTTCGGGCTCCATCGGCAGTCGGGGCATGCAGGAGGCAGCTGATGGACGATCCTCGCTCATCATGGCTGTTTCCGTCTCTCCCTCCCTTTTCCTCTCTGAAGTTAACTAAATATATATATATTTTAAAATCCACCATGTGGTGTATTTCCATGAGGGTGTGGGGGGAAGGCTGGCGGACGCACGGAGCCAGGCCTGGAGGGGACATTGCGGACAGAGAGCACCGGCCAGGGGGATAACATGCCCGCGCTCCGTCAGCGGCTGGGTGCATAGACGACGGACAGCTGGGATTCTGCCTCACGACCAGTTTCCTACTCCGGGCTGGCACAGGGCCTGCAGCTTGTCCTGGCTTTGAGGTGCAGGTGCTGGCAGGTCCTCCAGGAGTCCCTCCGGGCCACCGGTGTCAGCGCCTCCAGGCAGCGGCCGGCGGGCGGGCCGAGCATCCCTGTGCCGGCTCGCAGCGGCCAGCTGGTGCTCCGTCTCCAGGAGATGGACAAACAAACAGAGGCCTTTCGCCCCCGAGGGGCGGCGGGCCCGGGAGGTAGTGAAGCGTGTGTTACTGTGGTGCTTTCCGGTAAGGATGACAACAGAGGCGACGAGGACCGGCTCACCTGGCAGCCCTTCGCCAGGAAAGCGGCAGCGCGGCTCCCGGCCGGCAGCCCCGGCGGCCCCGCTCCCCGTGGCAGGCGAGGAGCTGAGCTCCTGACAGGCCCAGGGCTTTCCCAAGGCTGAGAGCAGGGAAGCTGCAGAGGCAGGATTCGAACCCGGGTCCCACGGAGGCCAGACTGTGCCCGTTTCCCAGCCCTGGTGTGGCTCACTTCTCTGCCCGGCCTTTTGCCTTGACTGTCCCCCTGAGAGGGCCCTGGCCGGGGAAGGGGCTTGGAGGGTGAAAGGCACCAGATGAGAAGGGACTTGAGACCAGCCGGCAGTGTGGCTCAGTGGTTGGGCATCAACCTATGAACCAGGAAGTCACGGTTCGATTCCCTGTCAGGGCACATGCCTGAGTTGTGGGCTCCACCCGGTCCTCTCTGAAATCAATAAAAATCCATTAAAAAAAGAGAAGAAAACAAGGAAAGGGGACTTGACCCGCTGGCTGTGACCCGGGAGGAGGGAGCAGGAGCCAGGCACTCAGTGACCTGGAGGAGGGAAGGACCCGGACTCGCCCCAGAGCAGCCCTGCCCACACCCCGATTTAGCCTGGGCACGCCCTGTGTCAGCTGTCCAAACTCCAGCCCCACAGAATGGGGGCCATTTGTTACAGCAGAGACTTATGGGAGCATGGCAGGCAGGAGGGTTAAACCCGCAGGAGGGGCGTGTGGGGGGGAGGGGGCGCCGGCACCAGAAGTTAGTCCACTTGTCCCAGAGCCACCTCCACAGGCGGGGGTGGGGGGGGAGGAAGCAGGGGGCGGAGGTGGGAGGGGCTTTGATTCTGCGGCCAGAGGCCCTGGGACAGGAGGGAGGCAGCGTGCTCAGCAGCCTCTGCGGCAGGGGGCAGGGCCCAGGGACAGGGTGTGGGTGGGCCCAGGCCTCTGTGCCACTGTCCCGCTGAGTCGTTGAGTCAGGAAGGCCCAGTCTCTCCAAGATGCTGGTCTGGTATGTCACCTCCGGCTCCGCAACCGCCCTTGGCTCCCCATGGCCCCACAGTCCTGTCTGCCTCCCCTGCGGGGCCGCCTGTCTGCCCAGCAGGCATCCTCCCCCACAGGCCCCGCCCTCCAGACACTCCAGCTCCTGCACGTCCCCAAGGCCCACGGTGGTCACTGGGATCCTTTGCCACTGCTGTTTCCACTGCCTGGATCCCCCTCCCCTTCCTCCTCCCCCTCCTTAACGCCGGTGTTCCCGCGTGACCTCCGTCTCCTCCTGACCCCCCGGGGCCTGACACCCAGGACGCTCAGGGTGGGTCACTGCTCTGCAGACCCCAGTCCTGGGAAAGGCCCGCCCGGCCGCCCACAGCCCAGGGTCCTCCCACGGGGCTATTTTTAGCTCTTCCCCCTGCAGAGCTAAGGCCTTGGGGCAGGTTCTAGACAGAACCAGCAAGGCCTGCCAGAGTGAGGACACTGGTCTGCGCCCGGCCAGAACCGCCAGGAGCACAGCCGGACTCAGCCTCGGGGGGTGGGAGTGCAGGTGGGGGTGCCCAGCCCGGCTCTGTCCCCCTCTCACTGTGTGACCTTGAGCAAGTCAGGCTACCCGTGTGCCGGACAGGCAGGGCCGCTGGCTCCTGCAGGTCATTCCGAGGACCAACGATAAACCTAGACGTCTAAGACAAATGCCATTGTCTTCACTCTCATTTGTTAAATGCTTTTATTGATTTCAGAGAGGGAGAGAGAGACAGAAATAGCAATGATAGAGAGAACCGTGGATGGGTGCCTCCTGAACTGGGGATCAGGTCCCCAATCCCGGCATGTGCCCTGCCTGGGAATTGAACGGTGACCTCTGATCCATAGGTCGAAGCTCAGCCAGTAAGCTCCCTTCCTCCCTCCTTCCTCCTCCTCCCTCCCTCCCTCCCACCTTCCCTCCCTTCCTCCCCTCTTCTCTCCCCTCTCTCTGTAAGTGTGCTTCCTGACTGGTGCATAGGTAACCAGATACAGAGAGAGCGAGAGATTGTTAGCAGAGTGTAAGCCTGTATTTCTATTCACACACACACACACACACACACACACACGTCACCGCGTGCAGAACCCACTCCGTGCCCCACGCTGGCCCCGAGCAGGTGCTCACAGACGCAGCTCCCATGCTGCGCCCTCATCATCATCAGCTCCGTCGTCTGTGGCTTCAAATGCCATCCACTGAGTGGGCAGCTCCCAGCCGCCGTGCGAGGTGCCCGCACCTATCGTCCCGCTCGGAGGCACACGGAGGCTCAGAGGGGCTGGAGACGGCCAGGATCGCACCCTGGCTGGAGGCAGAGCCGGGATTGCACCCCGGTCTCCGGGCCCCGGAGTGTATGGGAGCCTCTGGGTGTCGTCCGGCGGCCCCTGTGATGCCCGGCCCGAGAAGGAGCCGCCGCCTTCCTCCTGGTTGGACCCGGGCACCTCCCCGGGGCCCGGCACACAGGTTCCGCCAGGCCGTCCCGGCGGGCCCCGCCTCTCTGGACAAACCTCAGGGAGGAATGCCTCTGCCCGGCAGCCACACGTGCTGTGGGGCCCCACCTTCCTCTGGCATCACTGCAGTGCCACCCCGGAGCGCTGCCCAGAGCCCGATAGGCAGGACCTTGCCCTGAGTCACAGCAAGAGAGAACATGGGCCCGCCCGGCCGGCCCTGCCTGCCTGCCACAGGGGAAGTGTTTAATCAGTGCCAGTCAGGACAGGGTGACCCGCCCGTCTCTTGCTGAGGCGCCCCAAACCATGGCTGGGATTCTGGGTCCCAGGCCCGGGCCCCCCGTTAAACCCTGGGTCCCTGGAGCAGGACTGCCCTCGGCTCATGCATCGCTGTGGCCCCCCTCCCTGCCCCCCCTCCCCCAGGACGGGCCTCGTGAGAGAATTCCTCAGCTCCCCTGACCTCAGGCTCTTCCTGATTTCAATCTAGACTCACCGAGTAAGCACTCGGTCTGCGTCAGTCTCCGCACACGTGGTTCCGGGGCCCGGAGTCAGGAGGCTTCTCCGAATCCAGGTCGTGCCCGTCCGGCCGAGCCTGATCCTGGGAGCCTCCGTGTCCCCCGCTGGGGAGGGCGGGTAAGACCGCCCTGCGGGTCGTGGGGAGGACAACACCAAAGGCCAGCCATCAGCCGGCAGCAAAGGATGCCATCACACTGCCCACCCCCGCCCCACACGGGGCCCCCCCGTGCCCTGTGCCGGGCTCCTGAGCGGCTTGGGGGTGGGGGCGGGGCTGAGTGCACACCCTCTGGACAGCGATGGCGAGTAGCCAGGCGCTGGTCCTGCGGCCTGGAGGGTGGGCCCGTCCTGGAGAAGCCGGGGGCGGGGGAGGGGGCGGGGGCGGGGCGCGGAGCCGGAGCCCAGGGACGGCCTCTCCCTGCACAGCCCTCACCTGTCACCTCAGGCAGCCGGCCGCCGCTCCGAGCCGCATTCCTGGCTCAGCCGTGCCCGGCCTGGTGCCAGCGGCATGCAGGCTGAGCTGCCGAGCGGGCACGCCCGGCCCACGGGAGAGGCAGCGGGACAGACGGACACGCAGTGGGATCCCTCCGTGGCTGTGCGGGGCAGGGTGCCCGCGCGGGAGGAGGCGTGGTCTGGGCACCGCCTTCCTCTCTGTTAACTGAGAGGGTCGTAATAACTAACCTTTTCTACTTCAGAATATTATTTTATTTTAAACTATTTACTTATTTATTTATTTATTTCCAGGGACATTTTGATATTTTTCCCATTATTTATTTTATTTTTTTAGAGAGAGTAGAGGGGAATGAGTGGGGGGGGGAGGGGGAGAGAGAGAGAGAGAGAGAGAAACGTATCGATTGGTTGTCTCCCATAGGTGATCCAACCTGGGCCGGGGATCAAACCTGAAACCCTGGTATGGGCCCTTGACTGGGAATAGAACCCACAACCCTTTGGTGCAGGGCCGGTTCTCTAACCATTGAGCACACTGGCCAGGGCGGCAGGAAGGCACTGAGTGGCAAGTCCTCTTCCCTGCTCCTTCCAGAACGAACTGCTGTCCCCGGTTTCCCGTGTAGCCTTCTGGGCGTGTTCTACGTGTGCGGGAACCCGTGTGTGCAAAACGTGAAAAAACAAATAATCGTAACAGCTCCCACACGCGGAGGTTTCCGCAGGGCCGGGCTCCCGACTGTGCCGTCGCTTGGACACGGTCTGTGTCCAGACGCTGCTGCAGGAGCAGCCTGGCGTGTCCTGGGGCCACGTAGGTAAATGCCGTCGCTCCCGTGGGGCTGCCCGGCTCCCAGAGGACCCTCCCTGGGGTCCAGGAACTGCACCCTGGTTTCCAGATGGGGAAACTGAGGCTCAGCAACAGGAAGTGAGATTCCGGGAGGAGGGGAGGACTGGGAGCCACCCGGCAACCGGCAACCGGGAGGCAGGTGTCGAAAGCCCGGGCTCCGCCCACAGCGCAGGCCGGAGCCACCGGCATCCTCCGCCCTGCCGAGCCGACGGGAGCAACCACACGGACGAGTCTCTCCGGATCCAGGCTGGTGTCCGGGCTGCCGCCCACCCAGGTGCTCACGCGGGCGGGGCTCTGTCCCCAAGCGTGTCGTTCGGCAGCTCTGACCTCACGACGCCACTTCTGGAATCGGGGTCACGGTGCAGGCCCACAGCCTGAGGGGCAGAGACTCTGCGGGTGCAGCCTGCAGTTGGCCAGCCGGAGAGCAGCTGCTCTGACGGTCACCGGCCGGTGAGCCTGCGCTCCGGGGAGCTGGTCCCGGGGTGAGCTGGTCCCAGGGTGAGCTGGTCCCCGGGGTGAGCTGGTCCTAGGGTGAGCTGATCCCCGGGGTGAGCTGATCCCCGGGGTGAGCTGGTCCCCGGGATGAGCTGGTCCCGGGATGAGCTGATCCCTGGGATGAGCTGGTCCCGGGGTGAGCTGGTCCCCGGGGTGAGCTGGTCCCCAGGGTGAGCTGATACCCGGGGTGAGCTGGTCCCGGGGTGAGCTGGTCCCCGGGGTGAGCTGATCCCCGGGGTGAGCTGATACCCGGGGTGAGCTGGTCCCGGGGTGAGCTGGTCCCCGGGGTGAGCTGGTCCCGGGGTGAGCTGGTCCCAGGGTGAGCTGGTCTCGGGGTGAGCTGATCCCGGGTGAGCTGGTCCCCGGGATGAGCTGGTCCCCGGGGTGAGCTGGTCCCGGGGTGAGCTGGTCCCAGGGTGAGCTGGTCCCCGGGGTGAGCTGGTCCCGGGGTGAGCTGGTCCCAGGGTGAGCTGGTCCCCGGGGTGAGCTGGTCCCGGGGTGAGCTGGTCCCGGGGTGAGCTGGTCCCTGGGGTGAGCTGATCCCCGGGGTGAGCTGGTCCCAGGGTGAGCTGGTCCCAGGGTGAGCTGGTCCCCGGGGTGAGCTGATCCCGGGGTGAGCTGGTCCCGGGGTGAGCTGATCCCGGGTGAGCTGGTCCCCGGGGTGAGCTGATCCCCAGGGTGAGCTGGTCCCCAGGGTGAGCTGATCCCCGGGGTGAGCTGATCCCGGGGTGAGCTGATCCCGGGTGAGCTGGTCCCTGGGGTGAGCTGATCCCCGGGGTGGGCCAAGGCGCTCTGGGACGGAGCTGAGCAGCAGGACAGTGACTCTGGCACCTGACATCCAGGGTCTGAATCCCAGCTCCACCACTTCCCGGAGTAACTGTGACCAGCTTCCTGGCCGCTCTGTGCCCACTTCCTCACCTGTAGATGGTGCGGTAGTGCCCTCCGTGCCCGGCTGCCCTGAGGACCAAGGGAGCCTGTCTGGTGCAGGGGGCACATGGCATCTGCCCGTTAAAGGCGATGGAGCTTCTCAGGGAGTCAGTGGGCTGCTGGGCAGAGCCGGGTGCCCGAACCACCACGCTGGGGGCTGGCGGGGGCCGGGCAGCCAGGCCTCCTCCCCCCGCGTGGCCCCTGAGCCGCCAGCCCTCCCAGACGGCTCCACAGCGGCCCCTCCCGCTCCCTGACACACACCTGATTGTGGGACCCGACCCCCCACTCACCCTGGGTTAAAGGGACCCCTCCCCTAAGAGAAGGGGGAGCGAGCCTGCCAGCCAGGGACGGGGACGCCTGCGGTAGCCAGGATGGCCGAGACCCTGGTGGCGATGAGGCGGGCAGGTGCCTCCGGGACCCCAGAAGTTTTGGGGCGGCGTTGCCGGGGGGGGGGTGTTGCGGGGGGCACACACACAGCGTGTGGCCTGAGAGCATAGGCTCTCCCCGGAGGAGCGGCGTGCTAAGGCAGCCCAGCAGGGAGCTGCTGACCCCTCGGCCACCTTTGCTTTGGCAGGACGCCAGGGAGCCTGCCCAGCGCGGCCCGCGGTGCCAGGAGAGCAGGTCGGAGCAGGACAGGCCGGGAGGGCGGTGCCCGGGCGGCCCCTCGACCTCCATGTGGCCTTCCCGCCCGCCCTGCCCTGCGTCCAGGCCTCTGGCGAGCTCACAGGCCAGCACACAGTGTGGGAGGGGTGAGGGCCCAGAGCCTGTCCCCCCAGCTGTCCCGACCCTGCTCCGCCTCAGCGTCTGTCCGCACAGCTTGCCCAGGTCTGGGCAGGGAGCACCCGGCCTGGGCCGTGCACGGGGCGGGGCTGTGGCTGTGATGCTGCTGCCTCACTGTTAGCCTGACACCTGGGGCCCTGGATTTGAACCCAGTTCTGCTCTGGGAGCCCTGGAGCTGGGCGGGTGCTTCTCTGACCCTCAGTTTCCCCACCTGTGACCCTCTGGGAGGGGCAGGCCCCGGCTCCACAGGGGGGTGGCTGACCCGGAGAGACGCCAAGGTCAGCCAGGGGGCGGGGCCAGCCAGGGCCGCTCCAGAGCCTGAGGTACTTGGACCAAGACCAGGCCTCTGAGCTGCCCCTGACCTGGCCGTCCCCGCCCGCTGGCCCCTCCTGTCCAGCCCGCCCCAGCCCCGCCCCAGCCCGGAGGCCACCGGCTCTCCTACCCCTCACCCCCACGTATCTCAGAGGTGCTGCGTCCCTGTGCAGCCGCTGCTGAGGGCGGGCCTGTTCCCGGGCCCACAAAAGCCACGGCCAGTGGACAGACAGACAGACAACCACAGCCAGCTCCCTGCTCTGAGGCTCAGGCACCAGGGTCAGGGCCTCAGGACGGGTCGGGCACGGTTCTCCTGAGGGGGCGGCCCTCGCTGGGCCCGGGAGGGGGCCCACGGCCTGGGTCCCGCTTAGGGCCGGTTTGCTGCTGGCTCTCAGCCCCCACCATGCCCTGGGTTTGGCAGGCCCGTGAGTGTCTGTGAAACGAGACCCAGAATCCTTCTCGGGGAGAACGTGACTCTGGGAACTTAGCTGAGCCTCTCAGCTGTGATGGAAGCGTCAGGGAACCTTTGGTGGCGGAATGGGGACAGTCCCCCCCAGCCCCTCCCCCCAGTACCCTCTCCCCTCTCCCCCAGTCCTCTCACTCGGCGCTCCTCCCAGCCTAGACCACCCACAGACAGGGAAGTCCTGGCAGTGGCCCCTTCGCCCTGCTATGCAGCCTCAGGCCATCCGTGGCCCTCCTTGGCCTCAGTCTTCCCATCTGGGAAATGGGGTGGTGACCACAGTGTGCCCAGGGCTGTGTGGGGGCGGGAGGGCTTAGCTCCCCGATCTCTGGAGCCCCCAGGGTCCCCGGGAGTGTCACTTCACGATCAGCGCGGACACCTGGGGCCGCTCCACCCGACGGTGTGAGAAGCTGGCCCCGGGTGGGGATTTGGACCAGGCCGGTCCCTTATCGTTCTGCTCCCGGGCACCCTGGTGCCAGCCCGGCTGGCTCCTGGCACCTTTTTTAATGACCACACCTGCCCCCACACCTGGCACAGCTCCAGCGCCGAATACACTCATTTAGAGCCATGGAGCAGTGGCAACGAGTGAGCTTGTCACAGATGAGGAGACAGGAGATAGAGAGAGAGACGGAGAGAGAAAGAGAGAGAGAGGTGGCCCAGGAAGGGGGGAAGGAGAGAGGTGAGAGGCAGGGAGGGAGAAGGAGGCAGCCTGCGTACAGTGGAGGGTCTGGGGCCCGGGGGGCCGGGCCAGGGCACAAGCCTGGGGGCAGCGCTGGAGAGGGAGCAGCCCTCAGCCTCCCCCCTCCCCCCTGCCCTGAGCAGTGGCCAGCCCACACACCATCGCCCTCCCAGGCGAACACACGTGACTACCGCACACACACGGCCGTCACTCACGTCCCGCTCACTGGGGCAGCACTCCCACGCCAGCCCCCCTCACACGGTCAGCCTGGCCCGGGGCCAGCGGCGCCGGAAGGCAAGCGCAGGCCCCGGCTTGCAGATGCCGATTCCTGGCTTCCGGGCGAGGAGAGCCCAGCCCTGCCTGGGCCCTGGGCTCACCGCTGCCCTGCAGGGCCTGCCAGGGCCGGGCACCTCCTGGACCGGCTGCCAGAGGGCTTTCCCCTGCCAGCGGGTGCTGCCCACCCTCCGTTCAGCCCACAGTGCGGACAGCAACACCCACACCCACCCACACACACACACACACACACACACCCCGCAAGGGCCTGGCTGCCGGTGCTGCCCCTCGGGTCCTGGTGTGACCAGCAGGGCTTAGGGGTCAGTCGGGGGTGGAGGCAGACACAAGGGCCTTCTCGGGACCGGAGTGCCCACCTCCCCCGCCCTCCATCCGGGTCCCGGGCGCCCGCCTGCCCGGCAGCCCGCAGCGGCACAGGGGGCGTTTTCTGCCTGAGCGGTGAGTGCGCGCCCTCGCTCCCCGTGGGAAGGTGGATTGTCGGTTACAAATTCCATCCAGGCCCCGCACAGGCGCCGGGCGCTGGGCGGGCTCCCGCGGACCCGGCCTGAGCAGGGGGTGGGGCGGGGGGCCGCTGGACGGCTGACCAGCGTGACGGACGTGGCCATTTACCCATCACCAGCAACCCCTGCGTGGACGGTCCTCAGCTGCATCTCCATTCACCTGTCTCGGCGTCACACAGTCTGCCATTTAAAGTGTGCGGCTCAGTGGTTCTCACTGGGTCCGTGGTGCTGTGCAACCATCGCCCCATCTCATTCCAGAACGTTCCCATCCCCCTCCAAGGAGCCTGATGCACAGCCTCACCCCTCCCCTCCCCCAGCCCGGACCTGCCTTCTCCTTCCCGTCTCTGCGGCTTTGCCCACTTTGGGCCTTTCCTACACATGAACCCGGCCGCAGGAGCCTTCCTGCCTGGCTTCCGGCATCACGGTTCTGAGGCCGGTCCCCAGGGAGCTGTGTCCCTCACCCCTCACCCACTGAGGACAGTCTGGGATGTTGCGAACAATTGTGTAAGATGCATTGTTTGCAGAGTAATTCTGGAGCCCAGCCTGTGTGGCTCAGTGGTTGGGTATCGCCCTGTGAACTGGGAGGTCATGGTTCGATTCCCAGTCAGGGCACATGCCGGGGTTGTGGGCTTGATCTCCGGTGTAGGGTGTGCGGGAGGCAGCTGATCTATGATTCTCTCTCATCATTGATGTTTCTCTCTCTCTCTCTCTCCTTCTCCTTTCCTTTCTGGAATCAATAAAATAAGTTTTTTAAAAATATATATTTCTTTATTGATTTCAGAGAGGAAGGAAGAGGGAGAGGGAGAGATAGAGAAACATCAATGATGAGAGAGAATCATTGATCAGCTGCCTTCAGCACACCCCCTACTGGAGATCAAGCCCACACCCGGGCTTGTGCCATTGGCCGGAATCGAACCTGGGACCCTTCAGTCCGCAGGCCAACACTCTATCCACGGAGCCACACCGGCCAGGGCAGAAGTGCTTTTGTAAGGAATAATTCTGTAGACGCCACGTGCAGGTGACAGCTGTCCTTGCCTGTTCTTGCCCCTGGGGTGAGAATAAGCCCCTGTTTTGCTCAGTGGGTGGGTTTTCTCTTAAGAGAGGATGGTGACGCTAGATGAAAGTTTTTGACAAACGAATGGATCGACTCCCAACCCTTTTCCACTCCCCTGGCTCGGGCCCCACGGGCTGTGACCGGACCGAGCCTGATCGGCATGACCTTCTCCGCAGCAGACTGCCGGTGTCGTCACCTTCCCTGAGGGCCTGCCCAGGGCTGCCGGGAATCCATCTACGCAGAGAAGGCCGCACACACAGCCTGGGGGAGCGGACACTCTTCCTGCCCCCCCCCAAGCCCCCTCGGGCGGCTCTGCGGGGACCGCCCTGTGATCACGTCCTCCGAGTCACCGGGTGTGGGGAGAGGGCCTGGCAGAGGGCCTGTGGTCACGTCCACCCGCCCCCAGGTGCGGGAGCCCTGCCCGCTGGCGTCATCGCCACTCCCTGCTCCCTGCGTCCGCTCGGATGACGAGAAAGCACGCTGCCCTGCGCTGGTGTCCCGGGTCCGCGGGTCCGGGGTGGCCGTGGGGACAGGGAGGCAGGAAGGTGATGAAAAGTAGCCATTTGTTACAAGTCACACGCACTGAGCCCGGCCGGCGTGGGCTCCGTGGTTGAGCATCACGGTTCCATTCCGGTCAGGGCACAGGCCCGGGCTGAGGGCTCCATCCCCAGTGCGGGGCGTGCAGGGGGCAGCTGGTCCATGATGCTCTCTCATCCTGGATGTTTCTCTCTCTCCCTCTCCCTTCCTCACCGACATCAATAAAAATATATTTTAAAAAACTACACGCACAAAGAGTTTGTTTTAACAGTAATACAATGAAGCGAATTGAAGTTTTATTTATTTATTTTTTTAAATATATTTTTATTGATTTTGTACAGAGAGGAAGGGAGAGAGATAGAGAGCTAGAAACATCGATGAGAGAGAGTCATCGATCAGCTGCCTCCTGCACACCCCCCACTGGGGATGTGCCCGCAACCAAGGTACATGCCCTTGACCGGAATCGAACCTGGGACCCTTCAGTCCCCAAGCCGACGCTCTATCCATTGAGCCAAACCGGTCTCGGCGCGAATTGAAGTTTTAAAACCAGGGGGGGGAAAAGAGAGGAATCGCCTCTCGTCTCACCCCCCAACAAGCACGCACGTGCGGCAAGGCAGTGTGCCCTGTGGGCAGGAAGCCGCCGGGGCCTCCTCGCAGGTGTAAAGGCAAACACACAGGCCGACAGGACACAGAGCCGGGAACAGAGCCTGCGTGTGCGGGCAGGCAGCCCAGGCCGTTCCGTGGAGAAGGACAGGTTTTTAGCAAAGGGTGTCCGTGTGCAAAGGGGAGGAGCTGGGTGGTCCAGAGCTGGGTGTCCGTGTGCAAAGGGGAGAAGCTGGGTGGCCCAGAGGTCAGCTCTCCATGGATCTAAGCGAAGAGCTAACACCACAGAACTCTCAGAAGGGAACCGTGGGGGAAAGCTTCACAACTCGAATGTGGCGATTATTTCTGGGACATGACACTAACGTACAGGCAGCAGAATTTAAAAAGTAAATAGAGCCGAAACCGGTTTGGCTCAGCGGTAGAGCGTCGGTCTGTGGACTGGGAGGTCCCGGGTTCGATTCCGGGCAGGGGCATGTGCGTTGGTTGCGGGCACATCCCTGGTGGGGGGCGGGATGTGTGCAGGAGGCAGCTGGTTGCTGTTTCTCTCTCATCGACGTTTCTAGCTCTCTATCTCTCTCCCTTCCTCCTCTCTGTAAAAAATCAATAAAATATATTTTTTTAAAAAATAAATAAAATAGATACATTGGATTCATCAAAATGAAAACTTCTGTGCAGGAGAGGGTGCTACCAATGGAGGGAAAAGGCAGCCAGGGAACGCGAGGGAATGTCTGCAACTCGTGCATCTCCGAGGAAATGAACATCAGATGATAAAGAACTCCGGCAACTCCACAGCAAAAAGCCGAGGGCCGAGTCAGTACCAGGGCTGACCCTTGGTCCCAGCTGGCTCTGAGCGCCTGGCGTTTCGGGGGGGGGGCGGGGTGGGCTTCACCGGGAGGCGGGGCCGGCACAGAGGGTGGCTAGCTTTTCCCCAGCTGAGGGCTCCTGGCTCCGGGGAGTGCCGAGGGGTTCCTCCCCCCCCCCCGCCTTCCCAACATGCCTCCTGAGGGCCCCCGGCCAGCTGCCCACCCCGCGGGGCGATGGCCGAGCCACACCGGTGGGATCAGAGCAGAGCCGGTGGCCCTCAGCCTTCCCCACAGGGTGGCCGGCCCCTGGGGCGTCACCGCCTGCGGAGCAGGGAGATGGGGCCTCGGGGAGCGCCAGGCGGGGAGCGCCGTGCCCCCCAGGGGGCCGTGGGTGACAGCGACATCATGCCCACCCGGGGCTGCCCCACGGGGAGGCCGAGTCCCTCTGGCCGTGGAGACACGGAGGGGCCGCTGGCACCTTGAACAATCCACGCAGGACGGCTCCTCTGCAGGGAGAGGGGTGAGCCAGTGAAGGGTGCCTCCTGGAAGCAGCCGGTTTTGATTTTTTACAGAGAGGAAGGGAGAGGGATAGAGAGTTAGAAACGTCGATGAGAAAGAAACATAGATCAGCTGCCTCCTGCACACACACCCCCTACTGGGGATGTATCCGCAACCAAGGTACATGTCCTTGACCGGAATCGAACCTGGGACCCTTCAGTCTGCAGGAAGGAAGAGGAGGAGGGGAAGGAGGAGGAGGAGGGGAAGGGGGGAGGGGGAGGGGAAGAAGGGAGGGGGAGGGGAGAGATAAGAGAGGGGACGAGGTGGAGGAGGAGAGGGGGGGGAAGGGAGGGGAGGAGGGGGAGGAGGAGCTGAGCCTCAGGCAGGGAGGGTGCAGAGGCCCTTGGGTGCAGAGGGGCGGGGAGCCCGGCACCAGGGAGGTGTCTGCTCTTACAAACCGCCCCTAACCGGAGGACGGCCAGTGAAGGGTGCCCGTCTCAGGCCACACACAGCGCGGCCTCCTGGCAGCCGGGCGGGCAGCTCCCGGCGGCTGGCACGGCTCCCCGGGCTGCGGGTGGCAGGGCGGGGAGAACAGGGCCACATTGTGCGCCCGGGAGCAGGCACACAGGAGGCCGGTGTGTGCAGGGCGGGCGTGGGGCTCAGAGGAGCCCATTGAGCGCCGAGCCGGGCGATGCGCCGGGAAGAGGCGGCCTTTATGGGGCCGCCGGGCAGAGGCCACGCCGGGCCGTCCGTCTGCGCCTCCGCCAGGGCCCGGACACGCAGTGAGTTACATGTGCAGTGCACAGGCCTGCCTCCCCAGGAAGTCACACACACACACACACACACACACACACGCTCACGCTCACACACACACATACAAACACTCACACACACGCTCGCACTCACACACGCTCACGCACACACACACACACGCTCATGCACACACACGTGTATGCACTACACACACACAGTCACACGCTCACGCACACACACGTCTTCCTCCCCTCCGCCTTCTTCCCGAAGGCAGAGAACGAGGTTAGTTCCCCGATGGAAGGCGGAGGCGGTGAAGGCTCCTCAGTCACCCATGGAGGCCCCTCCCGCCCGGCCGCAGGGGAGGACCCTGAGGGTGGGAGAGCATCCTCAGGGCACAGCTGGTGAGCAGGGCCGGGGGCCCAGGTCCCACCCCGAGGGGAGTGTGCTGTGTGTGAGCTCCGTGAGTGGCTGTGGCTGTGGGTGTGGGCAGGTGGCGGGTCTGCTGTTCCAGGCCCAGACGGAAACTGCACTCCTCCGGACACACACGTGCAGCGGTCTCCAGGCTGCGCCATCGCCGTGTGGAGCACGTCCCCTGACCGTGGGGCTGAAAGCCTGCTAGCTCCCGGGGCCTGTGGCCCGGTCTCCGCCCTCACCGCCGGGGCCTCCAGGAATCCCCGGTTTCTCCCCGTGGGCAGTCTGTGGGCCTGTCCCCGGGCCCTGTCCGCCCGCTGCCAGTCTGGGCTTCCTCACAGCCGGCGGCCAGCGACCCCACAGGTGCAGGCTGGAGGAGGAGTGCCCCAGGACAGGGACCCAGACCCTCACTGCCCGGCGGGATGTCCTGGTCCCAGTGTGAGGAGGGTGCAGGGGGTGGGTCTTTAGGAAGACAAAGCCCACCGCGCACTGCACCCCCAATCTGCTCTGGGCCGCCCCAGGCTTTTGTTGAGCTCACTGGTCCCATCACGGCCTCCAGAGGGGGGACCTGAAACCCAGAGATTGGCAATGACTTGCGGGAGGCCCTCCGCGCTGGTCCAGCTGCGCTGCACTGCCCCCTCGTGGCCAGGGCCGGGATGACCCAGAGGCAGGGCCTGAGCCCCTGCATGGACCGCTGACCTGGGAGCCTGACCGGGGAGCCTGACCCTGCGGCTCCTGGGCCACATGAGCAAACTGTGGAACCGTGGCCGGGTCTGGCACAGCGAGGGATCCAGGCACATTGTGTCATCACACCCGTCATCCCGGTGAGCCCGGCCTATCAGCGACGCCCTCGGCGGCCTCTGCGGGCCCTACGGGCAGTGCGGTGCGGGCTGGCCTGCTCCTCGCTGCACCTGCTCCCCACTGCGTACCTGCGGTGGCCCAGGATCAGAACACTCCGACGTCCTATAGGGGAAGGCCATGCTGCGGCTCCCGTTGTCCCAGGATGAAGGCCACAGTCTGAGCCATGGCTCGGGAGGCGCCGCCTGCCCCCTGTCCTCCCCCAGCCTCCAACTCCCAAGGCCTCAGAGGCCCCGCTGTCTGGGTCAGCGACCAGCAGGACAGGGTGCCAGGCTTGGCCGACTGTGGGGGTCAGGCCAGCAGCCGCGGGAGGACTCTGAGCAGAGTGTGGTGAGCATCCTGGGCCTGGTCAGTGCACGATGGTTATGTGAGAGGCAGGGGCTCTCTGAGTATTTCTACAATCTCTATACACATTCAAAACTACTTAAAGTCCAGCCGGCGTGGCTCAGTGGTCGAGCCTTGACCTGTGAACCAGGAGGTCACGATTCAATTCCCGGTCAGGGCACAGGCCCGGGTGTGGGCTTGGTCCCCAGTGTGGGGCCGGCAGGAGGCAGCCCATCAGTGATTGTCTCTCATCACTGATGTTTCTATCTCTTTCTCTCCCTTTCCCTTCCTCTCTGAAATAAATAAATATATATTTATTAAAAAAAACACAAATAAAAAATAAAACTACTCCAAAATACAAAGGTAAAGTAAATGAAAACAGAGTCCACTTCATCCAATCACAGCAGAAGGCAGGCTCTTCTCAGGCTCACATGGAGCATCACCAGGACAGACCTCGCCCCAGACAGACCGGGAACACACCTTCACCTGAAAGGGCAGGAGTCACCGTGCTCCCCGACCTCAGCAGAGTGAAACGAGGAATCAGCGAGCGAGCGAGAGAGAAAGAGAGAGAAAGCTGGCTGGATCACCCCAACACACTCCGAGCGAGAGTGGACAGCACTCTTCCAAATAACACACGGTTGCAGAAGAAACCTGAAGCGAAATTGAAAGTATGTTGAACTAAACGAAACCGAAAGGACAATGTGTCAGCAGCTGTGGGCGGGCAGCGGTCCTTAGAGGGACAGGGACAGCATGGAGTGCATATTTCAGAGGACAGATCTAAAACCAGCATCTAAGCTTCTACCTTCAGAAACTGGGGGAAGAGCAGATTCAGCCCAAAGCGAGCAGAAAGAAGCCCGGGCCAATCCAGAGGACGCCGAGGACCAAGCTCGGTGCTCAGTGGTCTGTGCGCAGCCTGTGAGCAGACTCCTGGGTGGCGGGCCCCAGGCTGCACGTTCCGGCCTCTCGGGTGGAATCAGTTCCTGTCTGCAGCCTGAGGCACCACAGCGCCTATTTGGGGTTGAGGACAGGAGCTCCGGAAAGAGATGCATAAACACAAGGGAACCAAGTGCCTGCTGCAGTTGTCAACTCCACCATCTCCATCACCACCACCACCATCTCGATCACCACCACCACCATCACCACCACCATCACCACCATCTCCATCACCACCACCACCATCTCCATCACCACCATCTCCATCACCACCATCTCCATCACCACCATCTCCATCACCACCATCTCCATCACCACCATCTCCATCACCACCACCACCATCTCCACCACCACCATCTTCATCACCACCATCTCCATCACCATCACCACCATCAGCATCACCACCATCACCATCGCCACCATCTCCATCGCCATCATCATCATCTCCATCACCACCATCACCATCACTATCACCATCACCATCATCATCATAATCTACCCTGAAAAACCTCTGCCTTATTACCATCGAACCCATTAGTATGGCCATTATCAAAAGAAACAATAAATGTTGCCGAAATCGGTTTGGCTCAATGGATAGAGCGTCGGTCTGTGGACTGAAAGGTCCCAGGTTCGATTCCAGTCAAGGGCACGTACCTTGGTTGTGGGCACATCCCCAGTAGGGGTGTGCAAGAGGCAGCTGATTGATGTTTCTCTCTCATCGATGTTTCTAACACTCTATCTCTCTCTCTTCCTCTCTGTAAAAAATCAATAAAAATGTATTAAAAAATAAAAATAAAATAAATAAATGTTGGGGGGCCATGGAGGAATTGGAATTGTTAATGGGAATATAACAGGGAGCAGCTGCTGTGCCGAACAGTATGGCGGTTCCTAAAAATTAGAATTATCATGTAGTCCAGAAATTCCACTTCTGGTTTATATCCCACAATTGAAAGCAGGGTCCAGGAGAGATACTTACACCCCACAGCAGTGTTATTCACAGTAGCCAAAAGGTAGAAGAACCCAGTGTGCATCGACAGATGAAGGATAAACCACCTGTGGTCCATCTACACACACAGTGGAATATGGTGCAGCCATAAAAAGGAATGAAGGCCCAGCTGGCGTGGCTCAGTGGTTGAGCATCAACCTAAGAACCAGGAGGTCATGGTTCAATTCTCTGTCAGGGCGCATGCCTGGGTTTTGGCTCGATTGCCCGTGTGGGGCGTGCAGGAGGCCGCCAATCCAGGATTCTCTCTCATCATTGATGTTTCTATCTCTTTCTCCCTCTCCCTTCCTCTCTGAAATAAATAAAAATATAGTTTTTAAAAAAGGAAGGAGCCGAAACCGGTTAGGCTCAGTGGAGAGAGCAATCGGCCTGGGGACTGAAGGGTCCCAGGTTTGATTCCGGTCAAGGGCATGTACCTGAGTTGCGGGCACATCCCCAGTGGGGGGGGTGGGGGGGGGGAGAGTGCAGGAGGCAGCTGATCGATAGTTCTCTCTCATCAGTGTTTCTGGCCCTCTGGCCCTCTCCTTTCCTCTCTGTAAAAAATCAATAAAATATATTTTTAAAAATTTTAAAAATAAAAATAAATTAGAAAATAAAAAAAGGAAGGAAACTCTGACGCCAGCTACAACATATATGAACGGAGAACACGTTATGCTCAGTGAAACAAGCCAGCCACACAGGACACAGACCACGATGGCACTTGTGAAGCCCTTAGGGGGTCAGATTCATAGACAGGAAGTAGCTGGAGGGGGAGGGTCAGGGAGGGGACAGTGGGGTTGTCAATGGCACAGATGTGAGCTTGGGAAGATGAAAGAGTCCAGAGTGGACGGCAGGGACGTTGCACAAGATGTGAACGAACTTAATGCCACTGGACGGCACGCCGAGCACTGGGGAAAGGGCCACATCTGTGTTATGTGTGTTTTACCACAAACTGAAAAAAGGAAAACGATGGCATCTTTAAAATAATGGATAATAACACTTATGGCCTGGCTGGTTTGATAGAGCGTCAGCCTGCAGACTGAAGGGTCTCAGATTTGATTCCAGTTAAGGGTACATGCCGGGGTTGTGGGCTCGATCCCCAGTGTGAGGTGTGCAGGAGGCAGCGATCCATGATTCTCTCTCATCACTGGTGTTTCTATGTCTCTTTCTCCCTCTTCCTGAAATCAATAAAAATATATATTTTTAAAAAACAACACTTACATTTCCTACCAAAACGCCTTCCTGAACAATCTCATACCCAACCCCTCCCACATCTCATCACTAACCCCCCCCCCCCCCCCACCGCCCTGCAAAACCTCCCGTCCTGCTGCTGCTTATCTCAAGGAACAGGGACATGGGAAGGATGGAAGGATGTGCTATTTAAAAGCCTCCAGGAAGCCGAAACCAGTGTGGCTCAGTGGATAGAGCGTCAGCTTGTGGACTGAAGGGTCTCAGGTTCGATTCCGGTCAAGGGCATGTACCTTGGTTGCAGGCACATCCCCAGTAGGGGGTGTGCAAGAGGCAACTGATCGATGATTCTCTCTCATCGACGTTTCTAACTCTCTATCCCTCTCCCTTCCTTTCTGTAAAAAACCAATAAAATATATTAAAAAATAATAATAAAAGCCTCCAGGAAGCATCCCCACAGCCTAGACACGATGACAGAGACTCCAGGGGGGACACAGGGGCGGGGAAAGTCTGCCTCCCTCCACCCCCCGCCCCCGAAGAAAACACTGCAGCAGGTGTTCTGGTCCCGCCAGGACAGGCGCTAAGCAACATCCAAGCCCCGGTGGGACCGGCCCTCCGTGCTCCTGAGGCCTGGCTGCCGTCCTCCGACCCCTCCCAGTCCCTCCCAGCTGCGTCTGCGGGCCGCTCTGGCCAGGCGCGGGTGCCCCGGACTCAGGCGCACAGGGCAGAAGGCCCCGCTCCTCCCCCGCAGGAGACAAAAAAACAAGCAAACCCAGGAATGAGCACCTCCTTCCCCAGAGAGAGGGCAAGAGCAGCAGAAAGGGGAGGGACACGGCCTCCTCTGTGTCCGGCCAGACTGGCGCTCCCATCCCTCCCTCCCGTGCCCCAAGCCAGAAGAGCAGCCTGGGGTGGCAGAGGTCCCTCGCTGTGAGCCCTGCAGGGGGACAGCCCCCCCCCCGCAGCCTGAAGCGCCAGCGCCCAGGGCCCTGGCTGCTGGAGGCTGGTGTTGGGTTCCTGGAGGCTGGGCGAACCGGCTGCTTCCAGGCGGCTTTTCTGCTCCGCCAGCGCCCCCTGCTGGGCAAGGCTGTTCCTGCAGCCTCTCGACTCCTGCAGGCGGGGCTGGAGAATCCCCAGGCCCTTCCCCTCCCAGGGTCTGACCAACGCTAACCGCTCCCCTTTGAGGATGAAGATGAGGAAGAAGCATTTTAACAGAAATGCATTTCCTCCCCTGTGGCTGGGACTAAGGATTTAGGTGTTTGAAATGTTTTTGTTTTGTTTTTTATCTTTACCTGAGGATGTTTTTCCCTGATTGTAGAGAGAGAAAGGAGAGGGAGAGAAACACACTCCGACTGGAGGGAACCCACAGCCTGGGGATGTGCCCTGATCGGGAATCAAACTCACCACTGTTTGGTGCACAGGAAGATGCTCTACCCCCCGCCCTAACCAGTGTGGCTCAGTGGATAGAGCGTCAGCCTGGGACTCAAGAGTCCCAGGTTCGATTCTGGTCATGGGCATGTACCTTGGTTGCAGGCACATCCCCAATGGAGGGTATGCAGGAGACAGCTGATCGATGTTTCTCTCTTATCAATGTTTCTAACTCCTTATCCCTTTCCCTTCCTCTCTGTAAAAAATCAATTAAAAAAAATATATATATATTTTTAAAGATGCTCTACCCCACAAGCAACAGCAGCCAGTGAGTTTTCTAGCCCACGCTTTCTAACTTCCGGCGTGTAAAAGGAAGGCAGTTCCGGGCAGGAGGGAAAGGCCCACGGGAAGGCCTGCGGAGGCACCGCGCTCGGCCCAGAGCCTGCGCTGGACTCCGCTGGCCTCTGTCCCTCCCTCCCTCCCTCCCTCCCTCCCACGGCAGGCCCGCTCTGCGCCCTCAGCCCATCACGGGGCCTGCTTTCCCGGCACCATCTGATGGAATTGCTGCCCTGGGTTTTCCGTCTCCCATTCCTCCCGGTGCCCAGGCTTTGTCACCTTTCACCGACTCCGCCAGCTGCGGAGCGAGCCAGGCATGTTACTGATGGGAACACGGGTGAGGGCGAGACGGAGAGTCCCGCAGGCCTGGAGTAATTACATGACACTGACACACCTGGGACAAGTGCTATGAAGGCACACAGAGGGCACCTTCCAGGAGCGAGTCCGGGGAGGGGCCTGAGCGGAGAGAGGCCTGAGACGGGGTGGCAGACTGTGTCGATGTGAGAAACGTCCAACCCCTAGGGAACGTTTGAGTTTATTTGAGCCAAACTCAAAACTGCCAGGAAGCAAAATCTCAAGGGGTTGAGAGAATGGCCGGGAAATGGCAGTGTTTCCACTTGTTGACACATCGGACCAAAGGGCAGACGCAGGGGGTTACGTGAAACCCACTGGCAGTAGGTCAGGGAGGCGGAGGAGGCGAGGCCGGGCGTTTCTGAGCCTGGGTAACGGGGATGCAGACACACACTCGCACGTCGGAGGGTTTAGAATTGGAGGTTAGTGCCCACCATGACTCACTTCCAGGTAGAGTCTGGCTTCACCGGTTTCCGAGCTCGTGAGGCCACCCCGCCAGCCTCCGCTGAGCCTGTCAGGTTCAGTGTGCACCCCCCTTTCTGCCCACGCTGGAATCTGGGTCTTACTCTATCGTCACGAGAAGCTATTGAAGGTTTTCGGCAAAGCCCAACACACAGGTCTGACTTATGGTTCCCCAGACCTGCTGGCTGCCGTGGACCCCGTGGAGAGTGGCCAGAAGACTTCTCCGTGGCAGGTGCTGGGGGGGAGGGGGCAGGGGTGGACAGAGGGGAGCATCGGGATGCTGTGGGGGTGCCCGCAGCCTTACTGAGAGTGGATGTCAGCTCTGGCGATGAGCAGGTCATTAGAAGGTACTCTCACCAGAGTGCCGGCAGTTTCTGGTAATGAACAGTGGGGGCGCCGAGGCTGATGGGACGCCGAGCTGGGCTGCCCCTGCCTCCCGCCTCTCGGGTCTAGGCCTGGAGGAGCGGCGAGCTCCATCTGCCATCCTGAGCGCATCTCGCTCATCACCTCCGGCAGCAGGCAACAGCCCTGGGAACAAAGCTCCGCCTCTCCCACGCGGCCGACAGCCGTCTAGTGGGAGTTTTTCCTGAAACCTCCCATTACGTGCTTTTCCTCTCTGTGTGTCTCTCAGTGTCTCAAGAAATGCACCTTTGTAAGTAGTCCACTCGCTCTCGGCCTGAGCACCTGTCTACGCACTTCCTGTGGCTGCTGTGCCCGCCAGGCTGCACGTCTGTGTTCTGCCTGGCCCTGTCCTCCCGCCTCCCTATCTACTGCCAGTGGGTTTCACGTTTCCCCCTACGTCCGGCCCTTTGATATCGATCGGTCCTCCCTCACAGTCAGCAGGTTCCCGCCAGGCTGTCTGCCTCCAGGACCCCTTCCTCACACCACCCATCACGATGTTCCTGCGAGTCCCGGCTGAGAGGAAAACGCCTAGGGAGCTTTCTAGCTCCCTGGTACCCAACTTCATGTGTGCACAGACTCCTGGGGGCGGCTGCCATGCACTGACTCCTGAAAACCCAGAGTTATTGTGCTCTTGGGTGTGGAGCGAACAAGTTCACTGGCTTCAAGGTGACGGTGGGCTGCCCGTTCCAGAAAGTCAGAGTCCCGCCTCCAGCAGACCGGCCCTCTGCAGGGGTCACCCAAGAAGACACAGAGCCACCCTCCCAACTTGCTGCCTCATGAGAAGGTGGAAGGACCAGTTTTCCAAGATCCAAGGGGCCCTCTCCACACCCCGGAGGGTCAGAGGGAGGGAGCCGGGTCTGAAGGTGGCGGTGCCAGAGAACGGAGGAGTCTGGCCTCCCCACCCCCACTCAGACAAATGGCTGTATCTGATCTGTCTGTGCTATGCAACCGGCTGTAATTTCCACTTAGAAACACATTCACACAGACTTGAGAATCTCAGGCCCAAGGTCCCTGAGAGGAAACTGTACATATAACCATGTAGATTACCACTGAAACCAGACTTACAGTGTACTGCCAGAAAATTACACATGGTGCCTTTAAAAACTGTCAAGCTGAATTTCATTCTTTTACTGGTTACGATACTTTTAATTTTCTTCTGTAGGTGATGAAAGTAAGTTCCTAATTAAGAAAGTATCACTTTAGCCCTAACCGGTGTGGCTCAGTGGACAGAGCGTTGGCCTGGGGACTGAAGGGTCCCAGGTTTGATTCCAGTCAAGGGCATGTACCTTGACTGCGGGCACAGCCCCAGTGGAGGTGTGCAGGAGGCAGCTGATCGATGTTTCTCTCTCATCGTGTTTCTGACCTTCTATCCCTCTTCCTTCCTCTCTGTAAAAAATAAATAAAATGTTATTTTTTTTAATTAAAAAAATTATCACTTTATACAACACTTGTTAACTTATGCCTTCTGAAATTTAGGGTGTCCATTATGCAGATATTAATTCTTTTACGTTATTCTATTTTTTTTCTTTCATAATTTGTCCTAAGCCTGCTGTTTAACACAGCCCCAAGCTTAAAGAACACTTTGGTAGTATAGGTGTTACGCAGGCAGCTGTTTCCCCCGCAGTGGACCGCTGCAGGGATATACTCATTACTCACATACCCAGTAGTGGCCAAATACTAAGTACAGTTACTTGTTCTTCCCGCCTCTGAATTCAGGAGTCCTTCTGTGTGTAACCAGTGAATTGTCCAAATAAAAAATATAACTGTGTAACGACACAGAAGGCCCAAGAAAGCTAAAGTTGAGACTATGATCACCTCATTGTGTGCAGCTAAGTGAGAATGACGCCTACTCCATCCGCCTGGAAGACCTGAGAAGCACAGGGGAGCAGCCCGAGCTGGGTGCTGACTGAGGGCTGGGCCAGAGGGCCGTCTTATAAAACAGGTTAGGGTGGAGACCAGAGCCTGCCGTGCCTGCAAGGGATCTTTAGGGTTCTGCGTTGTCAGGGTGAAAGAACAAAACCCCAACACCGGTCACCCCACCAATGACGACAGCTCCCTCCGCGGGGAAAGCAGCAGCTGGTGCTGTGAAAAGGCGCAGGTCCGTTTCCACATCCGCCCCCTGAAGCAGGCGCTCCCAGCCCGGCTCTATCCCGCTCCTCACCTCGCCTCCAGCCCGTCCACTTTCAAACCAACGGAAAAGGAGGCAGGTAAAGTCCTTTCCGGGAGAAAAGCTTTTCCAATAGAGTTTAAAACTTTTATTAAGATGTAAGCTATAAACCAGACGTTGGTAACCAATCTATGGTCCCATCTGCTGGGGCAGGCTAAGGTGGGATGGCCGCACTTCCCAATCCTGCAGTCAGCCGCAATGAGCCAGGACATTTTTCTCAGAAGCTACACCATTTCCTTCGGTTTACAACCCCCACAGTCTAACAAGATGTTCAGTACTTCCCACCCGTCGCTAGAGTAAGCCATGGGATCAAATCCTAACAAAGCTTTAACGGCTCAGGGATGCTCCTGGAGAGGATATAAATATATAAATCTCGAGAAGGTAATACTGTTTGTGGAGCCGTAAAATCCACAAAAGTAACAGTGCGGCCGCGGCGCCCGGGGAAGGTCCTTCATGCTGCTTCCCCGGGCGCTCCCTCCAAGCAGCTTTCGGGTCGGACCGGGAAGACTCCCCACGTGAGACCGTTACGGAGACCGTGCGAAGCGGGGCGTGCAATGACCAGCGTTGCACCCCGGCGCCCCCGCAGCAGCGGCCTGGGAGCCGGCCCGCCATCGATGCCCTCCGCCCGCTCAGAGCAGAGGCCGCTCGCCGCAGCCGGGAAAGTGGTCCTCGGTCCGGAACAGGGCGGGCGGCTCGTAGGCGGCCGGCGGCGGCCTGCCGGCGGGCGCCCTGGCGAAGAGGGAGGGCACGTGGATGGTGTGCAGGAGCTTCCTGAACGCGCCGGGGAAGGAGCCCAGCTCGGCCTCCGCCCGGGCCACCTGCTCCTCCATCCGGGCCACGCTGGCGCCGATCATGCCCACGAAGGCCTCCAGCCGGTCGATCTTGCCGTAGACCCGCCGCATCTCCGTGGCCTTGGCGTGGATGCGCGGCACGCCCTCGCTCACGACGTGGGAGGAGTCGCCGCGCAGCATGTCCAGCATGCCCACGAACTCGTCCACCCGGGTCAGCAGCTCGTCCAGGCTGGCGTCCAGGGCCTGCACCTCGGCGCGCGCCCCGGCCCCGGGCAGCAGGCCGGCGGCGTAGCCCGCGGCGGCGCGGCGCAGCAGCGGCAGGTCGCGGCCCGGCGCGCCCCCGTCCGCGCCCTCGTCCTCCCACGGCCCCGAGGCGAGGCTGAGGCTCTGCGACACGTGGCCGCTGTCCCCGCTCCAGGAGGCGGCCGGCGGCTCGGCTTCTTCCGCCGATGCCTCGCGAGACGGCCAGCGACCCGCCGAGCGACCCTCCATAGCCCGCGACTTCCGGGCTGCCGGCCAGCTTCCGGTCTCCGCGCGCACGCGCACGCACAGAACGCCCCCTACTTCCGGCCCGCGCGCGCACGCTCGCGCACGCGCACGCGCGCTGTGGTCTCTGTGCACGCGCTCAGTGGAACCCTATGAAGGGAGGCTTAGCGGTGCGGAGAAGTGCGTGCCCCTTAAGTGTACAAAGGCGTTCGTCTTTGCATATCCGTACAACCACGTAGCCTCCGTCCAGGTCGAGGTGAAGCCCGTGCCAAGGACCAGGAAGCGTTCCCTCTCGTCCCTAGTAGTTTTTTTTTAAATTTGTTTACAGTATTACAAATAGTAGTACATATAGCTCCTTTCCCATTGACCTTCCCCCAGCCTCCCCTGCTCCCTGTCGCATGCCTTCATCCCCCCACCCCAGTGTATTGTGTCCATTGGTGTGCTTACATGCATGCATACAAGACCTTGGGTTGATCTCTTTCCCCCCTCCCCAACACTCCCCAGCCCTCCTGCTGTAATCTGACAGTCTGTTCAGTGCTTTACTGCCTCTGTGTCTATCTTTTTGTTCATCGGGTTATGCCTAGTTTCTTCTTGCTCAGATATGGTTGTGGCTTAATACTCCTTCAAAGAATGAGGGCTAATTAAATATGTAAATTTAATTTAAATGTAATGGTGTCTGCTTACCAAGGCAGATAACTCAAACGGAAGTTTCTGGCTTAGAAATTTGGGCTATGTCAGTTTTCTTTAAACCGTTTTAAAATTGTACTTTATCACAGGTATTTTTATTTACCAGTTTTTATTTACTTAGCGCCTACTGTATACTAGGCACTGTTCTAGGCACTGGGTGATACAGCAGTGGACAGAGGATCTAGAAGTTCTGCCTCGAGCTTCATCCTAGTAGTGGAGACACCCAGAAAGCAGGAGAAACCAATAGCATGTTACCTAGAGAGGAGTGTGCTCACAGCCAAGGACCAACTCTGCAAATCATCATCGGGGCCGCTGGTGACAGCCGGCGGGCCCTCCCTGGGACAATTCCCAAGCGTTATAGTGGGGAGACACTTGACGTTGGTTAAATAAAGCAAAACAAATTTAAAAACAAACAAACAAACAAACAAACACAAAAACTCTAGAAGCAACCCTAATGTCCATCGATGGATGAAAGGAGAAGCAACATGTATTCTATCCATACAAAGGACTAGTATGCAGCCTTAGAAAGGATGGGAATCCTCACATGTGCTACCACAGGGATAAACCTCGAGGGCATTAGGCTCAGTGAGATGAGCCATTAAGTAAGACAAAAGCTATATGACCCTCCCCTTACATGAGCTCCTAGGGTAGTCAGATCACAGAAAACAGGACAGTGGTTGCCGGGCGCTTGGGGTTAGATACGGAGTTCCAGTTTTGCAAGATGAAAGAGTTCGGAGATCGGTTGCCCAGCAAGGTGAATACACCTAACACTACTGAGCTGTGCATTTAGAAATGGTTAAGACAGTGTCTTTTAGGTCATATGTCTCTACCACAATAAAAACATTCTCCTCTTACCTAATGATGCTAGGTTAAATGAGATTCATTTTGGGGAAATTATCTGAGCTTAAGATAAAAGATTTATGAATGAAAATATTAACTGTAGCATACTTTATTTTTTTATTTTTATTTTTTTTAAATCAATCTTTATTGTTCATAATATTACAAAGGTTCCTCATTTCCTCCTCCCTCCACCAGGTTCCCACCCCACCCTCCACCCCCTCCCCATCCCCCACTGTCCTCATCCATAGGTGCACAGTTTATGTTTAGTCTCTTCCTCCCTCCCTTTCCTCGATAGTAAATCCCTTTTCAGATATTAAATCAGTTACTTAGCATTTTCTCATATCAATAATACCTCCACATGCCCAATGATATACTTCAGAGAACAGACATTTCCAAATAGTTCAACCAACCTCATCCAGGCCCCACCCAAGGCGCTTACAGATCAACACCCCAGCGCTATACTAACTCAACACATCCAGATCTAAGCCTTCATCACTTGATTCAGCAGACCCTCAAGTTCCCGCCAAAGTCTCCAGCCGTGTCTGAGAGGCAGCCTTGGGGCGGGAGCAGGTGAGGAGCGAGCTGTTTCGGGCCTGGCTGCACCGGGCCTGGCCTCTGTTGCTCTCGTTTGTACCACAACCAGCTGCTCCGGCTCTGGCCACTGCCGCTCCCGACCTAGTTGCTCTGGACTTGGCTGCTGCTGCTCCGGGCCTGACCGCACCCGACCCTGCTGCTCTGGGCCTGGCCGCTCCCAGCCTGGCAGCCGCTGCCCCGGGCCTGGCCGCACCCGACCCTGCTGCTCAGGGCCTGGCCGCTCCCAGCCTGGCAGCCGCTGCTCCGGGCCTGGCCGCACCCGACCCTGCTGCTCAGGGCCTGGCCGCTCCCAGCCTGGCAGCCGCTGCCCCGGGCCTGGCCGCTCCCGACCCTGCTGCTCAGGGCCTGGCCGCTCCCAGCCTGGCAGCCGCTGCTCCGGGCCTGGCCGCACCCGACCCTGCTGCTCAGGGCCTGGCCGCTCCCAGCCTGGCAGCCGCTGCTCCGGGCCTGGCCGCACCCGACCCTGCTGCTCCGGGCCTGGCCGCTCCCAGCCTGGCAGCCGCTGCTCCGGGCCTGGCCGCACCCGACCCTGATGATCCGGGCCTGGCCGCACCGGACCTGTCTGCTCTGGGCCTAGTTGCTCCGGGCCAGGCCGCTCTGAGCCTGGCTGCTCCCAGCCTGGATGCTCCTATCTTGGCCACTGCCATTCTGGGCCTGGCTGCTCCCGACCCGGCTGCTCTGGGCCCAGCCTCTCTGGGCCCAGCCACTCCGAGTCTTGGTGTTCCTGGACTGGCCACCCTGGGCTTGGCCGCCTCCGCCTCAGGCATGGCTGCCACTGCCCCAGGTTTGGGTGCTCCAGTGCTGGCTGTTGCTGCTCTGGTTCTGGCTGCTGCTGCTCTCGGGCCTGGCTGTTGCTGCTCCAGGCCCGGCTGCCACCGCCTTGTGCCTGGCCACTCTAGGCCTGGCTGCCGCTGTTCCAACATTCTTTCCTTCTTTTTTTTTAAAAACAAACAAACAAACAACAAAAAAAAAACAACAATGCATTTATGTTGCAATGTTGGCTGGTGAGTTGAGTTCTGACTTAGTCTTTGATTTTTTTCAAGATCTTCTTTGTATTCTTTCTTAAGTAATTTTACTATCTTTTGCTCTCACTTGATTTCTTCACATTGAGAACTTCTTTGGTTTCTTCCTCCTTGTCCTGGAAGCTCAGCAGGTTGGCCTGTGGCACCCCTTTGTTCTCCGCGGGTTCCTGCGCTGCTTCGGCCTGTTGCCGGGGTCGGCGCCGCCCAGGAAGCAGCCCCCAGCCTCGGCCCCATTGCCCGCGCTCAGCGGTCAAAGGCTCAGGGGCACACCCCCCCCCTGGGGGCCCCGTCGCCCAGCTCCTTGCTGGTGCCCGGCTGGCCGGTGTCCGGCAGGGGCTCCTGCTCCTCATCGCATTCCCCCAGTCTAGAGCTTTCTTTCTCCTTCCCGCTAGGGGTGTCCAGCATCAGAGTCAACATTCAGTCCTCTGCGCACACAGTGCGCGCGACTCCTGGGGCCTTGGTTTTCGCCGCTCCCCCAGGACTCCACCTCACAGCCCCATCTCCCTCTGCTTAAACCTGGGTCCCCAGGGATTGGTCTAGAATGGTGAAAGTCCGGACTGGGGCTTAGCGCCGCCGGAGGCTTTGTTTCTTCCCGCTAGGGCAATCCAGCATCAGAGTCAACATTCAGTCCTCTGCGGGCAGTGTGCGCACGACTCCGGGGGCCTTGCTTTTCGCCGCTCCCCCAGGACTCCACCTCACAGCCCCATCTCCCTCTGCTTAAGCCTGGGTCCCCAGGGATTGGCCTAGAATGGCGAAAGTCCGGCTTGGGGTTCAGCGCCGCCAGAGGCTTTGTTTGTGTGCGCGCGCGACTCCGGGGGCCTTGCTTTTCGCCGCTCCCCCAGGACTCCACCTCACAGCCCCTTCTCCCTCTGCTGAAACCTGGGTCCCCAGGGATTGGCCTAGAATGGTGAAAGTCCGGACTGGGGCTTAGCGCCGCCGCCGCCGGAGGCTTTGTTTCTTCCCGCTAGGGCAATCCAGCATCAGAGTCAACATTCAGTCCTCTGTGCGCAGGGTGTGCGCGATTCCGGGGGCCCTGCTTTTCGCCTCTCCCCCGGGATTCCGCCTCACAGCCCCGTTTCCCCCTGCCCGAGCTTGGGTCCCCAGGGTCTGGCCCATAACTGGGGCTCAGCGCTGCTGGTTTGGGGGTTCATCCCAGGCCGGGGGTTTTATTTCCTTTCTGCTAGGGAACGCCAGGCAGGCCCCCAGCCTTCTCCTCCTCTCTGGCTGTTACCTCTCTGCGCGCGCATGCGGGCGCGCAGCATGTCTCCGTACCTTAGGCTTTTTTTCAGCTCCTCTGATTTTCCTTCTGGTTTTCTCTTTCCTTCTTGTTGTAGCATTTTCAGTCAGTCGACTACCTGTAGCTCTGGGCAATGTCCACTCTACATTTTAGTTGTATTCCATTGAAATTGTTGTGTGCTGCTGTGGTTAGGTGTCTACCCGAGCAGCCATCTTGGATCTCTCCTAACTGTAGCATACTTTAAAAAAGAATCCTGGAGAGTGGAAGGAAGGGAAGGGGGGCCTTTTTTTTAGAGAGAGAGAAACGTCAATGTGAGAGAGACACATTGATTGGTTGCCTCCCGCTCCCACTCTGATGGGGGCTGGGGTCGAACGTGAGGTACCAGCCCTTGGCTGGTAATTGAATCCAAGGCCTTCGGGTCGGCAGACTCTAACCACTGAACAAAACTGGCCAGGGCCGCTGTAGCAAACTTGTAAAAAAACAAAGTAGGAGCTATTGTTACCAGCGAGATGAGGAGACCTCGGTTCTCATCTTCTTGAAGGAAAGGTTTCATCAAGAGACAAAATGCAGCCGAAACCAGTTTGACTCAGTGGTTAGAGCGTCGGCCTGTGGACTGAAAGGTCCCACGTTCGATTCTGGTCAAGGGCATGTACCTTGGTTGTCGGCACATCCCCAGTAGGGCGTGTGCAGGAGGCAGCTGATCAATGTTTCTCTCTCATCGATGTTTCTGACTCTCTGTTTCTCTCTGCAAAAAATCAAAAAAAAAAAAAAAGAGAGAGAGACAAAATGCAGCAAATCAAGTAAGAAGGCACTGGCCGCAGCAGCAGCAGACCCAGGATGGTAAGACACGGCAGGGCCAGCTTAGAAGAGGCCAGTCGAGCCCAGGCGGGCTGCTCGGGCTCGCTGGGAATTCCGCCAGAGGAAAGGGGCCTTGGAGACAGCTTCAGGGGGTGAGTCCGGACGGGCTGGGGATCAAGTCTGCAACCGAGGTCCGAGCCCTTGACCGGAGTCAAGCCCTGGACCCTTCAGTCCACAGGCCGATGCTCTATCCACTGAGCTGAACAGGCCAGGGCTAGATGTTATCTTTAGGAAGGAGAAGTCATGGGGTCCAAACCACATGACCGGGGCGATGCTGGGGAGGAAAGGTCACCCTGGGGGTGAGTGAGGTCCTTGTTTCCCAGTTCTGCCGGCTGCTAGCCGCCCTGGTGACCTTCTGCACCGGTCCCTGCTCTGCCATGTCTGCCTGGCTGCCCACCACACTGTGTCTTTAATAATGGCCAACGGTAGCCTCCTTCCACTGGGCTCCATGCAATCATTAAAACATGCTGGTTGTTGCCCTAGCGGCCTAGCTGGTTTGGCTCAGTGGATAGAGCATCGGCCTGCGGACTGAAGAGTCCCGGGTTCAATTCCAGTCAAGGGCACATGCCCAGGTTGCAGGCTCTATCCGCAGTGTGGGGTGTGCAGGAGGCAACTGGTCAATGATTCTCTCTCATCATTGATGTTTCTATCTCTCTCTCCCTCTCCCTTCCTCTCTGAAATTTAATATATATATATATATATATTTAAAACACTGTTTGTTATATGCATATGTTGCATAACCCATGGACACAGACTTAGGGTGGTGAAGGCTTGGGGTGAGGGGTTGGGGGGCTGGAGAGGACCAATGGAGGGTGCAAAGGGGGACATATGTAGTATTTTCAACAAAGATTTATTTTTAACAAAAGAGCTGAGGCGATCAAAATGACAACAATCGAAATAATGCTGGTGGACATGGCTCCGGCTTCACCAGGACCTGGATGCCAGGTGCCCCTCCCCCCAGAAGCTGTGACCTGAGAGGTGGCCGTGGACTTGACCACAAGGCATGGGCGTTCTGCACCCGCTCAGGGCCTGGCTCAGAGACTGCTGGCGGAGAGCCGAGGCAGGCTGGTCTGGGGGCAGGAAGGCAGGCCTGTTCTCCAGACCAGACCGAGCCTCTCAGTTGGGGCCATGGAGGAGCCAGGATGGTGAGAGAAACCCCAGGGCAGCGGCCTAGGCGTGGGGCCTGCAGGCGCCGGAGAAAGGGTCTCCGGCAGCCGCTCCAGGGAGCCGGGCCATGCCTCCCGGCCCTCCAATGGCTGCGGGGAGGCTGGGCTTGCCAGGACAGAGCCAGGCCCCAGAGGGCAGCGCGTGGACCGTTCTCGGGCTCCGGGTCCGGGTTCCGAGCTGGAAGGCACAGAACCCCGCCCCCAGTGAGGGCTCAGGACTTCGCCCCTTAAGATGGCGAGGCCAGAGCGCCAGGGCAGGGCCTGCAGCTGGAACATGCCCGCCCACCATGCTGCACCCCAGGGGAGCTGTCCCAGACCACCCCACCCCCCACACCCCATCCCCCAACCTCCCCTCTCTGCTAGCTTCAACTTAGGAAGCGAGGGCAGAGTGCAGGGTCCCAGGTCAGCAGCCTGCACCCCAGCTGCGAGGCCGGGGCGAGGGCTCCCCTGTCACCGCAGCTTCTGGGGCTTTGTCGCCCACAGGACGGTGACTGACCTGGGCAGGAGCGGGACAGAGGGAGAGCCATGTCCGCCCTGGCGCCCTCTCAGCGCCCGGCCATGGCCCCGGGCTCTGCCCGCTTCCTCCCACGTGTGCGCCTGCTCCTGACTCCATGCCGCCCTCCCCGGCCAGGGGCCAGCCGGGGCCTCAGCCAGCGCGTCCCCCGCGCTCACGGCCCCCGGCCACGTCCCTCCCTGCTCTGGCGACAGTGACTCAGATGGAAGAGGCCCAGTCGCTGACCTGCTGGCCTCTGAGTCACGAAGCTGCAGTCACTCCTCCTGGGGCCAGGCCTGCCCCGGAGGGTTTTCCGTCCTCGCTTCCCATCCTGCCCTAAGGCTGTCCCTGTGCTTTACGGCCTTTGTGGCTAAGAAAGGCCACGGTGGCCTTGCACCAGCAGAGAGAGCTACCGAGAAATCACAACGGAGAGGAGGAAGGGGGCGGGGGGCAGGGGAGGGTTTGATGAGAGGCTGCGTGACTGACTGGTGGGAAGAACGGATGCATATCCCATGGTCCTCCGGGGCCCTGGAGGGCGGCCATCGCTCTGTGCTGACGGATACACGGAGGCAGGGCCCACGCCTCACCCTGGGCTGGCACAGGGAGGTGGGGGGCTCCCAGGAAATGCCCAACAAGGATTCTCACCTTCTGACCTGTGTCCTTCCTCCTCCTTGTCTCCCCGGGACGGGGGTGCGCATGAAGTGACCTACTGGAGTTGTGTGTGTGTGTGTGTGTGTGTGTGTGTGGTGCTGAGGCTTTAAGGATCTCTGAGACCAGGATCAGTCCACAAGCGTTTTATTTACCAACGGCCATCAGCTTGCTCAGCGGAGAAACCGCTGCTGCCAGAGCTTCCTGGCGACCAGGCGCCCGCCCCCTCCCCCGTGCCCCCGCCCTCACCCCACCCCCGCCCCCACCTCATGCTGAGGCCGGGAGCGGGCGAGGGGTCAGCTGGCTCAATCCTCCTGGAAGTGCTTGTGACAGGCAGACATGAGCCCGGCCACCAGCACGATGAACTCCTGGAAGTTCACGGTGGCGTCTTCACCGGTGTGCAGGCCCCTGAACAGCTTGTCCATGGCGTCCTCCTTCCCGCCCTGGAGGAGAGAGGGCAGGTCAGCGAGGGCGAGCCCGTGGGGCCTCGCCTCAGCCAAGCACCGCGCTGGGCAGAGGGGAGGAGGCCGAGCCTGTGCCGGGCCCGCTGGGCGTGCAGACACCCCGCCTGGGAGGGCAGACTCGGCTCTGGCAGGTGGGGGCCTGCCCCACGTATTGGAAGGATCGTCTCTGTTTTTCAAAAATACGTTCGTATTGAGTTCACAGAGAAAGGGAGAGGGAGAGGGAGAGCGAAGCATCCGTGGTGAAAGAATCATCGATTGGCTGCCTCTTGCACGCCCACACTGGGGATCGAGCCCGCAACCCGAGCATGTGCCCCGACCGGGAGTGGAGCCGTGACCTCTTGGTTCATAGGTCGACGCTCCGCTACAGAGCCACGCGGCCCGGCGAGGAGTTGCCTTTGGGTGTGTGATGCCCTTGACCGTGACGGTTCCCGGGAAACCGCACCCACTTGCTGCTCTGCTGGCACCGCGAGCTCTGGGGGTGCTTCCTCTGAAAACTCCCCGGTCACGTCTACTGACCACTACCCCACGCGGCCACCACGCCGGCCCCTCATAGCCCCCCAGCCCCCAGTCCACCGCGGAGGGAGGGGTCACTCATTACAGTGAGGAAAGCGGCCTGAGCCACCGGGAGAAGGGGACCTGGGGCCAGACCAGGCCTGGACAGAGTCCCTCCCCGCTCACCCGGGCTGCCTTTCAGAGGCGGGTGAGGGTGTCTGCCAGCCTGCTCAGGGGCAGTGCGAGCACCACCTCAGTGCAGATCCGAACAGCAGCAGCCGGGGGAGCAGGCGACCCGGACTCGAACCCGCAAATTCTACTGCAGATTGTGCGGCTGAGGCAGAGCTGGTCGAGCGGTGGATTCCAGGTCCCAGGGTGGATCCCAGACCGGATGGCCCGGGCCACGGCCCCTCCCGCTGAGGAGCTGCGAGTCCGCGGCCCTGGGTCTGCCTTCCAAGCCCTCCTTCCTCCTTCCCCCACAGCCCTCTCCTGCCCCCCAGCCAGCTGGCTCTGCCCCCGGGGAGCCTCCAGCCCAGGGGAGCCCCCACCCCAGGGGAGCCTCCAGCCCCCGGGGAGCCTCCTGCCTGCCGCCTCACCTCCAGTAAGCCCGGGAGTTCCTTCTGCAGGAGCGCCCTCAGCTCCTCCTTGCTCAGGCTCTGCCTGTTGCCGCGCGTCCCTGCGTAGCGAGCAAACACGTCCATGATCATGCAGATGGCCACCTCCAGGTCAGCCATGGGTGGCTCAGCCTCGGGTGCCTCAGGCTTGGGTGCCTCAGCCATGGGTGCTTCCTGGCGGCTGCAGCGGCCGAGGAAATGGCCCACCGAGGCCCTGGCGCCTCTTATAGAAGGACCGGCTCCACGCTGACGCCGGCGGGGCGGGCAGGGCTGGGTCGCTCTGCACACCTGCCCCTCCCCGTGGGGCATCACTGGGATGACATGCGTTGTTGCAACTTCCTGTGGATCTGGGCTGGCCCCTCCCCCTGCCCACAATTTACGGCACTTCCCGGTGTCCCCCCTGGGGCAGGGTGGTGCCTGCTGAGGAGGAATGGTGGCCTGTCCTGGCCCCGGTCTCTGTGTGTCAGGCGGGGCCCAGCGGGGACACGTCTGGGGAGGAATGTGGGCCCCGCGGGGTAAGGGCTGGTGGCCGCTGGTCTTCAGAACCCCCTGGGCCATCAGCGGGCAGCTCCCCAGCTCCTGCCCGGTCACCTCTGGCCTTCCTCCCTCTGCTCGGCCCCAGGCACACTGGGTGCAAGGTGACCCCTGCAACATGCGCCCCCTCACCCACCCATCTGCCCTGACATCCAGGTAAGGCCCCACCCAGGCTCTGGGCAGACAGCCCTGGGCCACGGCTCTGCCCGCTCAGGCCATTGCTCTGGGACAGCTATGGGACGGGTCATGTTCAGGAAATGGAGGTGACCATTGCCGCCCCTGGAGCAGAGGGAACAGGGAAGGTGCGGGAGATGCTGGGGGAGTGGTGGGCAGACAGACAGGAGCAGAGCACGGGCCATAGTGAGGCGCATGGCGGCTGGGTGCCTAGCAACGGGCCACACTGGAAACCAGGCCCTGGCCCCAGGGTGGCCTTCCCTCCCGGCAGGCCTGGTCATGGGAGGAGACCCTGCCCTCCTCCTAAGATAACGGCTGTCTCCGCTCCAGGGCAGGGAAGCGGCAAAACCAGCCCAGTGGGTGACCGGAAGGGCCGGCCGAGATGACGAACCGGGACGGAGCATGTTGTGTCAGGCCTGCAGTACTCAGCACTATTTCATACACACGCGCACACACACACACACACACACCCCTACACGTATACACATACTATATATACACACACACGCATACACACATATACACGAATGCACACATACATGTATACATATAGACACACAGAGATGCGCACACACATAATTACATATTTACAGCACACACAACACACACATATATATATATATAAAGTTTCCCAGCCGGGGTCTCCCAGGTGCTCGAAGGGTCCGCTGGGTCTGGACGTTGAGAAACAAGCAAACAATGACACGGAGGGTGGTGCCAGAGGCGGGTGGGAGCCCCGTGGAGCAGCTAGCCGCCCGCCCGGGGGAGGGCAGAGAGCAGGAAGGCTTCGGGGGGTGGGGGAGGGTGGTGTTGAAGGGTGGCCGTGAGACAAAGGGGCTCAGCCCAGGGTCTCCGGTGTGGCCCTGGCCAGCAGCATCGGCATGCTCTGATTCAGAAAGCCTGGCAGGGCCCGGCGGGCGGGGGCGGGGAGACGGAGTGGCCCGCCTTCCAGGTGGTTCTGGTGCCCGCTCCAGGGCGAGAACCACGAGCCCAGAAGGGCAGGCCTTCTCACGGCGGAGAGTTTCCATGTGAACAACGGGCGGTGGGAGGTCACGTCGTGCTCTAACGTCGGACTTGTGTGCCCGAGGAGGACAGACACCGGGCCTCGGTGCTCCTGCATCCGGATTCCTGCCATTTTCTCCCTGTTCTGAGGCTGGGTCAACAGGCTAGAGCCGTGGTCGGCAAATTATGGCTCGAGAGCCACATGCGGCTCTTCGGCCCCTTGAGTGTGGCTCTTCCACAAAATACCGCGGCCTGGGAAAGTCTATTTTGAAGCAGTGGCGTTAGAAGAAGTTTAAGTTTAAAAAATGTGGCTCTCCAAAGACATTTCAATCATTGTACTGTTGAAATTTGGCTCTGTTGACAGAGGAGTTTGCCGACCACTGGTAGAAAATTAATTTACCTGTCCTTAATTTTTGTGTTGAGTGACTTTAAAAAAAAAAAAAAAATCTGATTGCCGAAACCGGTTTGGCTCTGTGGATAGAGGGTCGGCCTGCGGACTGAAAGGTCTCGGGTTCAATTCCGATTAAGAGCATGTACATTGGTTACGGGCACATCCCTGGTGGGGGGTGTGCAGGAGGCAGCTTGTCGATGTTTCTCTCTCATTGATGTTTCTAGCTCTCTGTTCCTTTTTCTCTCCCTCTCTGGAAAAAAAAAAAAATCAATAAAATATATTAAAAAAAAACACCAAACATCTAGATTAAGTTTAATTTGCATTTGAAACAGACCGCAGCCTGGAATAACTGAAATAGAAAAATAAAGACAGGTGATCCTCTGAACCTCAACCTTCCCGCCGTCCTTGCTCTGCTCCTGTCTGTCCACCCACCGCAGAAAAGCTGTGGAGGGAGACACATGGAGTCCGGGAGAGGCCATCACTGCACGATGGGAGCCATCACGCCCCTGACCAGCTAGAGGTGGGTGCTCATCAATTGGCCTTCATGCTCCAGGATTCTGTTACCTGTTAAAAGGAAGCTTTCTAGATTAAGATTTTCCTGCTTGCTCTGTCAATCACTTATGAGAGATAATGTAAAAATTTCCCAGTTATTTTAAGTTCTTATCTGTTGACTTAAAAAAGAAAAATAAAGACATAAAGCTGCAAATTGGGTTTGGAACATTATTCTGAGTGCCTGGGAGCAGAAGACACACAGAAAGTCTGCAGGTAGGACTCAAGCAGGGGGAGGGACCCATTAAACTCAGTCTCATTTCTCTGCCAAGTCTTTACAACCTGTGTGTTCCTCTTAGCAACACTCAATGCTATTTATTCTGAAATGGGTCCCCTCATTTAGCCCGGGGTTGGTTAACTTGAACATAAAAATGGAGAAAACCGAACAGAATCCCCGGATGGCACAGGATGGTGTGCGGCTCCAGAAGAGTCCTCTGCTCCGTCTGAAGGGCCCGTTAGCCCCTCGCCTGCTCGTGCTAAACAGAGCTGTGGCCGGTGCTGAATGTAAAGGGCTCAGATGTACCTTTTTCTTTTTTATTTATTTTTATTTTTTTAAAGTTACTTCATTGATTTTACAGAGCAGAAGGGAGAGGGGTAGAAAGTTAGAAAGAAATATCAATGAGAAACATTGATCAGCTGCCTCCTGCACGCCGCCTACTGGGGACTGAGCCTGTAACCCAGGTACATGCCCTTGACCAAAGCAACCTGGGACCCTTTAGTCCATCGGCTGATGCTCTATAGGTTAAAACTTAAGGATATTGGGGTAACATTAGATAGTGAAATTATATAGGTTTCAGGGGTACAGTTTTATAAGACATCAACTGCATATGTATTGTATATTCACCACCCCAAGCCAATTCTCATTCCATCACCATTTATCTCTTAGCTCCTCGGCCCCTTTCCCCGTTGACATTCACCATCCTGTTGTTTGTGTCTATGAGGTGGGTTTTTTTTTTTTTTTTTTTTTTTTTTTTTTTTTTTCCTAATCCCTTCACCCTTTTCACCCAGCCCACCTCTCCCCACCCCCGTGACAGCTTTCAGTTCGATCTCTATCTAAACAGACTATCTATGAGTCTGTTTCTGTTTTGTTGTTGTTGTTCAACTTCACCTGAGGATATTTTCCCATTGACTTTAATTTAGAGAGAGTGGGAGGTTGGGGAGAGAGAGAGACAGAGAGAAACACTGATGTGAGAGGCACATCGATTGGTTGCCTCCTGAATCCCTACCGGGGTGGGGATGGAACCTGAAACCCAGGTACATGCCCTTGACTGGGAATCGAACCCATGACCCTTCAGTGTGTGGGCTACATTCTAACCACTGAGTTACACTGGCCAGGGCTCTATTTGAAAAAAAAAAAATCCTCAGCTGAGGATATGTTCACTGATTTTAAGAGAGGAAGGGCGGGGAGAGGGAGAAACGTTGAGATGAGAGAGAAACATTGATCCAACTGGGATCACACCTGAAACCTTTTGGTGTATGGGACAATGCTCCAATGGAGCCACCCAGACAGTCTGGTACTATTTTGTTCATCAGTTAATTTTGTCCGCTAGAGTCCACATGTGAGATCATGGGACACTCCTTTGCCTGACCGGCTTACTTAGCACCATGCTCTCCAGGTCCATCCATGCTGTGTTACGGCCGGGTAGTGCCCCATTGTGTAGGTGTCCCACAGCTTTTTACCCACTGGGATGGGCACTGGGGCTGCTTCCAAACCTTGGCTATTGTACACAACGCTGAAGTGAACACAGGGTGTGTGTATTCTTTTGAATTCATGTTTTGGGTTTCTGCAGAGATAGTCTTCCCAGAAGGGGGATCGGAGGATCGTAAGGCAGGTCCGTTTTTAACTTTTTGAGGGAACGCCCTTCTGCTTTCCACAGTGGCCGCACCCTCTGCACTCCCACCAGCAGACACCAGGGTTCCGTTCCCTTTTCTCCCCGTCCTCACCAACACTTGTTTGTTTATTGATGGTAGCCATTGTGACAGGTGAGACGCAAACCTCATTCTCGTTTGAATTTGCAGGCCTTTGATTAGTGATGCTGAGCATGTTATCACATGTTTACTGGCCATCTGTATGTCCTCTAAGGAGAAAGAAGAGTGACGGAAAAGCAAACTTACGCATGGGTGCCAAGCTCTGGGGACACACAGTTGAGTAAGACCCCCGTCCCTGTCCCCCCACCCCCACTTCCAGCCTCCCACCCTGCGCACACAGCAGACACCTGGAGCACCCATTCTCAAAAGGAAGGGGTATTCGGGTTAAAGCAGGGGTGTCACAGCCTTTAAATACACGATTGCACAGCATTTTCCTCTTTCCATCTAGATAGAGCGCGTTTACATCTTTAAAAGGTAGATTCCGGCCGAAACCGGTTTGGCTCAGTGGGTAGAGCGTCGGCCTATGGACTGAAGGGTTCTGGGTTCGATTCCGGTCAAGAGCATGTACCTTGGTTGCGAGAACATCCCCATTGGGAGGTGTGCAGGGGGCAGCTGATTGATGTTTTTCTCCTATCGGTTTCTCTCTATCCCTCTCCCTTCCTCTCTGTAAAAATCCATTAAAAAATAAAAATAAAATAAAATGTAGATTCCGCGCTTGAGAAGCAATCTAGGAGGAGAGGGTGCACCGGAAGAGCTCCACTAAAGCCGGGAGAACAGCTAGGCGGGGAACCTGGTGAGAGGAAAGAGGACGGGAGCGCGCGTGCGTGCTCGCGCTCGTGTGAGAGTGCTCGTTTGCACGTGCGCGTGCGCGGCGGAGCCGGCTGCGTCTTCCGCCGTCGACGCGCGCGCCCCCGCGCCTCGCTCCCCCCCGCGGCGCGGCCGTAAAGAGGCCCGGCCAGTGTCGCGAACGGGGCCGCAACAGCGCAGGGAGCGGGTTGACGGCCGGGGTCCATTTTGTTTGCGGCTGCTCCGCTCGTCAGTCGCTCCTCTCCGCGGCTTCCCGGCGGCGAAAAGTTGGGCCCGGGGAAAAGTTTGGGAGCCGGTCCCGGAGCTCCGCGGCTCCGCGCAGCGCGCCCCCGCCCCCTCTCCGCAGCCTTCGCCGACGCCGCGGCCCCGCAGGAGCGCGGAGGATGCGGCCCCTGGACGTGGTGGAGCTGGCGGAGCCGGAGGAGGTGGAGGTGCTGGAGCCCGAGGAGGACTTCGAGCAGTTCCTGCTGCCCGTCATCCACGAGATGCGCGAGGACATCGCGGCGCTGACGCGCGAGCGCGGGCGCGCCTACCTGCGCAACCGGGGCAAGCTGTGGGCCATGGACCACATGCTGGGGCGGCTGCAGGCGCAGGTGGAGGCGGCGGAGGAGAGCGCGCTCAACCACCTGCAGGGCCCGGCCGGCGGCGCCGAGGCCCGCGCGGCGCGGCGCGGCGACAAGGCCGACGAGAAGGCCAAGGAGATCGCGAAGATGGCCGAGATGCTGGTGGCGCTGGTGCGGCGGATAGAGAAGAGCGAGTCGTCCTGAGCGCCCGCGGTGAGGCCGCCGGGCCGGGGCCGGGCCTGGGGCCGCCCGCGGGCGGGACCCTGGGGGCGGGGGGGAGGCACCGCCGTCCCCGCGGGCGGGGGGAAGGGGAAGGGGAGCGCAGGCCCCGCGCTCCCCGTAGGCGGCTTCCTCGCTGCCCTTTACGTTTTTGGTTTTTTTATTTCTTATTACGCTGGTAACTAGGAAAAACATTGCCTGTGGTCGGCTTGGTATCTGGGTGGAAGCTGAGGTCGCGCGGCAGTAGAGTGGGGGGCCGGGAACCCCGCAGTCGTCATGGGAACCGAATCACGGCCCAGGCCGCCACCCGGGGCGGAGAGGCGGGGTTTTCGGGGGGGGGGGTGGGGGAGGCTTGGCTGTTGGGCAGCTCCGGCCTTTGGCTGGGATAGGAGACGGGCCGAGGCAGGTGGCTTTGGGGGGGGAGGGGGGCGGGCCTCCCGCAGGGCTGTCCATGGGGATGGTGGGGGGGGGTTGTAAGGGACTGTTTTTGTCATAGAATTAACCAGCTAACGATGTGTTTCTCGCCCTTGCATTCAGGTTTACAGCCAATGGATTCTGGTCGACTGGTGGCGATTGGCTGACACCCCGGAGAAGCTGAAACCAGAGAGCCTTTGTTTCCCCCTTCTTTTCTCCGTCTACGCTGTCCTCATTTACACTACGTTTCTGCTGTGGTCTGTGGTTGATGACCTCAATATGAGTTTTGACTGTTGGACGTTTTCGTTTGGGGAAGTCACTTTGATTTGGGAGACGCTCCGACACGGAAGTGGGCCTAGATTGTACGCTCCTGCAGCAGGCGCATTGTTCCGGGCTTCGTTATTTCTGAGTTTTGAGGTGCTTTGCTCTTTTTTGTGCGGCCTGACAGCTCCCTGGAACACTGGGTCTGTGCGGGCCGCCGGCCTCCAGCTCCGCAGGACCGAGGGCTGCTGGCCGCGGGGGGAGGACTCCATGCAGCAGCGGCCCGAGAAGCTGAGGAAGGGACCTCACTCAGCGGCGCCGCCGGGGCAGATCTGGCTGGGACTGGTGAATCCGAAGGCGGAAGATGGCGTTGTCTGTATTTTGGGACTTGAATTTCTTTCTGTGTGAGACCAAAGGAGGAGAGATGTATTTTGTTCAAAATTTAAATTTTATGTGGCACACTATCCGATGCAGCCTGTCTGGCCAGTTAGTTGGGACAACCTAACTCGGCTTCATTGGACATGGAACCTCGATGGGCGACGGGATCTTAGTGCTCTGTGCGAGTTGATGTGAGACCCTGATGCACCTCAGGGGATAAAATGAGAGATATTTGCAGAAGCCTTTGAGGGGCTGGGGAAGGAAAGCATGGACCCAAAAGGACAGGGATCTTGAAGGTTCAAACGTTGTCCAGCTGTAAGTTCATTTGAGTAGCAGACCTAACAAATATTTGAGGTCAAAACCCTACCATGTGTTTAAAAAAAGTTACCATGTTAATAAAAGTATTCATTTGCTTGAAAAGACACGGCCTTCCTTTAGAATGAGTCTTTCTCCTTGGCGGCGCTGCCAAATGGAAAACGAATCGCTGAGGGTTGTGATGCTCTCAGTAACCGCTAGCGGGAAGGATTTAGCTCAGTGTGCTGCGCGGGAGCTGAGAGGAAAGGCGCCTTGAGCTGTGGTCCAGGCGCCACTTGGGAGTCGTGAGTCCTGAGTCCTTGCAGTAGGAGTAAGGGGTGAGGCGGTGAGATGGGAGGCCGCCCTTCAGAAGGAAGGACTTCCTGCTGGAAGTGCCGCTGCCCGCCGCCCCAGCTGGTCCCCCCTGAAAAATGCCTCTGCTTAAGAGCTGCCTTAGCCAAGGACAGGCCCCCTTTCGCAGGTGCCCGTCTCCAGGCTAAGGGGCTGGGGCCAAGGCCATTTCCCTCTCACTGCTACTTGGGGCAACTGTGAAGGGACCTTGGCTTCAGCGCCCTGTGGGTCCCTGAGGCTGTTAGGCCCTCAGCCACAGCCCCGCTTCTCCCTCTGCCCAGGCCTCCCTTCACAGTGCTAATCCAGAGCTTTCCTGCGCTCTTAACGTGCATCAGAGTGCTTCCTGGGAACCACGGGTCAATGTAAGACGATGCATTTGCTGAGTCTGAGAGCACTGAGGGGAGAGCCAAGGAGAGCATTCAGAGCACAGAAATGGTGAACTTGGCCTTAAAGAGTGAGTACACGAGGAGAGAATGCAGAACATACAGACACGGGAGCAGTGAGGAGATGCAGAGGTTCGGAGTTTTCTGAGCACACTCTAGTGGGGAGACGTGGGAAGGACGGGATTCTGGTCAAGGGCATGTAGGGGGTGTGCAAGAGGCAGCTGATCAATGTTTCTCTCTCACTGATGTTTCTAACTCTATCCCTCTCCCTTCTCTGTAAAAAATCAATAAAATATATTAAAAAAAGAAAAGAAAAGAAAAAAGGTGCTATAACCCCGGCTGGTTTGGCTCAGTGGATAGAGCCGTCAACCTGTGGACTGAAGGGTTCCCAGGTTTGATTCTGGTCAAGGACACATGCCTGGGTCGCAGGCTCGATTCCCAGTAGGGGGCATCTAGGAGGCAGCCAATCCATGATTCTCATCATTGATATTTCCCTTCCTCTCTGAAATCAATAAAAATATATTAAAAAAATAAAATAGACTGAGGACTGAAAGGTCCCGGGTTCGATTCCGGTCAAGGGCATGTACCTTGGTTGCGGGAACATCCCCAGTGGGGGTGTGTGCAAGAGGCAGCTGATCGATGTTTCTCTATCGTCAATGTTTCTGACTCTATCCCTTTCCCTTCCTCTCTGTGAAAAATCAATAAAATATATTTAAGAAAAATAAAATAGGTACTACAAAAGGCACACTGTTCAAAAGGTGCAAGTGATCTTCACACACACACCCCGTGACCCCACCCCCTGTTTCCCAGTTTCTCTGAGAAGACAGTCATTTCCCAGCGTCTTATATGTCCTTCCAAATATGGGTGAGCAGAAAACCCAAACTTTTTTTTTTTACCTATATGGTAACATATATAACCTGTGAGTGTCCTTAGTGTGTTGCTTTTTTCTACCTAAACCATAATTTGAAAATCTTAGCTCTAAACATCTAGGTCTACCTTTTTTAAATGGCTGCACATGTTCCTTGTACTAGAAGGTATACCGTGTTTCTCCGAAAATAAAACGTCCTCCGAAAATAAGACCTATTTACAGGTTTCCTTCTGAGTGAAATATAAGGCATCCCCCCGAAAATAAGGCCCCCCCAGGCTCTGTCTCAGAATGAAAATTAATTTACTGTAAACTGGTCGCTAGGGCCGCCCCGACTGGCCTCTAGCAACCAGTGACGGTACTCAGAGTCCTAATGTCACTGCTGTATGGAGGCGGAGCAGAGGTAGGAGCGGTGAGCACGGGGCGGGAGAGAGGAGACTTTCGCAGATGCGTGTAGAAGAACAGGAGGATTAGAGTGGATGAGACACGGCAAAGGTGGTGAGTGCTGGTCTGTCTTTGGTGACACTACCTGATGCTTGTGGCTGCCCGCATGATGACTGAAGGTTCTCAGTCAGTGGCAGACCCTGCTCCAGCCCAGATCCAGGCCCCAGCAAGCCCAGTGACAGTCCCCAGGCAGGCCCCAGGGGGTAAATGTCTGATAAAGGGGTAGGGGGGATGTCTGGTGAAGGTGTTCAGTGGCACAGGGCTGGGGGGAGGGGGATCACTTAAAATGACACAGGAGGATCAGAGGGGGCAATCAAAATGACACAGGAGGATCAAAAGGGGTTACTAAAATGGTAATTCCCCCTCTGATTCTCCTGTGCCATTTTGATTCCCCCCTCTGATCCCCCCTGTGTCATTTTAAGTGATCCCCCTCCCCCCACCTTGATACCCCAATTCCTTTTTTTTTACCCCTAGAATTGAGCACAAAAAGAAAAAGCTACTCCGTGGAGTACAAGAAAGGAATCCTGGAAGACTCTTGGGGCCAAAATCTTACTGTTTTCTGCAAAGAGAAGATGTTGAGTATGCGATTGGTCCGAAAATGGCGAGCAGAGTATGGTAACCTCATTGAACAAGTGAAATGCTAAAAAAGCACAAGTGTGGATCAGGTTGGCAACCATTATTTTCCGAGCTGGAATACATGATCTGTGAATGGGTTGTTGACAGGAGAGCAAAGGCTTTGGTTGTGAATAGGGTTCAGATTCAAGAATTTGCCCTTGCAATGGTACCACAGTTTGACATAGCCCCCGAAGACTTCAAAGCATCACAACACTGGCTGGATAATTTCCTTCAGCGAAGTGAACTGTCTTTAAGAAGATCTACAACATTTTTAGGTTGGAAGATACTCAAGTTATTAAGCGAGCACTTGCATTCAAGTCCTTTATTGATGATGCTGACTTCTCTAAATACAATCTTTCCAACATGATTGCTATGGATGAAACTGCAGTGTTTATGGGCCAATCATCTCAAACAACAATTGAACAGTGGGGTGCCTCCTAAGTGTACATTCCCTCCACTGCTTACGAAAGTGCACATGTTTCCTGTATTTTGGCAGTTTGTCTGGATGGTACTAAAATCCCACCTTTAATCATTTCTAAGGGCAAGAAAGAAAAGATTGAACATGTTTTGGGCGTTTTTTTTTTTAATATATATATTTTATTGATATTTTACAGAGAGGAAGGGAGAGAGATAGAGAGCTAGAAATGTCGATGAGAAACATTGACCAGCCGCCTCCTGCACACCCCCTACCAGGGATGTGCCCGCAACCAATGTACATGCCCTTGACCGGAATCGAACCTGGGACCCTTTAGTCCGCAGACCGACGCTCTACCACTGAGCCAAACCGGCTTCATTTTGGGCGTTTTTATTCTTGAAACTGAAAAAGGCTGGGCCACACAAGCAGTTTTAAGGAAGTGGGTCTATTTAATGCTGCCATTTGTTATGTGAGGGAACCAAAGAGGTCTGCTAGTCTGGGATGCAGCCAGCACTCACCGTGCTAAAGACATGAAGACATTTCTTCACAAAAGAAAAATAGATCAGATAATGATTCCCTCAGGAATGACGGCCTATCTCCAGACCCTTGATATTGCAATAAACAAACCATTCAAAGACAATTTACGCATGGAAATTAATGACTACATTGAAAATAAAATGGAGAGAAATCAGCATGGAAACTTTGTGAAACCTAAACTGCAAGAAGTTGTGAGTTGGGTGAAGAATTCATGGGAGAAAATCACTGACAAGTTGCATTGCAAATGCACTGCAAGCAGGCTACCTTGACTCATTTAAAGACAGTGCTATTGCTAAACATGAGAGATTTGGTCCACTGATTCTGAAAGAAATGGAGTCACAAGAAATTCACCAGGAAATTCAGAAATTGGATTTTTATGATGATGTTCCAAAAGATGATGACATGATTGTCATTGAATAAATGAGTAAATTCTTGATACTGTAGGATTCACAGTTTGTCTGGTTTGTGTTGACAAATACCGTACTACAGGTAATAAATTTCCTTTATTTTTATTTAACAATATATGTGTACCGTATTCTTCTTCATGGAAAAATAATACATTCCCTGAAAATAAGACCTAGCGCATCTTTGGGAGCAAAAATTAATATAAGACACTGTCTTATTTTTGGGGAAACAGGGTAAGTATCAGAGGTGATTCTTGCACCAGTTTGAGAACCGTTGTCTTAAATTCTTTTAAGCAACTCCTTAGTTCCTCTTTCTTGTGATTTTAGTCACAATTGCAAAGCAGCTGCCAATTCAGATTTCCCCAGCTACTTAAGTCTGTCCTGGCTTGCCAGGAATTTTAGGATCGATTGAATCTTGCATTTTCTAACCAAAACATCTGATGAACCATTCTGAGAGGCTCAGTTGAGACCAGCTAGGCTTGCTGGGAGCTTTTCATGGCAGAGCCATACATCCCTCATGAGCTCCATGTTCTCCATCCCTTTCCTGGGAGCCCTGCAGAGTCAGGCCACTGACTGCTGAGCAGAAGGGCCGTTGGGGATTCTGGGACAGGTTCCTGAGGCTGGGACCTGTCTGCGGGGGTAGCTCAGGTGTGACAAGTGTCCTTATATAGCAGAGTGCTCTTCTAGAAAGAACCCTGAGAGCTGGGGAAGCCTCGAGGATTAGGTAACGAGCTCCGATGAGCAGGGAGTAGAGCATGCAGGATGTTTAAGCTCCCCAGTCCCGCACTTGGCCAGGATGGGGCTGGGAGACAATCCCCAAAGTAGTACCACAGAGGCTTCCGCATCTGGATGCTTCTTCAGCAGAGGTGATCCTTGGGAAGAAAAATTTGAATCTCGTGGGCATTATGGGAGGACTGGAGACAGCCAAGGACACAGTCAACACTCGGCGGGGGAGGGGCGCTAACAAAGGCCGGACTGCAGGACAGTCTGCGGCGTTCACCTTCCCAGAGAGAGACCTCAGGATCCAGGCTGCTGGGAACAGCGGGGACACGGGAGGCCTGGCTCCCGGCACCTGCTACCTGCTCTCTGTGACCTTGAGTAGACGCTGGCTTGTGTCAGGTTCTTTCCAGCATAACATGAGTAAATAGTAGTCAGAACAGCATGGAACTGGCACAAAAGCATACAGATCAATGGGACAGAATAGAGAGCCTGGAAACAAACCCAGGCTGGTACTGTCAATCAATGTTCGACGAAGGAGGCAAAAACATACAATGGCGTAAAGACAGGCTCCTCAATAAACGGTGCTGGGGAAATGGGACAAACACATGGAAAAAAATGGGACTAGACCACCTTCTTACACCATAAATAAGAATAAACTCAAACAGGCGTCTTGGCCTGTTTGCTCAGTCGTTAGGGCATTGGCTAATCTGGAGGAAACTGCTCTAGGGGCATTCTCCACCTCCCAGGCACTGGTTGGTAGCACGCAGTGGCCCCCAGGCGGCGGTGGCGGAGGCGGTGGCAGTGGCGGTGGCAGTGGCGGTGGCGGAGGCGGTGGCAGCGGCGGTGGCAGTGGCGGTGGCAGTGGCGGTGGCGGAGGCGGTGTGTGGCTAATTCTGGTCAGTGAGTTAGAAGAGTAAGTTACATCCAAGCCAGAACCTCCCACGAGAGACCCTCCAGAGCTCTCTACCCTCTGGCACAGGGACCAGCCACATTCAATGGGTGGGTGGTCATCAGCTTATGTTCCTTGGATGAGAGTAGCTCCCTGCCAACCTCTGGTGAACACAGCACAAACGAGGAAAAACCTTAGCGGTTTTATCCGGGCAGTGGATAAGCAAGGCTCGGAGTTTCCATCCTCTTCCTGAGATAGGAGGGGATTTGTTACCTGGTAACACTGTGGCCGGATGCATGGACATCTATCAGGGCTCGCTTCATCCAGTTGCTGTCCAAAATAAGAGCCTCTCCCTGGCCAATCCCCTTCTTCTGATCCCATAATGTTCTGTAGTTCCTGTCCCCCGATTTATATCCTTCAAACTTTCTGTTCCGTGAGTCACAGAATCCTCCATTCTATTATTCCCAACTCATGCATACAATTTTTAAAAAATATATTTTATTGATTTTGTACAGAGAGGAAGGGAGAGAGATAGAAAGTTAGAAACATCAATGAGAGAGAATCATTGATCAGCTGCCTCTTGCACACCCCCTACTGGGGATATGCCCACAACCAAGGTACATGTCCTTGACCAGAATCGAACCCGGGACCTTTCAGTCCCTAAGCCGACGCTCTATCCATTGAGTCAAACCGGTTTTGGCATCATGCATACGATTTTTTAATCTCTCTCTCTCTCTCTCTCTCTCTCTCTCTCTCTCAATCTTTCTCTCTCTCCCTTCTTCTCTAAATTTTATCTCTCTCTCTCTCTCTCTCTCTCTCTCTCTCTCTCTCTCTCTGTTCTGTTTTCTCCTTTTTATTGAATTTTTGGGGTGACACTAGTTAACAACATTACACAGGTTTCAGACCCACAATTCCACGACACATCACCTGTACACTGTGTGTTCACCACCCCATCACGTGTCTTTCCATCACCATTCGCCTCCCCATCCCCTCCCCCCCTCACCTTCTCCTGCTTCCACTTCCCTCATCAATCACCACTGTTGTCCATGTCCATGATTTTTTCTCGTTTTTGCTCAATCCCTTCATCCTCATCCCCCAGCCTCAACCAACAGCTGTCAGTCGTCTCTCTCTGAGTCTGTCTCTATTTTGCTTGTTCAGTTTGTCCATTAGATTCCACATGTGAGTGAAATCCTAAGATACCTGTCTTTCTCTGACTGGCTTATTTCACTTAGCGTAGTGCTCTCCAGGTCCATGCAGGCTGTCAGAGTAAGATTTCCTTCTGTTTAACAGCTGAGTAGTATTCCATTGTGTAAATGTACCACTTTTTTATCTGCTTCCAAGCCTTGGCTATTGTAAATAACGCTGCAATGAACACAGGGCTGCACATAGTCTCTCAGTACATGCTGCTTTCAACAGCAGCTGCACCAGTCTGCATTCCCATCAAGAGTACAGGAGGATTCCCTTCTCTCTGCATCCCTGCCAATGCTTGTTGTTGCTATATTGATGACAGCCATTGTGAAAGACGTGAGGTGATAGCTCATAGTTCCAATGTGCATCTCTCTGATGATTAGTAATGTTGAGCATCTTTTCATATGTCTATCGGCCTTCTGTATGTTCTCTTTGGAGAAGTATTTGTTCAGGTTCTTTGCCCATCTTTAAATTTTTAAAAAATTTATTTTAGAGGAGAAGAAGAAGAAGAAGAAGTAGAAGAAGAAAAAGGAGAAGAAGAGAAGAAGAAGAGAAGAAGAAGAAGAAGAAGAAGAAGAAGAAGAAGAAGAAGAAGAAGAAAGAGAGAGAGAGAGAGAGAGAGAGAGAGAGAGAGAGAGAGAGAGAGAGAAACATCAATGATGGGGGAGAATCAGTGATCAGCTGCCTTCTGCATGCCCCCTACTGGGGATCAAGCCTACAACTCGGGCATGTGCCCTTGACTGGAATTGAACCCAGGGTTCTCCAGTCCACAGGCTGATGCTCAATCCACTGAGCTAAACCAACTAGGGCTCTTTGCCCATTTTTTAATTGAATTTTTAAAGATGTAGTTTATTGATTTTTTACAGAGAGAAAGGGAGAGGGATAGAGAGTTAGAAACATCGATGAGAGGGAAACATTGACCAGCTGCCTCCTGCAACACTCCCCCCACTGGGGATGTACCTGAAACCAAGGTACATGCCCTTGACCGGAATCAAACCCAGGACCCTTCAGTCCTTCAGTCCACAGGCTGATGCTCTATCCACTGAGCCAAACCAGCCAGGGTGGATTGCCTCTGTTTTCTTTAAGGGTTTTATGGTTTTGAGTCCAACATTTAAGTCTTGAATCCATTTTTTTTTTTTTTTTTGTTAATCCACACCTGAGGATATTTTTTTCCATTGACTTTTGGAGAGCGAGAGAGCGAGAAAGAACCATCAATGTGAGAAACATCGATTGGCTGCCTCCTGCAAACGCCCTGACCAGGACTGGGGATCAGACCTTCAATCCACGGCCATGCCCTTGAGGGGAATTGAGCCCACTTCCTGTTGGTCCATGGGCCAGTGCCTAAAGCCTGAGTAGACAGGCCAGGGCACCTTTAACCAATTTTGAGTTTATTCTTATTTATGGTGTAAGAAGGTGGTCTGGTCTCATTTTTTCCCATGTGTTTGTCCCATTTCCCCAAGAGCCGGTCTTTACTCCGTTGTGTGTTTTTCCTCACGGATTGACAGCACCGGCCCGGATTTGTTTCCAGGCGCTCTATTCCGTCCCATTGATCTGTATGCTTTTGTGCCAGTTCCATGCTGTTCTGACTACTATTTACTCATGTTATCATTTGCCCCTTAAAGCATGTTTCTTTACATGTAACAGCCAAGGCTGGGCACCGCCACGCCTGGGCTTTCCTGCAGTCTCCATGGTGACGGTCCCTATTAGCCCTACTTGGGACCCGGGGCTGTGGTTCAGACAGAGCAGAGAGAAGGGGACGAAGGAAAGGGAGCACGAGGTTAGGGTTTGACGAGGTGTTACTGCCTCACGGACCACGGACACTGACTGGGTAGCTGGGGAACGAGAAACAGGCACAACAGGAGAAAGTAGGTGTTAAAGTGAATTGAGGTAAGAGATTTGACCAAGTGCTGGTGGCTGGCGTGGCAGTGCCCCTGGAAGGGAGGGATGTGGGCAGCAGAGGGTCGGAGCAGGTGCTGAGCAGGTGTGCGGTGAGGGCAAGCCCCACGCCACCCTGGAGAGTGCGTGGCCAGGAGCGTGGAGGAGCTCATTGGATAGAGGGGCGGAGGGCCTAGGACCAGCTGTGGGACGGGGTCTGTGAGCATCGGGTGATGGCAGGGCGCAGGTGGAGAGGAAGACCAGGGGCAGGAAGACCAGGAGAATAAATGAGGGGACCCGAGGGAGGATGGCAAGGTTAGGCTTTGGTTCTGAACTCAGAAGTGGCTCCCTAGGGCAGGGGTTGGCAACCTTTTCCTGTAGAGATAGTAAATTTAAAAAAAAATATATTTTTTAGGTCTTGTGAGCCAAATAGTCTCTGTCACATATTCCTGTGTGTGTGTGTGTGTGTGTGTGTGTGTGTGTGTGTGTTTGTTTAAGAGCCCTTAAATATATGAAAAACATTCTTAATTCAGGGACTATAGTTTTCCAACCCCTGACCTTGTCCATTATTTTATTATTATTTTTTTTAAATGTATTTTTAAGTTAACTTCAGAGAGGGAGAGGAAGAGAAACATCAATGATGAGAAAAAATCGACTGGCTGTCTCCTGCATGCTCCCTAGTGGGGATGGAGCCCACAACCGGGCATGTGCCCTGACTAGGAATCGAACTGTGACCTCCTGGTTCATAGGTTGGTGCTCAACCACTGAGCCACACTGGGCGGGCACTGTTCTTCACAACGCTGTCGGGGCTCTCCCATATGTTTTTCCTTTCCCATCTCACTCCTTGACCACTTTGGAAGAGAGCACTGAAAAATATGCAGTTTTTAGCTCCAGAGTCTGCTTTCTGCTGGTAGAAAACTTGGAGTCTAGAAGTCTTTTTATATTTTGAAGCCTGTCTCTTTTCATCCCAGGTGGCAGCATTTCTGCTAATACTGCAGGCCCAGTGCAAGAATTTGTGCACGAGGGGGGGGGGGTTCCCTCAGGCCCCAGCTCACACCCCCAGCCTTGTAGCCCCACCTTGCACCCTGCCTTAGCCTGGCACAGCCCCCTCCCCTGCTCCACCATCCCTGTGGGGCAACCGATCAGGGCCAGGCCCCCCACTCAGTGCCTGGGAGCAGGGCAGCAACCTCACCTCCGGCCGCTACTGCTGGTCACCAAGGCGATGGGGCGTCCTGCTCGCACCCACCTTGGCCTGGCGAGCCCCCTAACCTGCTCCACCATCCCGCTGCAGTCCTGCTCTCCCATTAGGGCTGGCTGCACCTCCAAATGGCGGGCCCTGCCAGCGCTGCGTTGCTGAGACTCCTGCCATGTTATGCGCTGCCCCCTGGTGGTCAGAGCTGTCATAGCGAGCAGTGGAACTCCTGGTCAAAGACAGCCCGAGGGGACAATTTGCATATTAGGCTGCCTCAAAATTTTTGTGGGTTCCCTATGTACTTTATTCCATTCCACTCACGTACCAAAAGCAAGACGAGTCTTTCTGAGGTGTGTTTAACTTTTTAGACCTCACTACCAGTACTTTTGCCATATCTGGCTGCTATGAGATCATGCCCTTAGCATTCCCAGGAGCCTGTGCCAGGCCAGATTTTAAGATGGCCCTCTATGATCTATTGCTCCTGTGACTATGTTACCTTATACTGCAAAAAAGAGATTACCCCCTGGATAATCGCAAAGAACAAAGGGCTGTCAGAGTGATGACACGGATGAGAACAATGTGACATGCTGCTGCTTGCTTTGCATACGGAGGGCACTCACTATGTGCAAGGCGCAGAGTGGGCGACAGAAGCTGAGCGTGACACTGGCCCACCAACAAAGAGGGTCTCCCACATATTATCTGTTAGCCGGACAGAGAGTGAACCCCCTAGAAATGTACCTCATCCACCCCCAATGACAACATACGGTAGTAAAAGCTTATGAAAACACCTACTGGGGAATAATGTTAAAGCAACATTTACTGAGCCCTCGCTCGGTGTGCCACCCCCGATGAGGGCTGTGAGGAGCCGGAGGGCTAAAGCTTGCCCGGGGTCTGTCGTCGTGTAGAGGTGCTTGGACAGCACAGTGAGGAACGGATTACTTCAGTATCCTCCTCAAGGGCACACTCGGGGCCAGGTGGGGCTGAGGAAACGGCTGAACCAGGCCAACGCAAAGTCCCGGAAAGCGAGATGCAGACCTACCCACAGCCCAGGGCAGGATAAGACCCGCGCTGTGGACTACAGCGGTGGTGAGGCGAACAGGGCCATTAGCATCAGCACTGGGATGTGGCAGTTCTCTACTAGCCTCGGGGAACAGCCACTGCCCGATGGTGGCCTGGGCCTAGCTGACATCCACCCTGGGTGAGCCACCTCCTTGCTCAGTGCATTAAAACATTCAAACGGGCCCTGGCCGGTTTGGCTCAGTGGCTAGAACGTCGACCTGGGGTCTCAGGGGTCCCGGGTTCGATTCAGGTCAAGGGCATGTACCTTGGCTTCGGGCACATCCCTGGTGGGGGGTGTGCAGGAGGCAGCTGATTGATGCTTCTCTCTCATCAGTGTTTCTGGCTCTCTATCCTTCTCTCTTCCTTTTTAAAAAAATTAATAAAATATATATTAAAAAAAACCCTCAAACGGTGCCAACTTAATGGGCTTATTTTTGAACTAGAACGTTAAGTACCTAGACCAGTACACCGTAAGCGCCCTACTGAGCTGTTGCATTACTCCACGTTAAAATTCACGACCGGCGTGAGAACAGGAACCAGAACTCCAGACCTGGGGGAGCCCGATCGCAATGGGAGGGCGGGAGCGTGCACGCGGAGGTGCGCGAGTTCCCACGGCGGCGTGGCCGTAAGGCAGCTCCGGCGCGTCGTAAAAGGCCGCACGCCAGCAGCGCCGTGGCAGACGGCGGGGAGGCCATTTTGGACGCCGTCTCAGCTGCGGAAGTGGAAAGGACCTGTTGCTGGTCAGGGTGGCGGCCGCGCAGAGCTTGGCCCCGCGCCCGGCGCTCGCCGTCTGCCGGCCGGCCTCCCCGGGGCGGTGACCGGGCGGCGTGATGCGGCCCGTGGACGCGGACGAGGCGCAGGAGCCCGAGCCGGACGGGGAGAGGGCCCGCGGCCCCGCGCCCGCCGCCGCCCGCCGTGACGTCAGCGCGCTCGAGCGCGAGCACGTGCGCGCGCACCTGCGGGCGCGCCGGCGGCTGCGGGAGATCCAGAGCCTGCTGGACGCCATCCACTGCGAGGTGGAGGCCTCGGGGGGGGCGCGCCCCGGGCGCGGCGCGCGGCCCCGGCGCCGAGGCGGAGGAGCGGGTGGTGAGGCTGTGCGCGCAGGTGGAGCGGAAGGCGGCGGAGGCCGCGCTGATGGGCCAGCGCATCGTGGAGATCCATCAGCAGATCGACGGCCGCGAGGGTTGCTGAAGGGCGCGGAGCAGGTGCTGGAGGGACGGGTGACGCCCCGCACCGAAGGGCTTCGGCCCTGGGGGACTGGGGTGGGGGCGGGAGCGGCTGTGGGTACGCGGAGGCTGAGCCTGCTGAGGTTTTACTCTTAACTTGCTAATTAGAAGGAAACTGGATGGTCTGTGGCTGTGAAACAGCCATACACTCACAGGATGTATTTGCAGAATGTGGACCAGCTCAGTCACTAGGATGCAAACTTGGGTCACCGACCCGATTCCCGCAGCCGAGCGAGATGAGAGGGCTCTGCGGCCAGAGAGAGGCAAGCGGCCTGGCCTGGCGCGGTGGTGAGAACCGCCGCCGCTGGGGGAGCCACAGGCTGGAGGCCCGCTACTCACCAGTTTTGTTTGTAAATAATTTTTTTTTAATTTAACATGTAAAACTTTTTTAAAAAATATATGTTTTATTGATTTTTACAGAGGAAGGAAGAGGGATAGAGAGTTAGAAACTTCGACCAGCTGCCTCCTGCACACCCTCTACTGGGGATGTGTCCACAACCAAGGTACATGCCCTTTCAGTCTGCAGGCCGACGCTCTGTCTCCATTGAGCCACACCGATTAGGGCTAAATAATTCTTTATTGTTGAATATATTTTTTAAAAAATATATTTTATTGATTTTTACAGGGAGGAAGGGAGAGAGATAGTTAGAAACATCGATGAGAGAGAGTCATCGATCAGCTGCCTCTTGCACACCCCCTACTGGGGATATGACCGCAGCCAAGGTACATGCCCTTGACCGGAATCAAACCCGGGACCTTTCAGTCCTCAAGCCGACGCTCTATCCACTGAGCCAAACCGGTTTCGGCTATTGTTGAATATCTTAAAATATATTTTTATTGATTCTTTACAGAGAGGAAGGGAGAGGGATAGAAAGTTAGAAACTTCAATGAGAGAGAGACATCGATCAGCTGCTTCCTGCACACTCCCCACTAGGGATGTGCCCACAACCAAGGTACATGCCCTTGACCAGAATCGAACTTTGGACCTTTCAGTCCGCAGGCCGACGCTCGATCCACTGAGCCAAACCAGTTTTGGCGATTGTTGAATATTTTTAATCCAATTTCTTTCCTTCATTGTTTTATGAGCTATGATTGCAGTCATAAGTGGGAAACAGAAGTCGGATGGGAACTTGTAACCAACGGCTCTGATGAAATCGGAGTGTTCCGGGTGACCTGCGGACGGGGTAGCGTTCTGCCAGGTGGCTGGGTGATTGGGTGATGATACATTTTCCCGCTTGTGCTCTAGGTTACCCGCTGATGGCCCGGCGGTGAGGAGGACTGCCCACGTGGAGAGGCTGAAACCCGGAGGCTTTCTCCTCCCTCCCCCTGGTTTTCTGTCTGCGTGTTCATCCTGGTGAAGGCCTCTCCAGACCCTTCCGGTAGATGTCTTCTTTGTCACGTTGTCACACGTGCAATAGGATTACGTGGTTTGGAAAAGACAGCATAGGTATCATTTTATTTATTTATTTTTAATATATTTTATTGATTTTTTTACAGAGAGGAAGAGAGAGGACAGAGAGCCAGAAACATTGATGAGAGAGAAACATCGATCAGCTGCCTCTTGCACACCCCCCCTGGGGATGTACTGCAACCAAGGTACATGCCCTTGACCAGAATTGAACCTGGGACCTTTCAGTCCGCAGGCCGCCGCTCTATCGACTGAGCCAAACCAGCCTTGGCTCATTTTACTTTTTATTAAATGCTCTTCCATGAAAAATGGGGCCTAGATTGTCAGCTGCTGTGTGGTCATATTCGTTACCGTTACTGTTGTATTTTTAAAGTTTGTAAGTACACACGCTTGTGCTCTGCTTTTTTTTATTCTTCCTGGAAATTGGGGAGCCACGAGAGAGACTTGAGGTCAGCGTTCTGCACGAGAGAAGACACGCCTCGGCTGCAGCTGCTGGAGCAGGAACCCACGTCCGGATGGAGGGTGCGCGCCTCCTCCCTGCATAAGACGGAGCCGCCCAGCGGACGGCTGGCGTGGAGGGGGTGGTGTGTGAATTTTGGGACTACGCCGTCCGGCAGATGAAGGCAGGAGGGCTGTGTCCTGTCTCTTTTTCTTTCCTTTCATCCCCCCCCCCAGAAATGTAATTTTTCTGTGGCACGTTAATTGGTGTACATCATGTAACCCGTCTGGTGAGTAACCTAGGGTAGGGGACCAGTTCTCGTCACCACATGTACTTGGTGACTTTTTTATATAATGCAGCCGTGCATTCACGGGCTCGGCCACAAACGCACACAGTCTCTGAAGAAGCGGGGGCCACAGTGGGCCTCAGGCTGAGAGCACCAGGCACCTCCCAGGCTCAGACCATGTCCACCCTGGGCTGCCGGCGCAGACTTCTCCGGGATTGAAGTCAGAGCTCAAGCTTGTTATGAGGAAGCTCATTTGCCTGGAAAACCAATTTTTAGAATCTTTGTACAGGTGACCAAATCCACTGAGTTGGCCAGAAAAGGTGAGGTAAATAAATTTACTTCAAAATGAAAATTTCTCACTGATTGTCATTGCCAGTTGCTCAAAGAGGTCAGTTGCTCCTGATTTGGGAATGGTTCCCAGGCCGGTGCCGCCCAGAGGGAGGGTTGAGCTGCAGGGACTGTAGCAGGAGGGGAGGAGGCAGAGCCGGGAGGGGCCCCACCGTCAGGAGGTTCATTCAGTCACTCACTGGGACCGTGTGCCAGCCCACAGTCCCCTGAACACGAGGAATTTCCGGGAGATGGGCTAGTAGATGAGACCGTCTAACCCACAATGACAGTGTGGTGTCCCCGGCGCTGGTCTCTGCGTCAGTCAGCACGCACACTGAGTGCCCAGAGGCGCGGCTCCATCAGGGAGCAGGCCCCGTGCTGGTGCACTTGGACCTGGTGTTTGTAAGCAGAGAACAGCGCCTGGCCATGGGCAGCAGGAAGAAAGGTAATGTCTGCGTCCGCAGTGAGTTTAGGAAAAAGCAGAAGGCAGCATGGAAGGCGGGCTGTTTTATGTAGGATGGTCAGGCAACATCTCTGGTACGTGACCTTCCAGCAGAGTTTGTGTGGATGCCCAGGGATGTTACATGTGTCATATATGTTTATGTAGGAAATACATGTGATAGGATATTTAGGAAGTGTGTTACTGGTATAAACTATAACAATGTATAACTTGGAAGGAAATTCACGTGTAACCAGATCAGGAAGTAAAACCATGCTAACACCCTCAGAAAGTCTGCTCTCTTAATCCAGCCCTGCCTCTCTCCTAGAGGAAATCCCTCTTGTGACCAGGTTACCAATTTCTCCCCCTCATAGTATTAATATGTTAAACTAGAGGCCCTGTGCACGAGATTCAGGCGCTTGTGTGTGTGTGTGTGTGTGTGGGGGGGGTCCCTTAGCCCGGCTTGTGCCCTCTCCCTCTCCCAGTCCGGTAACCCTCTGGCATCCTTAGTGCTGCTGTGGAGGCAGTAGAGGCTCCCATCACCATTGGCCTGTGGACTGAAGGGTCCCAGGTTCGATTCCTTGGTTGCAGGCACATCTCTAGTAGGGGGTGTGCAGGAGGCCGCTGATCGATATTTCTCTCTCATCTATGTTTCTAGCTCTCTTTCCCTCTCCCTTCCTCTCTGTGAAAAATCAATAAAATATATTCACACACACACACACACACAAACGCGTTGCTGGGCCCACCCCAGCGGTGGCTGGCTTATTTGGTCTGGGTGGGGCCTGGCCTTGTAACACCTCCCAGCTGGTGCTGGTACGGTCTCGCCGCACTGGGAGCACACCCTTCTCTGCCTCGCCATGCTGCTGTGGACGGACCTTTGGGTCACTAGCCGCCGGAGTCACCACGAACACCACAGTGTGCTCAGTGACCATAACCCGTGCGTCCCATCTACTCAGGTCTTGGGCCCTCTCTGGCAGATTCCTCTGGAATTTCCCCGAACACTGATGCCTGGGAATCTCTCCGTGTGTCTGCCCACAGAGACAACCTACCGTCCAGTGCAGTGAGCTGCTGCTGTGTTGTAGGCTTAACCCCATGCCTGTGACCCGACCTTCTCTGGAATGGGATCTTGGCAGAAGTAATCCCGCTGAGATGGGGTCGTGCTGGAGTGGGCGGGGCCTTAACTCGCCAATCCACGTCCCCTCTGAGAAGAGGCAGAGAGGCCCCGTGGCTGGAGGCGGTGGCGGTGGAAGTGAGTGCGAGCGAGGAGCTAAGCCAAGGAACCCCAGGGATGGCGGGAGCCACCAAGGCTGGCATTGGTGAGCCTGTGGGGGGGGCACGGCCTTGCGGGCACCTCACCTTCGGACTCTGGGCTCCCAGAGGTAGTTCCATGCCCCATTGCGGCCCTCTGTCACGGGGCTGCCCAAGAACGCATGCAGGGGACTCTGAAACTCGCTTTCCCCCTGAAGAAGTGTCAAGTGTATTTCTTTTTTAAAACATTAAAATATCAGGGTGACATTTGTTGACATTTGGGTTTCTCTGTGACGAGCTGTGTCTATCGCACCGTGTGCCCACCACCCAGAGTGACATCTCCCAGCACCATACAGTGGGCCCCCTCCCCGCCCCTTCCTCCGGCAGCCACCACACTGCTGTGTGCTCACGAGCTCCAGTTTCATATCCCACACAGGAGTGAGGTCATGGTCCTCAGCTTTTTCTGACTGGCTTATTTCCCTCAGCCTCATGTTCTCAAGATCTGCAAATGGAGTATTTCATCTTCCTTATGGCTGAGTTGTATTCCACTGTGCATATGGACCGCATTTAACAAATATAACGACAGACACGGCTTTTCTGGAAGTCCCTGGTCCAGGCCTGAGCCTGACCCCGAAGGCCTGAAGCGCAGCTGAGGGCGGGCCATGGCACGGCCGGGGCAGGCGATGCCAGCCATGCGGGTCCCGGGGCGTGGGCACCGGTGCGGCAGGGCAGCAGCAGCCCCCGGGCCTGTCCCTCGCTCGGGGATGGAGTGCTGCTGTCACAGGGTCAGGGAGAACGGGGCCGGTGCGCCCATCCTGCCAGCTCCCCCGCTCCCCGGAAAGGGCACGCTGTTCCTCTCAGATCAGCCAGCGTCACGCTCTTCGGCAGCCTCCCCTGCGGCGTGTGCCTGCCCGGGGGCACTGTGCCCAACGCCTTCCTCTGGACACAGTCACCGGCCCGGAGCCGTCCTCCATGGCTGTCCTCACGTGGGCGGGTGAAGGTGTCCTGTCCTGTGAAATGCTCCCGGGTGTTGCACGGCCATCGCAGGAGACGGGGCGTTCGTGTCAGACACACCCAGTGGCTCAACGGCCAGCGGCTGCTCTGAGCCCCGGGGTCCTGAGTGCCCTCTGCTCGGCGGTGGGGGAGGGAGGGCGGGGCGTGGGGGAGGGAGGGTGGGATATGGGGAAGTTGGGGAGGGAGTGGGTGTGTGTATCGGGCCAGCCTGCATGGGGCGCGGTGTGGCCTGGCGGGATGTGGGGTCGGGCGCTGGGCACGTCCTGGCTGCCCCAGAGGAGAGACCTCTGGGCGGTGGTGGAGCAGAGGGACCTCCTGGCTGGAGGACGGCGCGGTTCTCAGTGTCTTTGCCGAGGGAATGACAAGACAAGACGGCCAGTGGGCAGTGGGCACGTGGCTCCAGGTGTCCCCCCAAGACAGACCCCCGCTCTGGGGCACAGAGATGGCCCGGGCGGCACTGACGAGGCCTCGCCAGCCTCCCGGTGGCCCGGGGGCGCTGCAGCGCCACCCAGTGCGTGGCACTGAGTCACAGCCCTCTGCCGCCACCCGTTTCTGATGTGCGGGGGAGTCGGAGGGCTTACGTGACTTGCCAGGGTCGCCCTCCTGCACCCTGACCCGGTCCTGGCTGCCAGGACGGTCTTGCTGATCTCGGCAGGTCCTCCGGAGGCCAGGTTCCTCCTCACAGTGGAGTGCCGGCCCCTTCCCGGCCCAGACCGGATTCCCTGGGAGGGAGGCTATCAGGGCGGGCTTCCTGGTGGCGGCACTTCCCCACTGAGTTTAGAATTGAGTTTTGTGAGACAAACGCGGAGTCCGGGAGTCCATGCCGGCGGGTGGGGTGCTGAGAGAGCGCTCGAGAGAGGCACAGCAAGACGTGTGGGCATTGGGGTGAGGGAGGGCTGCTCCCCGGCCGGAGGGCCATCTGGCAGGCTGCTGGGCGAGCTGGCACTTGGGATTCAGCTTAAAGGTGGACAGCAATGGCCCTGGCTGAGTGGCTCAGCTGGTTGGGGCACCGTCCTGTACCCCAAGAAGTGGTGGGTGTGATTTCCGGTCAGGGCATGCACCCAGGCTGTGGGTTCCGTTCCCATCCGGGCACGTGTGGGAGGCAACGGAACGAGTCTTCTTTCTCTCTCACATTGATCTCTCTCTCTCTCTCTCTCTCTCTCCCTTCCTCTCTCTAAAAGTTAAAAAAGAAAAAGCTGGGACCGGCTTGGCTCAATGGATAGAGCGTCGGCTTGGGGACTGAAGGGTCCCGGGTTCGATTCCGGTCAAGGGCATGTACCTTGGTTGCGGGCATATCTCCAGTAGGGGATGTGCAAGAGGCAGCTGACCGATAACTCTCTCTCATCGATGTTTCTGGCTCTATCTCTCTCTCCCTTCCTCTCTGTACAAAATCAATAAAATATATTTTAAAAAAATAAATAAAATAAAAAAGCAATTTGTTTAAAAAAATAAAATAAATAAAAATTAAAAAAGAAAAAGAAAAAGAGAGAGCTGAAACTGGTGTGGCTCAGTGGATAGAGCGTCCGTCTCCAGACTGAAGGGTCCCAGGTTTGATTCCGGTCAAGAGCATGTACCTTGGTTGTGGGCACATCCCCAATGGAGGGTGTGCAGGAGGCAGCTGATCAATGTTTCTCGACATTTCTAGCTCTCTATCCCTCTCCCTTCCTCTACGTAAAAAAATCAATAAAATATATTTATTTATTTTTATTTTATTTTATTTATTTTTTAATTAAATTATTATATGTGTACATCTCTTACCATTGCCCCCCTTCCCATACATGCCCTCCCTACCCAGAGTTTTGTGTCCATTTGGTTATACTTATGAATTTAAAAAAAAAGGAAAGAAAGAGAAGGCGGACAGCCATGTCCTGAAAGGAGGTGGGGCCGATCCCTGGACGCTGTTGAGTGAGCACCACCTAGCCCGGGGCTCCAGCCTCCTGCTCGCCCGCTGCTCCCTCCCCTGGGCGGGGGCGGGGGTGGGAGCTGCCCAGCCTGCTGCCCAGCCCGCCTGCCGGCTGGGAGAGAAGTCCCCGCGCCGCCCTGCCCGCCAGGCCGGCATGGGACTGCCGCGCTGGCTGCCTCTGCTGGTGCAGCTGCCTCTGATGGCGCCGCCGCCCGCACGGCCGCGGGCCCAGCAGCCCATCAGGGTGTTCGTGGTGCCGCACAGCCACATGGACGTGGGCTGGCTCTGCACCGTGCAGGTAGGCGGGCGTCCTCTCCCCGCACCCAGCGTGGCCTCTGCTCCGGTCGGCGCCCGTTAGGGGTCCGCCTGCCTCCGGGGGCCTCGGCGTGGGTGACTGGGCGGCTGACCTTGAGCCGATCCTTCCTGCCTCGGAAGCCGGCTCCCCCCGGGGCAGGGCCGCCCAGGCCAGAGGCCGGCGACTCGGCTGAGCCGGGGGTGGTCAGCCCTAGTCCGGGGGCGCTCTGGCCCGTGCCCGCTCTGGCCCGCCCCTCCCACAAGGGGTGCAGGTCTCAGACCTGCCCGGGTTCCCTCTGCCCAGGAGGCTCCCTCCCCGATGTCGGGGGGACCGTCCCCTCCCCCTCAGGGCGCTCCTGCGGGTCACTTCCCGGTGAGGCCTGAGGCCCCACTGAGGTCTGTCCTCCCACCCTGCCTGGGACGGCCCGTCTCCCACCAGCGGGAGCCCCCATCGGGGGGCCGCACCCCTTGATCACTGGCATTCTCTGGGTGCCGATGGCCGAGGAGAATCCTGGCTGAGCGGAGCGGCACAGAGGAAGGCGGGGAGGTCTCTGGGAGGAGAGGATGGGCCCGCACCGATGAGCGGAGACGCTGGGCGCGGCCGGCACTGCCAGGGGCGTGCGTGAGGCCGGGGCCGTGTCACCGGGACCGGGCAGGAGGAGGCCGAGGCCAGGGGGACGTCCGGTCCCGGGCACGCAGGGAGCCTCCGGGGTGAAGACCTGCAAACGGAGATGGCCTGGGGGGAGCACGCGTGTCACCCCTTTAACGGAAGAGGAAACAGGCCAGGGAAGGCCCGGTCACTCAGGAATGTCCTCCAGCCTGCTGACGCGCTGCCCCGTGCTCTTTGCCGCCCGGTGCCCAGAGCCCTGGGCACACCGCGTGCACCCGGAGGCCCTGCTGGACGCAGCCCGGTCACCCCTCGGAGCCCCCTCGGGGGGAGGAGGCAGTGACCTCAGGGACCCCCTCCACACAGCCTCCCCTGCCTGCGAGCCCAGCAGGCCCCGAGGGCCCCGGGCCCAGGTCCTCTCCCGGCGCCGGCCCTGCGGGCACTGCCCGGGCGGGCCAGGGGCCGGCCCTCGCCTCTCGGGCGCGGCGTGTCCTCCCCGAGCCGGGAGCGTGTCCCTGGCTGCGGCCCAGGCCCCGCGTGTCCGGGGAGGGAGGGGCGGGCCGCAGGGTCGGTCCGCCGGCTGTGACGGCGCCCCCGCAGGAGAGCATGCGGGCCTACGCGGCCAGCGTGTACACGACGGCGGTGCGGGAGCTGGCGCTGGGGGAGCACCGGCGCTTCATCGCCGCGGAGCAGGAGTTCTTCCGGCTGTGGTGGGACCGGGCGGCCTCCCGGGCCCAGAAGCTCCAGGTGACAGCGCCGGGGAGGGGCAGCCGCGGTCCGGGAGGGGGTGACCAGGAGGGGGGTGTCCAGGAGGGGGGTGAGCATGAGAGGGGTGAGCGTGAGGGGGGTGTCCGGGAGGGGGTGAGTGGGAGAGGGGTGAGCGTGAGGGGGGTGAGCGTGAGGGGGGTGTCCGGGAGGGGGGTGTCCGGGAGGGGGTGAGCGGGAGGGGGGTGAGCGTGAGGGGGGTGAGCGTGAGGGGGGTGCCCGGGAGGGGGCGTGTCCAGGAGGGGGGTATCCGGGAGGGGGGACAGGATGCACAGGGCAGGGTCGGGCCACCCCGGGCTGGCACAGGGCGCAGTGCGGTTGGCCCTCCTTCCCGGCAGCCACACAGGACCCCGGCCTCTGCTGCTCATGGAACCACAGCCCCGCTCCCTGCCACACTGAGCCTGCTGAGCGCCCCCTGCAGGCCTTCCGGGCGGCCCTGTGCCCACCTGCGTCCTTCACGGGCCTGGACCTGGGCCCCCGGCCGGGCGCAGCGGTCCCGATGGCCTATAGGGCAGCAGGTGGAGTCCCTCGGCGCGGGGGCCAGAGAGGCCAGCCCACGGAGAGGCCGCCTGGGTGGGGCTGCCGTCCCCACGGCCACTCTGGGTGCTCCCAGGCCGGGCCGTCCCTCAGGCCCCAGCTGTGGGCGGAGGGCCCACACGGAGCTCGCTGTGTAATTCGTGCATATTTCCTCTCACTTTGAGATTATTTCAAAAGTAAGAATTCAGCCTGGCCAGCCAGCTCTGTGGTTGAGTGTCGACCCTGAACCAGGAGGTCACGGTTCCATTCCTGGTCAGGGCACAGGCCAGCGTTACATGCTTTGGTCCCCAGTAGGGGGTGTGCAGGAGGCAGCTGATCTATGATTCTCTCTCATCATTGATGTTTTTATATCTCTCTCCCTCTGCCTTCCCCTCTGAAATCAATAAAAGCTATAACCGGCGGCAGCCACAGGCTAGGTGCTGCTCCGGGGGAGGGTCCGTGCTGAGGGGACGCAGGGACCTGCCTCTGCAGGAGCAATGGGGGGGGGAGTCCGGGGAGGCCACCAAGACGCTGTCACACGTCCCCTGCAGAGCCACGAGCTCTGGCTGTGACCGGCCTTCCCTCCGTGCCCGCGTGCAGGTCCGCGAGCTGCTGGCCCAGGGGCGCCTGGAGTTTGTGAGCGGAGGCCAGGTCATGCCCGACGAGGCGGTGACGCACTTCGACGACCAGATCCTGCAGCTCACAGGTTCGGCCGCTCCCGCAGCCACGCCTCCCGGGCCTCCTTCCGGCCTCCCTCTGGCCTCCCTCTGGGCCTCCCTCCCATCTCCCTCCAGCCTCCCTCCTCCCTCTGGCCTTCCTCCGGGCTCCCTCCGGCCTCCCTCCGGCCTCCCTCTGGCCGGGACTTGGTGTCTGAATCCTGAATCCAGCTGCGGGCTCTGTCTTCCCTCTGCGCGGAGACTGACAGTGCACACAGCGATGGCCGTGCCACAGGCCTGGCTGCTGGGCACCGGGCTCCGAGCGGGGCTGCAGGACCAGCTCCCCTGCTGGGCGCGGACCCGTGAGCCTGGGCAAGGGGGTCAGCTGTTATGTCTCAGTGCCTCCTCGTTAAGAGGAGTTTGATGAACTGACTTAAAGGTTTGTGTGAGACACAGATTGCAATAATTTAAATCGGTCACTTCAGTAAAGTGCAGTTCTCCCTAGTGACCACTCATTAAAGGTTAGATGTCTTTCATCATTACACCATCACCACCATCACCACCTCCACCACCACCACCAACATCACCACCATCATCACCATCACCACCACCACCAACATCACCACCACAATCACCATCACCACCACCATCACCACCATCACCACCACAATCACCATCACCACCACCATCACCACCATCACCACCACCATCACCACCATCATCACCTCCACCGCCACCACCAACATCACCACCACAATCACCATCACCACCACCATCACCACCATCACCACCACCACCACCATCACCGCCACCACCACCACCACCATCACCATCACCACCATCACCATCACCATCACCACCATCACCACCATCACCACCACCACCATCACCACCACCACCATCACCATCACCACCATCACCACCACCACCACCACCACCATCACCACCACCACCATCACCACCACCACCATCACCACCACCACCACCACTACCACCATCACCACCACCACCACCACCACCACCACCAATACCACCACCACCATCACCACCACCACCACCAATACCACCACCACCATCACCACCACCACCACCACCACCATCACCAATACCACCACCACCATCACCACCACCACCACCACCACCACCACCAATACCACCACCACCATCACCACCACCATCACCACCACCACCACCACCACCACCACCATCACCACCATCACCATCACCACCATCACCACCACCACCACCACCACCATCACCACCACCACCATCACCACCACCATCACCACCACCATCACCACCACCACCAGCAGCAGCACCAGCACCACCAGCACCACCACCATCACCACCATCACCATCACCACCATCACCACCACCACCACCACCACCACCACCATCACCACCACCACCATCACCACCACCACCACCACCACCATCACCACCACCATCACCACCACCATCACCACCACCACCATCACCACCACCACCACCACCACCACCACCATCACCACCACCACCAGCAGCAGCACCAGCACCACCATCACTTTCACAGCCTCCACATCTCCCCCAGCACCACCACCCTCCTGACCACCAGCACCTTCCTCATGCCCACCTCCACTGCCATCTCCACCCACCATGGCAATGGTGGCCCTTCTCCCACCGGCTACCAGGTGCTCCCCAAGGCGGTTAACGGCAGGCTGCCGGAGGAAACCAGGGCAGCTGAGACACTGACAAAAACGGAAAGCGGCCAGGGTGAGCCAGAAGGAGCCAGGCCTGCCACCGCCGCCCGGCCGCTCCCGATAGCATGGCCCCAGGTGCCGAGCGTGCGAAACAGGGGAGCGGGAGGCCTGGGTGCTGTCTTAGGGCCCTGCCTGCCACTAACCCTCTTTAATTGGAGCCCTGCCCTATCAGAGTCTCCCGCCTCGTTCCCAGATTTCGCCCTCTTTGCCACTTCCGTCTACAGCGGTCGGCAAACTCATTAGTCAGCAGAGCCAAGTCAACAGGACAACGATTGACATTTCTTTGGAGAGCCACATGTTTTAAACTTAGACTTCTAACACCACTTCTTCAACACAGACTCGCCCGGGCCGTGGCATTCTGTGGAAGAGCCACACTCAGGGGCCAAAGAGCCGTCTGTGGCTCGCGAGCCGCAGTTTGCCGACCACGGCTCTAGAAGGTGGTGTCCTGACAAGACGCTTTCTTCTCAGGCTCTAGGTCCCTCTTGTGTCCAAGATGCCTCCCGCCCACAATGCCCCTACTGCGTGCCAGGCTGCTCCTGTGCCCTCGCAATGCCCGCACTGGCGGGCGCCCAGCCCAGGGGCCTCTGGCCCCCGCCGCCAGCCAGGCGAGGGCGGCTGGCACTGGCTCCCAGTGGGAGGGAGGGAGGGAGGCCGCCCGGGTCTGCCGGAGCTGGGAACATGATGGCGGTCACTTTAGTTCTCACGTCATAACTCGTCCCGTCTCCACAGTGTGCCCTCGGGCCTGCTCGGGGCTCCTCCCGGCTCCTCTCTGCCTCCTGCCGCCTCCCCCGGCCCCTTTTAAAATGTATTTATTTATTTATATATTTTTTGTTGATCCTCACCTGAGGATATTTTTTCCATTGATTTTTAGGGAGAGTGGAAGGGAGCGGGAGAGAGAGAAACACCAATGAGGGAGAGACACATTGACTGGTTGCCTTCTGCACACGGACATCTGTGCCCTCGACTGGGGTCGAACCCGAGACCCTTCAGTTTGCCGGCTGAAGCTCTAACCACTGAGCCACCGGCCAGGGCCCCTGCCGCCCTTCACCCCGCGCTTCACCTGGTCCAGCTGGAACCCACCGGTGTTCTCGGCCGTAATGCTTCCTTTTGTCTCCACCCGAGCAGCCCATCTCAGTCTCTTCTGCCAGGACCCCTCCTCTGGGCCCCTCAGTTCCTATCACCTCCCTTTCACCCCGACACTCAGGGGGCCTCTGCCAGCAGCCGAGTCTGAGCCATCTTTGGGCTCTCTCGGTTCACGGTCTGGCTGGACAAGTGCTGATGGGCATGGCAGGGGAAGGAGGGGGCTGATGGCATGGCAGGGGAGGGAGGGGGCGCTGTTGGGCATGGCAGGGGAGGGAGGGGGCTGATGGGCATGGCAGGGGAGGGAGGGGGCTGATGGGCATGGCAGGGGAGGGAGGGGGCTGATGGGCATGGCAGGGGAGGGAAGGGGTGCTGATGGGCATGGCAGGGGAGGGAGGAGGCTGATGGGCATGGCAGGGGAGGGAAGGGGTGCTGATGGGCATGGCAGGGGAGGGAGGGGGCTGATGGGCATGGCAGGGGAGGGAGGGGGCTGATGGGCATGGCAGGGGAGGGAGGGGGTGCCCAGAGCATAACAGCCTCGCCTCAGGACTCAGCCCACCGTGCCCTCGAACCCTGAGCGCCCAGGGCTGACCCTGCAGGCGCTGGGGACGAGAAGGGCGCTCTCCCCGGGGGACCCAGAGGCTCCGTTTCCCAGCCCTATCCTCCCCCCCCCCGCCCCCCGCCCCATCACTCAGCCTGGCTCTGGCTCCGGGCGGCCCTCAGTCCCGGAGGAGTGAGGGCGGGTGACGGGCCCTTTGCATGAGGCGTCTGTGCAGCAGACCCTGCCTGCTGGGCCCTGGTGCCCGGAGCCCAGGCCCAGGGCGAGGGGCCTGGTCCCCAGTGTGGACGACGGGCTTCTCCCCGCAGAGGGACACGGCTTCCTGTACGAGACCTTCGGGATCCGGCCGCGGGTCTCCTGGCAGGTGGACGCGTTCGGCGCCTCTGCCACCACGCCCACCCTGTTCGCCCTGGCGGGGTTCAATGCCCACGTCATCTCCCGGATCGACTACGAGGTCAAGAATGCCATGGCAGACACGAAGGTGAGTGCTCCCCCCTCCCCCCGCTGCCCCGGCCCCGCCCTTCCCTGTGGTTCCTGTGCCCTCGGAGGGCGGGCGGCACCCCTGCAGGGCAGGCCGCACCCCAGCGGGGAGCAGCGGGGCTGAGGTCAGCAGAGCCTGGGCACCGCCCACAGGAGGCAGGCTGAGAGGTGGAGCCCAGGGGCAAAAGAAGGGGCGCCCGAGCGCGGGGTGTGCTTCCTGCAGAGGTTCTGTGCCTGAGCCTGCGTCTCCCAGGCCCGAAACCAAGCCGCTGGGGAGCCGGGCCCTGTGTGAGCCCCGAGCTGATGCCCCGGGACCAGGATCTCCCCCGTTGTCACCTGAGCGCTGCTGGCCCTGAGCGGTGCCACTCGGGCTGCCCGCAGGGAGCCGCGCCGAGCCCGGGCCTGGCAGGGGAGGCGGGTGACCCGGCAGGCGGCTGCTCCGAGGGCAGATCCACAGCTTATGCGGCTCCGGGGGTGAGATGGGACCCGGAGGAGGCAGCGAGGGGGTCTGTCCCCGGCCGGCGCCCTCAGCCTCGCCGCCCCCCACCTCCTCCCCAACCTCCCGCCCCGTTGGCAGGAGTTGCAGTTCGTGTGGCGCGGGTCCCGGTCGCTGGCGGAGCAGCAGGAGATCTTCACGCACGTCCTGGACTATAGCTACTGCATGTGAGCACCTGTGGCCCCCGCTGTCCCCGTGCCCTCCCGGCAGCCCACACCCCAGGGAGACTCACTGGGCGCCACTCCGCTGTCCCTGGGCCCTCTGGCGACTGTACCCCCAGGGAGACGCCCCGGGCGCCCCTGTCCGAGCACCCCTGTCCCAGCCCCTCCGCTGTCCCCGTGCCCTCCCGGTGACCCGCACCCCAGGGAGACTCACCCCAGGGAGACGCACCGGGCGCCCCTGTCCGAGCACCCCTGTCCCAGCCCCTCCGCTGTCCCCGTGCCCTCCCGGTGACCCGCACCCCAGGGAGACTCACCCCAGGGAGACGCACCGGGCGCCCCTGTCCGAGCACCCCTGTCCCAGCCCCCCTGTCCCAGCCCCTCCGCTGTCCCCGTGCCCTCCCGGTGACCCGCACCCCAGGGAGACTCACTGGGCACCCCTCCGCTGTCCCTGGGCCCTCTGGCGACTGCACCCCCAGGGAGACGCACCGGGCGCCCCTGTCCGAGCACCCCTGTCCCAGCCCCTCCGCTGTCCCTGTGCCCTCACCCCAGGGAGACCCGCACCCCAGGGAGACTCACCCCAGGGAGACGCACCGGGCGCCCCTGTCCGAGCACCCCTGTCCCAGCCCCTCCGCTGTCCCCGTGCCCTCCCGGTGACCCGCACCCCAGGGAGACTCACTGGGCACCCCTCCGCTGTCCCTGGGCCCTCTGGCGACTGCACCCCCAGGGAGACGCACTGGGCGCCCCTGTCCGAGCACCCCTGTCCCAGCCCCTCCGCTGTCCCCGTGCCCTCCCGGTGACCCGCACCCCAGGGAGACGCACTGGCCGCCTCTCCGCTGTCCCCGTGCCCTCCCGGTGACCCGCATCCCAGGGAGACGCACCGGGCGCCCCTGTCCGAGCACCCCTGTCCCAGCCTCTCTGCTGTCCCCGTGCCCTCCTGGCAGCCCACACCCCAGGGAGACTCACTGGGCGCCCCTCCGCTGTCCCTGGGCCCTCCGGCGACTGCACCCCCAGGGAGACGCACCGGGCGCCCCTGTCCGAGCCCGCAGCCCGGCTGGCGAACGGTCGGAGTGGTGCTGGGTTCAGGCGCCAGCTCCTGGGCCGGGTGTGCTGGGTACCTCCGGCCCCTTCGTGCCTGCGGGCAGGGACAGGTGCCGTCCCTCTCTGAGAAGGAGCGGCAGCAGGCATGCTGGGGGGCCACTGGGGGGGGGCGCTGGAGGGGATGCCAGGGGTCAGGCCGCTCGGTGCCAGGCGCCGTTTCTCGAGGTTTCCACCATTATCATCATTGAACCCTCATAACGGCCTTCAGCACGTGTCCCCCCGAGACCCTGGGCTGGCCGGTCCCCCCGTGCCCCTGGGCTGCCCAGCGAGGCCGGCGCCAGGCTCGCTGTCAGGGTCAGAGCTGTGCTCCGTGCCGCGCGGGAGCGGGCGGAGGGAAGGGCCGCGGCGTCTGCCTGGTGGAGCCCCGGGAGGCTCTGTTCACCAGGACGGCTCGGCATCCGTCTCATCTGCTAAAACACCGCGCTCAGGCTCGTCACCGGGGCACTGAGGCCGGAGCTGGAGGTGGCTGGTCCCCGGGGCCCAGCCCGGCCCCAGCGCTGTCTGTGGCCGGCACCCCGCTCTGCAGGCTCGGGGTGCACGGGGAGCAGTGGGCTGAGGGGTCCCACGGGGGTGGAGCGGACGCCGTGGGGTAGGCTCCCCGGGAAGCGGATGGCGCGGGCCCAGGGAGTGGGGAGTGGGGGCCTGGGCTGGAGCCCCCTCTGTCCGCATAGCCCCTGCCTGCCCCCCCACCCCGCCTGTCCCTGGCCCTGATGGGAGTCGGGTCACCGAGGGGGGTCTGCAGGTCCTGAGCTGCCCCAGGGACGGCCTGAGCCCCGCCAGGCCCCGGGGACCCAGGCTGCTCTCTTCTTGGGGTGCGGCCCCCCTAACCTTCCTCTCTGCCTCAGGGAGGGGTATTCCTGGGAAGGCGTGGCCCCGTTCCCGGCCCGCCTCCAGGGTGTGGCGTCCGTGAACCCCAGCGACGACCCCGTCACCATGCGCAACATCGAAACGTACCTGCGGAGCTTTGTGTCGAGCGTGCGGACGCGGGCCAGCCTGTACCGGACCCCGCATGTCCTCTGGCCCTGGGTAAGCGGCGTCCGGGCCGGGCGCCGGCTCCGCTCGAACCCGGGCGGGCCTGCCATCGCACACCAGCTCCTCCCACACCCCGAGCTCCCCCAGCCTCTCCCCCGAAGGACAGCCCCGGCCCCGCCCCGCAGGCTCCCCCAGCTCTCCCCGACCTTCTCACCTGTGACCGCCTCTCTTTCTGTCAACGCCACTTTTATTGTTTTGCTCCTTTTGTTTGTGATTCCTTTTTTCCATAGGTGCAGGTGTTAACACTATTTTTTGAAAACCGTAAAACTCCATACATGATGTCAACAGGCCACTTGTATGACACATTTAATCTAAAATAAAATATACATATATTTTAGATCGGAATTTGTGCACTGGCGGGGGTGTCCCTCAGCCTGGCCTGTGCCCTCTCACAGTCTGGAGCCGTGGGGGCTGTCAGACCGACGGCTTAGGCCTGCTCCCCATGGACCTAAGCTGGCAGTTGGACACCCTTAGCGTTGCTGCAGAGGCGGGAGAGGCTCCTGCCACCCCTGCTGTGCTTGCCAGGTGAGCCGGCTCAGGGCTTCTGGCTGAGCAGTGTTCCCCTGTGGGAGCACACTGACCACCAGGGAGCAGCTCCTGTATTGAGTGTCTGCCCCCTGGTGGTCAGTGCGCATCATAACAACCAGTCGTTCTATCATTTAGTTGGTTTGCATATTAGCCTTTTATTATATAGGATAACGTTAGATGAGGCTTGAGGCATATCTTAAAATATACTTAGGCAATAAAGAAACAATATAATGAAATGCTTTCTCAGGAGTTCACAATCGAATGGGATGCTTGCAAAGAGGCACAGAAACACCTGCCTAAAATAGCTGGTGTCCAGGCCACAAAACCCCAACAGTATCATCCGGTGACCTCCCTTTGTTCTTCTTTGTTTTTATTTATTTCAGAGAGGAAGAGAGAGAGAGACATTAGTGATGGATTGGCTGTCTCCTGCACGCCCCCGCTGGGGATCGAGCTTGGAATCTGGGCACGTGCTCTGACTGGGAATCAAATGATGTGTGTGTGTGTGTGTGTGTGTGTACACATTTGTTTAGCCATTCATCTATGGATGGACACTTTAAGTTGCTTTCATGTTTTGGCTATCCTATATAATAAAGAAGTAATATGCAAATTGACCAGCACGCCCTTGCACGAGATAGCCACCCCCATGTGGTCAAAGATGGCAGTCATAAGATGGCTGGCAGTGGAGAGCAGTTGGGGGAGACTGTGCAGGTAGGAAAGGGCAGTTAGGGTGACCAGGCCAGCAGGTGAGTGCTGTTGGGGGTTACCAAACCAGCAGAGGAGGGCAGTTGTGGGCAATCAGACCAGTAGGGGAGCGGTAGGTTTTGATCAGGCTGGCAGGAGAGTGCTTAGGGGTGATTAGGCTGGCAGGCAGGTGAGTGGTTGGGAGCCAGCAATCCCAGATTGTGAAAGGGATGTCCAACTGCCAGTTTTGGAATTGGGCCTAAATTGGCAGTCAGACATCGCCCGAGGGGTCCCAGATTGGAGAGGGTGCAGGCTGGGCTGAGGGACCCCCGCCCCCAGCACAGATTTCATGCTTTGGGCCTCTAGTTGTAAATAATGCTGCTATGAATATGGGTGCATATAACTGTTAGAATTAATGTTTTGTTTTCTTTGGCTAAATACTCAGAAGTAGACTTGCTGGATCAGATGGTAATTCTATTTAAATTTTTTTTTAGAAACCTCCATACTGTTTTCCATGGTGGTTGCACCAATTTGCAGTCCCATCAACAGTGCACAGGGTTCCATTTTCTCCTCCTCCTCACCAACACTTCTCTCTTGTCTTTTTTGATGGTAACCATTTTAGCAGGTGTGAGGTGAGGTCTTACTGTGGTTTTTGATTTGTTATTATAATTTTTAATCCTCACCCGAGGATATTTTCCCATTGATTTTTAGAGAGAGTGGAAGAGAGAGGGAAAGGCAGAGAAACATCGATGTGAGAGAAGCACATCGATTGGTTGCTTCCTACACAAGCCCCGGCCAGGGCCTGGGCCAGGGAGAAACCTGCAACTGAGGTACATGACATGGCCTTGACCGGAATCGAACCAGGACCCTTCAGGTTGCAGGCCAATGCTCTATCCACTGAGCCACCCTGGCCAGGGCAATGCGGTTTTTGACTTGCATTTCACTGATGATAGGGGTGCTGAGCCCCTTTTCACTGGGCCTGTTGGCCATCGGTACGTCCTCTTTGGAACGATATCTAGTGAAGTCCTTCCTCCATTTTAGAATTGGGTTGTTTTCCCACCTGGGTGTGGTGGTTTTAATGTATTGACTTCAGTTCGCTCACATTTTGTTAAGAATTTTTGCATCTATGTTCATCGGGGGTGGTCACCTGCACTTTTCTTTCTTTCATTCTCTCTCTCTCTCTCTCTCTCTCTCTCTTCTCTCTCTCTCTCTCTCTCTCTCTCTCTCTCTCTCTCTTTCTTTCTTTCGTACTTTTCTTTACGTGTGGTGTCCCGGTCTCATTGTGGTGTCAGGATAATGCTGCCGAAACGCGGGTGGAGATGTTCTCTCCCCTTCTGCTTTTTGGGGGAGATTTTAGAAGGATTGGTATTGATTCTTCTTTACTAGCATTAACCGATGACGTCATCTGGTCCTGGGCTTCTGTTTGTCAGAGCGTTTGGTTACTGATTCAGTCTCCTTACTAGTAAGATGTCTGTTTATATTTTCAGCTTTTTCAGAGTCAGTCCTGGCAGGTACTGTTTCTAACAGTTTTGACTTTGCTGTTTTGAAGGTGAAGTTAAGGCCAGTGAATGTGAGTCATGGCTAGTTCCTTGTTCCTCACAATTCTCACAGCACTGGGATGGATGACGTGATGAGTAGTAATAATAAATGGCTTTTAGAAATGCCAGGGAGTGAAATATGTCAGAGGGAGACAAAAGACTGTATGATTTCACTTATAGTGTATGTAAAATTTAAAAACACAAAATGTGTAGATCCAACTTGTGCTTGTCAGAGGTGGGGGTGGGGTGGGGGATTAGTCAAAGGAACACACTTTTTTTTAAAAAAAAATATTTTTATTGATTTCAGAGAGGAAGGGAGAGGATGAGAGAGATAGAAACACTGATGATGAGCCGAAACTGGTTTGGCTCAACAGATAGAGCATTGGCCTGCGGACTGAAAGGTCCCAGGTTCAATTCCGGTCAAGGGCATGTACCTTGGTTGCCGGCACATCCCAGGTAGGGGGTGTGCAAGAGGCAGCTGGTCGATGTTTCTCTCTCATCGACGTCTCTAGCTATCTCTCTCCCTTCCTCTCTGTAAAAAATCAATAAAATATATTTTAAAAAATAAGGGAAAAATAAATAAGTAAAAAAATAAATCGAAGGTCCCAGGTTCGATTCCGGTCAAGGGCATGTACCTTGGTTGCGGGCACATCCCCGGTAGGGGGTGTGCAAGAGGCAGCTAGTTGATGATTCTCATTGACGGTTCTAGTTCTCTATCTCTCTCTCTTCCTCTCTGTAAAAAAATCAATAAAATAGCCGAAACCGGTTTGGCTCAGTGGTAGAGCGTCGGTCTGTGGACTGAAGGGTCCCAGGTTCGATTCCGGTCAAGGGCATGTACATTGGTTGTGGGCACATCCCCAGTGGGGGGTGTGCAGGAGGCAGCTGGTAGATATTTCTCTCTCATCGACGTTTCTGGCTCTCTATCCCTCTCTTCTCCTCTCTGTAAAATATCAATAAAATATATTAAACAAACAAACAAACAAAAAACAGTACAACGATTGAAATTTCTTTTTAAAAAATCAATAAAGTATATATATAAAAAATAAAAATAAATTGGCCACCACTCAAAAAAAACCAAAACACAAAAAAGAGGACACGCCCAGGAGTTTAGCTGGGGAGCTGGTGTGGGGACGGGGGCGGCCCCGGGGCCGTGCTGTGGCTGAGCTGTGCCCTCAGGATGGACGTGGCCCGTGTCCTGCCGCAGGGCTGTGACCGGTCGTTCTTCAAAGCGGGCATGCAGTTCGCCAACATGGACCTCCTGCTGAGCTTCGTCAACACCCACTCGGCCCAGACGGGCGTCTCGGCGGAGTACGCCACCCTGAGCGCCTACCTCCGCGCCGTGCACGCCCACAACGCCACCTGGCACGTCCGCGGCCACCAGGACTTCCTGCCCTACGCCTCAGGTACCCGCCTCGGTGCCCGCCACCAGTGCCAGGGGCCAGCGGTGCCTGCTCTTCCGGGGGAGCCTGGCCCCGGCCCGCCCCAGCCCCCTCGGCCATCCTGGCTGCCACACCTCAGCCCCGTTCCCAGGCGGCCCGCACACAGTAGGTCCTGCTCTGCACACCGTGCACTGGGGCTTCCCTCCTGTGAGGGAAGGGCCCCCTCCTGCCTCTTCCTGCCCAAGTTCCACTCATCCCTGAGGACGGCCCTCCCCGGACCTGTCCTGACCCGAGGCCGGACCTACTGTGTGCTACATTTCCCTCTGTCACCCCGGTCCTCCTCGGAAGCCCGATGCTCCTCACTGCGTCTGGAGGCCGTGGGCATGGGCGAGGCCGGGACAGTGATGGCGCTCAGTCCATCGCGTTGTCAAGATGAAGCAAAATAAGGAAAGCTCGGGTCCTGGGTCCAGCGCAGAGCCAGGGCCCGCAGATGCAGCGAGGAATAGCCGACGCCATCCCTGGTCCCGCTGTGCCAGGCGCGGCCCTGGGTGCGAGCAGAGCAGGCCCTGCCCGGGAGGCTGCGTCGGGGCCTGCGGTGTGTGCCCGTCAGGCCGCCCATCAGTGCTCAGCCCCCAGCTCAGAGCCCCTGGCAGGCCCAGCTCCCCCACTGTCCCCGGGGAGTTAGAGGCAGCGCAGCGGGCGGGCGTGGAGAGCTGGCTGCAGGACACGCCCTGCTGCCCCTGCCCGGGGCGGCCGGGACTGGTGTGGGCCAACGTGGACCCCTCTGACAGAGCCCCGCTGGGGAGGCCCTCAACCCCCGCCCCCACCTCGGCCAGGCCTCATCCTCTGACTGCGCGAGGACAGCATCTCCGGGCCTCTCAGCTGCTTCCACCCTCCTCCCTCCCAACCACTCTCCTCCCACCCTCCTACCCCCTTCTCAACTCCCCCCCGACTAACCCCCTCCTACCCTCCCACCCTCCCTCCCACCCAACCATCCTCCCAACTCCCTCCTACCCTCCCACCCTCCCTCCCTCCCAACCATCCTCCCTCCCACCCTCCTACCCCCTTCTCAACTCCCCCCCCACTAACCCCCTCCTACCCTCCCACCCTCCCTCCCACCCAACCATCCTCCTTCCCTCCCAACCACCCTCCTCCCACCCTCCTACCCCCTTCTCAACTCCCCCCCCACTAACCCCCTCCTACCCTCCCACCCTCCCTCCCTCCCAACCACCCTCCTCCCACCCTCCTACCCCCCTCTCAACCCCCCGCCACTAACCCCTCCTACCCTCCCACCCTCCCTCCCTCCCAACCACCCTCCTCCCATCCTCCCCCCCAACTCCCCCCCCACTAACCCCCTCCTACCCTCCCACCCTCCTCCCTCCCAACCACCATCCTCCTACCCTCCCCCCACCCCCCCCCACTAACCCTCTCCTACCCTCCCACCCTCCCTCCCTCCCTGGGCTGCAGGAGGGACCTGCTGAGTGCAGGCCGTCCGGGCTCCCATTGTCCCAGAGTCCCATTCAGGGGCTGCGGTGCTCGGCCTCTCAGCGGGTCCTGCCCGCTCCCCTCGCCTCCCTCCCCTCCCCCAGGCCCGCAGGCCCCTGGTGCAAGGCTGAGCCAGGCCTTCGGACCCTCCCTGGGCTTTCCTGTCCCCCCGCCCACCCAGACACCCTCCTCCCGCCCGGCCCAGCGCCTCCAGGGCTCCCGCAGTCACTGGCCTGGACGGGGGTGTGTGTGTGTGTGTGTGTGTGTGTGTGTGTATGTGTGTGCGCGGGGGGGGGGGGCAGGCCTTCCCGGGAGAGCAGCGCCCCTGCCCCTGGGACCATCTCGCTGGGGCCGGGCTCACACCCCTGCCGCCTGTCCCCAGAGGAGTCGCAGGTGTGGACGGGCTTCTACGCCTCCCGCAGCCGGCTCAAGGGGCTGGCGCGGCGGGCCAGCGCGCTGCTGCACGCGGGCGAGTCCATGTTCACGCGCTGCATGTGGCCGGGCCCCCCGGGCCGCCTGGACCCCGGCTGGGCCCTGAGGCAGCTGCGGAAGCTCCGCTGGGCCGTCTCCGAGGTAACGCCGCCCCCTCCAGCCGCTCGCTGCCGCTGCGAGGGGCGCCGGCGGCCGGGCGGGACGGGGACGTCCCTGTGCTACGAGGACACATGCCCACCCGTGGGTGGGGGCGACTGAGCCACAGTGTTTGCATCTCGCCCTGCCGCAGCGCAGGGACTGACTGAGCCCGGCGTGTCCGGGGTGCCCAGCGTGTCCGGGGGGTGCCCGGCGTGTTTGCGGGGTGCCCAGCATGTCCCGGGGGGTGCCCGGCATGTCCCGGGGGGTGCCCAGCGTGTCCCGGGGGGAGCCCAGCGTGTCCGGGGAGCCCAGCGTGTCCGGGGGGTGCCCGGCGTGTTTGCGGGGTGCCCAGCATGTCCCGGGGGGTGCCCAGCGTGTCCGGGGAGCCCAGCGTGTCCGGGGGGTGCCCGGCGTGTTTGCGGGGTGCCCAGCGTGTCCCGGGGGGAGCCCAGCGTGTCCGGGGAGCCCAGCGTGTCCGGGGTGCCCAGTGTGTTCCGGGGCGCCCAATGGGAGCCACAGTCCCTCCCCAAAGCCAGCTGCTCCCCTCCCCGTGCCCCGGGGCCCTTCTGTGCAGTGCGAGGGCCCCTCGCCCGCCTGGGGGGAGGGGGTGACCGGCAGAGCGGGCAGGGCCCAGCAGGCCCGGGCGGCAGGGGGCCCACCGCTCTCTGGGGCCGCAGGTGCAGCACCACGACGGCATCACGGGGACGCAGGCCGTGCAGGTGCGGGACATGTCCGTGGAGCACCTGAGCGTGGGGGTGCAGGCCGTGCTCCGGCTGATGGCCGCCATCGTCCTGGACCGGCCCCCGGACTCCCCAGGTGCGGGGCGGCGGGGCGGGTGCGGGCTGGGGGGCGCTCCGGTCCTTCCCGAGGAGAGAGCCCGGGGGGGGGGCCCTGCACCCCTGACCCTCAGACGCAGCAGCCACATCCCTGACCGCGCCTGATCTCGGGAGGGGCGTCACTGCTCCCGCCTCCGTGTCCGCTCCCGGCACAGGGCGGCGAGCATCGCTGGCCTCCCCCCTGCCGGCTCACGTGCCCGCCCCGCTGCATGCGAGGGCGGCTCCCGCCCTCTCCTCCAGCTGAGGACACACGGGGGGGGGGGTGCTGCGGACTCCCCAGGCCACGCCGCTGCCTGTGCTGGGCGGGCCTAGAGGACCCCGGGAGCCTGACGCTGGGCCCCCTCCCGGCCGAGCGCCAGCGTGGGCACAGGCGTCCGCGCAGCCCTGGACCGGGGCCTTTGGCTGTGAGGGTGCCCCGAGTTTGCAGGGACGATCGCACTGCCGGAGGGGTCTGAGGGGCTTCCCACCCACAGCCCCCTCAGCCCGCACACCGCACGGGCCCTCCCCCCTCCTCCCTGCTCACCTGGCCGCCCCCCCCCCCCCGTGTCTGTGAGGGACCATCCCACCTTCGGACCCTGGGGGCCCCGGGGACGGGAGCAGCACACAGAGCGCTGCCTGCAGCCTGGGCTGGAGGGAGAGATGCACAGCCATGGAGACTAGGACAGGGCAGACCCTCCCACGGGCTGGCAGGGCCGTCCCTCCCACGGGCTGGCAGGGTGGACCCCCCCACGGGCTGGCAGGGTCGTCCCTCCCACGGGCTGGCAGGGCCGTCCCCCCCACGGGCTGGCAGGGCGGTCCCTCCCACGGGCTGGCAGGGCGGACCCCCCCATGGGCTGGCAGGGCCGTCCCTCCCACGGGCTGGCAGGGCGGACCCCCCCACGGGCTGGCAGGGCCGTCCCTCCCACGGGCTGGCAGGGCCGTCCCCCCCACGGGCTGGCAGGGCGGTCCCTCCCACGGGCTGGCAGGGCGGACCCCCCCACGGGCTGGCAGGGCGGACCCCCCCACGGGCTGGCAGGGTGGACTCCCCCACGGGCTGGCAGGGTGGACTCCCCCACGGGCTGGCAGGGCGGACCCCCCCACGGGCTGGCAGGGCGGACCCCCCCACGGGCTGGCAGGGCAGTGGCGCAGCGAGGGGTCAGCAGAGATGCCCGGGAGGGCACCGCAGCCTGAGGGAGCCACTGAGCAGGGCCAGGCGCTGGGCAGCATGTGCTGTGCCGGGGTCACGGGCAGGGTCCGAGCTGGCTGCACGCGGGGCACAGGGCGGAACAGAGAGGGTCTCGCTCGCACGCCGGGCGGGGCCGTTGGCTGTGACGTCCAGAGCATTCTCCGGCCGCTCCCCTCGCCGGGCACTCAGCCTCAGGGCTCGGCCTCCGGAGCCGGGCCCCTGGGGCTGCGCCTCTCTCTCTGGGTGGGCTGAGCGGCGGGTGAGCCGGGAGCACACGGAGCACGCGGCCTGGGGCGCCCCGCGGGGAGGACCCCGTCCCTGCCCTCTCCCGGGGAGCCCGCGGGGCGCCCTCGCCGGCCTGCTTCTCCTGCGCCTTCGAGGGGCCCCCACGGGGCGCGTGAGGACAGCGAGGAAAGCCCGCTCCCCCCCGCAGGCTCCGAGCCCGAGGGACACCTGGCCGCGGTCTACAACCCCCTGGCCTGGCCGGTCACCGCTCTGATCACACTGACCGTGAGCTTCCCCCACGTCAACGTCACCGACGAGTCAGGCCGGCCGGCGGAGGCCCAGGTAGGGCCCCGTTTCTGCGCGGACGCACTTGCTGCTGCCGCTGACCCCTGCCCGGGCCGGGCCCTCCGGGGGACACCCGTGGGGGGCGTGTCCACGGAGGGCCGGAGGGACCTCCCCCGGGGGCTGGCACTGGGCTGGGGCATCTGACGTGGCCCTGGGTCCCGGGACAGTCCTGCCTGCCTGGGGCTGCTCGCCCCACCCTGAGGTGCGTTTCCTAATGGAAACGTCCACTCTGCCAGGGAAAGGCCGTCCTGTCCCTCACAGGGTGGTTATGGAGGCGCTGATACCAGGGGCTGCCCCTGGGCCCCGCACCCAGACACTGTGTGTGTGTGGTCCCTTCTCCTCCCCTCCCGGCCTGGCACTGGGCCTGGTGCCCCCGGGCACCCCTCCTGCCATCCTGCGGGCCCTTCCCGCAGGTGCCACCGTCAGCCAGTCAGCAAACACGCCCCTGTGCCCGCGCTGGGCCTGGCTCTGGGCTGGGGGCTGGGTCTCCGGACACGTCACTGTGGGGAGGGGAGCAGGTGGCGCTGGAGGAGGGCGTGGTCGGTGCAGACCCAGCGCGGACCCCTTCCCGTCAAGGGCAGCACCACGCAGAGCACGTGTGTCCGTGCTGGTCTAGGCACTGGGATGCCAGCCCAGCCAAAGTCCCTGCCCGCCGGGCCCGCTCCTGGCAGAGAGACAGGCAGTGAACCGAATGCGGGTGACAGTGTGACGGCGACGGCGACGGACGCCCCGGCATCTCAGGGGCGGCGGGCGGGAGGCTGTGTGGGCCTCCCCAGAAGGCCTCCCACGTGCCCTAAGAGTGAGGGGCATGGCCGAAAGCATCCCTCCGTGGGAAACTGGAGGATGGAGGGAGAGGGCTGCCCCCTCGCGGGTCCGGGGAAGAGCATGGGGAATGGCCCGGGGGCGGGAGGCAGCGGGATGTTGGGAAGGAAGGGCAGCTGGTGGTGCTGGTGCCAAGAGGGAGGGCGATGAGGCCAGGGCTGGAGGCTGCTGAGCAGGGAGGATGCAGGGAGGGGAACTCAGCTCAGTTTGATGATGGACAGACCCCGCTGCCTCCTGGGTAAGCACCCTGCACGGGAGGAGGGCAAGCTGAGGGTTACTGCGGAGACTGGTCCTCCAACCCCGAACCTCTCTCATCTTGTACCTCTGGCCCCGCAGGTCCAGAGATCGAAGAAGATCCCGGAGAAGTATGACTTGTACGTGCTGACCACAATCCAGGGCCTCAGCTACCGGTACTACAGCATCAGGCCCGCCGAGCAGGCCCCGGATGGCAAACAGGCATCAGGTGCCTCCATGACAGTCACCTCCAAGCTTGGCCTCAAGCCGAGAAGACCACGCACCAGGCCCAGAGGCCAGAACCTGGTGTCCGTGTCCAACGACTGCTACACTGTCTTCCTAGACCGGGACACCAACCTGATGCACAGCATCTGGGAGAGGTGAGGTGCAGCCACTGCCGGCTCTGAGGCGGAGGCGTTCCCTGAGGCCCGCCCGAGCTGTCATTCCCCCACAGGGGACTGTGTCTCCTCCCCTGCCCGGGGGAAGGACCTGAGGGTGGGGAGGCCTTTCAGAGTTTTGCCATCTTTATTTCTAGGAGGATGAGTTCTGGCCAGTGCAAAAAAGACTTTCTTAAACTTTTTTATTCCAGAGCTGTTGATCCTGAGGAAAAAGGGGTATTGAGGGACCTCCATCCGAGGGAATAAATATAATAATCATTTTACCCCCTTTTTAAAATTTAGTAAAACATAAAATCCATTAATGTATTCATTCAACCACCAAACTACCCATCTACCCACCTACTCACCCATCTATTCACCCATTACACCTCCATTCTTCCTTATAACCCATCCATTTATCCACACACCTGTCCCATCCATCCATCCATCCATCCACTCACCAACCTATCTGTTTTTGCACTCAGCCATCCACATGTCCATCAAACTGTCTGTCAATCACTCCTCTGTCCGTCCGTCCATCCATCCAGTCGCTCATTCAGGAGACTGGTCCTCAGCAGGTGGTGGAAGGGAGCCACAGAAATGTCCTGAGCATGCTCGGAGCTCCCTGGTCAGGTGGGAAAGGTGGAGTCAGCCGCTGGCTTTGGGTCCTTCTGTGCTGGGTCCTGCACGCCATCCGGAATGCCCCTGCCAGAGCCAGCTCCAGCTCGCCACCCCTTTCTCCCAGCCCTGGATGCCCGCACCTTAGCCAGGACCCACCGCCCATCCTGCCCGTCTCCCCGTAAGCTCTCTCCCTGGGCTCCCCGAAGTCCCAGTGAGCTCCCCCAAAGCAGCATCGGAGGCATGCTCAGAGAGGAGCTGCTGGAGCCGGGGTAGGGGTGCTCAGGGGAGCAGCCCCGCCTGAGGCCTCGAAGGGGAGAACCTGCTGGCACGGCTGAGGGGCACCGCGCCAGGCCTGCGGTGGATAAGGGCGGGATGGCTGTGATTCACACGCCACCCCGCCCGCCCACCGTACTGCATGCACCTATGATTTTAGCATGTTCGCAGAGCTGTGCCGGCGTCACCACCACCACCGATGTCAGAGCATCTTCCTCACCCCCACGAGACGTCTCACGCTCCCTGTCCTCGACTCCCTGGCAGGACTAGTCGCCTTCCTGTCCCTTTGGATTTGCCCCGTTTGGAGATTTTGTAAAACGAAGGCCGACCACACGTGGTCCTTTTGTGACTGGCTTCTGTCACGTGGCACCACGTCCCCGTGGCGCCATCCGTGGGGCACGTCTGGCGTGCCTTTTCCACGCCCCAGCAGTATTCCGCCGCGGAGCCACACCAGCTTACTCACCCGGCCCACAGCGGGCGGGCATGCGTGCGGCGTCCACGGCCTGGCTCTTCTGAGGCAGGTTGCCGTGACGATGCATGCGCCTGGTTTTGTGCGCATGTGGTGGTTTTCCATTCCTCGGGTGGACTCCCAGGAGCGGAACCGCTAGGTCTCAGGATAAATCCGTTTGCGGGGGGAGGCGCGGGCGGGCTGTTTGCCACGGGGTCAGCCCCGCCTGCCAGCCCCTCAGAGCGTGGGCTCACGGCCGCACCGATGCTGATCGGGCTCCTCGCGGGGAGTGGCGTCCGTCCCACGTGGCTCTGATTGGCATTTCCTCGCTGACCGTGGTGCCGGGCATCTCTGGCCAGGCGGGCGGCCTCCTGTGTATCTTCTCTGGTGTAATGTCTGGGCAGATCCTTTGTCCAGCCTGAAACTGGGTTGTCTTTTTTTTTTTTTTAAAGTCTTTTAAAGAATATGTTTTTGTTGGTTTCAGAGAGGAAGGGAGAAGAGGGAGAGAGAGATAGAAGCATCCATGGTGAGAGAGCATCATGGATCGGCTGCCTGCTGCCTGCCCCACACCGGGATGGAGCCCAGAACCCGGGCCTGTGCCCTCACCGGGAATCCAACCGTGAGCTCCTAGTTCCTAGGTCGATGCTCAGCCCCTGAGCCACGCTGGCCGGGCTGAGTTGCCTTCTTACTATTCAGTTGAAAGAGTTCTTTATCTTTTCCGGATGCAAGTCCCTTGTCACCAGGACAGATCTGCAAACCTGGTGGCTTTTCACTCCCTTGGGGGCTTGCTGGTGAAAGAGGGAGGGGGCGCGTGGGGGGCAGGGAGCCTGGGCCCAGACCGGAAAGGCCGTGGAGGCCAGATGGACAAAAAGGAGGCTTTCTCTTCGCCCACTTTGGAGGGCAGAGGGGACTCGCGGACTCCTCTTCGTCCTGTCCTGAGCACCGTCCCTAAGCCGCCCAGAGTGGGTGCAGAAGCCTAAGCCGCCCCAGAGTGGGTGCAGAGGCCTAAGCCGCCCCAGAGTGGGTGCAGAGGCCTAAGCCGCCCCAGAGTGGGTGCAGAGGCCTAAGCCGCCCCAGAGTGGGTGCAGAGGCCTAAGCCGCCCCAGAGTGGGTGCAGAGGCCTAAGCCGCCCCAGAGTGGGTGCAGAGGCCTAAGCCGCCCCAGAGTGGGTGCAGAGGCCTAAGCCGCCCCAGAGTGGGTGCAGAGGCCTAAGCCGCCCCAGAGTGGGTGCAGAGGCCTAAGCTGCCCCAGAGTGGGTGCAGAGGCCTAAGCCGCCCCAGAGTGGGTGCAGAGGCCTAAGCCGCCCCAGAGTGGGTGCAGAGGCCTAAGCCGCCCGGAGTGGGTGCAGAGGCCTAAGCCGCCCCAGAGTGGGTGCAGAGGCCTAAGCCGCCCGGAGTGGGTGCAGAGGCCTAAGCCGCCCGGAGTGGGTGCAGAGGCCTAAGCCGCCCCAGAGTGGGTGCAGAGGCCTAAGCCGCCCCAGAGTGGGTGCAGAGGCCTAAGCCGCCCCAGAGTGGGTGCAGAGGCCTAAGCCGCCCCGAGTGGGTGCAGAGGCCTAAGCCGCCCCGAGTGGGTGCAGAGGCCTAAGCCGCCCCAGAGTGGGTGCAGAGGCCTAAGCCGCCCCAGAGTGGGTGCAGAGGCCTAAGCCGCCCCAGAGTGGGTGCAGAGGCCTAAGCCGCCCCAGAGTGGGTGCAGAGGCCTAAGCCGCCCCAGAGTGGGTGCAGAGGCCTAAGCCGCCCCAGAGTGGGTGCAGAGGCCTAAGCCGCCCCAGAGTGGGTGCAGAGGCCTAAGCCGCCCCAGAGTGGGTGCAGAGGCCTAAGCCGCCCCAGAGTGGGTGCAGAGGCCTAAGCCGCCCCAGAGTGGGTGCAGAGGCCTAAGCCGCCCCAGAGTGGGTGCAGAGGCCTAAGCCGCCCCAGAGTGGGTGCAGAGGCCTAAGCCGCCCCAGAGTGGGTGCAGAGGCCTAAGCCGCCCCAGAGTGGGTGCAGAGGCCTAAGCCGCCCCAGAGTGGGTGCAGAGGCCTAAGCCGCCCCAGAGTGGGTGCAGAGGCCTAAGCCGCCCCAGAGTGGGTGCAGAGGCCTAAGCCGCCCCAGAGTGGGTGCAGAGGCCTAAGCCGCCCCAGAGTGGGTGCAGAGGCCTAAGCCGCCCCAGAGTGGGTGCAGAGGCCTAAGCCGCCCCAGAGTGGGTGCAGAGGCCTAAGCCGCCCCAGAGTGGGTGCAGAGGCCTAAGCCGCCCCAGAGTGGGTGTGAGGCCTAAGCCGCCCCAGAGTGGGTGCAGAGGCCTAAGCCGCCCAGAGTGGGTGCAGAGGCCTAAGCCACCCCAGAGTGGGTGCAGAGGCCTAAGCCGCCCGGAGTGGGTGCCACCCCTTGGTACCTGCTTGGCAGCGGGAGCGGCGGGGGGCGGCCATGTGGCTCCAGCTGGTGCGGTGAAGCCGGGAGGTGCCGCCCACGGCAGTGACCTGCTTTCCCGGCTGCTTTTGCAGATGGAGCAACCGGACGGTGCGCGTGACGCAGCAGTTCCTGGAGTACACGGTCAGCGGCACGCCGAGCGACGGCCCCGTCTCCGACAACTATGTGTTTCTGCCTAAGGGGCCCGCGGGCCCGGCGTGGGAGGCGGTGAGCCTGGAGATCGCGCGCGGGCGCCTCCTGACGGAGATCCGGCAGCACTTCTACAGGTGCCGGCCCCGCGGCGCTGCGCAGGAGGCGCCCGTGGCCGGCGCCGCGGCCCGCCTTGGCTCAGGCCCCCAGCTCCCGCCTGGTAGTGCCGCCGATGGAGGTCGGGTGCAGGAATGAAGGGCTCCGAGCCGCACGTTCCGGCTGCGTCTGCCTGTGCTGTGCCGCCTTGGCGGTGTCTGAGCGGGGCCGGGACCGGGACCCGCGGCGCAGTGACAGCACGGGGGGAGTCCCCTGTTTTCCCTGCCGGAAGCCATCAGGCCTCCCGCCCTGTCCCTGACAAGGCACCCTGCCCGCCTGCCTGCGGGAGAGAGGGGGAAAGAAACAAGAAAGGGCAGCCCTGGCTGGTGTGGCTCAGTGGATAGAGTGTTGGCCTGTGGACTGAAGGGTCCTGGGTTTGATTCCAGTCAAGGGCACATGCCCGGGTTGGGGGCTCGATCCTTGGTAGGGAGCATGCAGGAGGCAGCCGATCCATGATTCTCTCCCATCTCTGATGTTTCCACCTCTCTCCCTCTCCCTTCCTCTCTGACATCAATAAAATATATTAGAAAGAAGAAAGAAAACAGAGAGAGGGGCCAGGAGAGGAGGGGGCGGGGGAAGGGGCATCCAGAAGGCCCGGAGGCTGCTGACCAGTTCGGCTCTTGTCTCCCAGGACGCTGGGCGCCAAAGAGCCCACCTACACCATCTACTCCCGCCTGGCCCACGTGCCGCCCGCCCGGGAGCTGCTCTGCGGCCGCCTGGAGCAGGCGCTGCGCGTGGGGCCCCTGCGGGTGAACCGCGAGGCCGTCCTGCGGACCAGCACCGACCTGCAGAGCCTGCAGGTCCTGCACTCGGACAGCAACGCCTTCCAGATGCAGCGGAGGCCCTACCGGGACTACCAGGTCCACGCCATCTCCCGGGTACGCCCGCCGGCCAGGCCCTGGGCGCGGCGGCCTCCGGCGGAGCCCCACGTGCTGCCCGTGGGGAGGCGCCCGGCGGGGCCAGCCCGGCCTCTGGCCTCTGGCCTCTGACCCCGGGCTGCAGGGCTGAGGACGGTCCCCGCGGGCTGAGGGCGCGCTCTCAGAGGGGTGTGAGGCTGTGCGGGGTGACGGGGGTTGAGGGCTGGCCGGGTCGGTGCTCTGAGCCGGAGGGGGCGGCGGCAGGGCCTCCAGTCAGACATGCGGTCCAGCGGCCACGGCCTTGTGTTCCAGGCGGGCTGGCCTTGGGCTAGCGACTCAGCTTCCCCGTGCCCAGGCCCTCTCCTCGCCCCGGGCTGTGAGGGTCCCCGGGGGAACCTCGTGTGCCCCCAATGTGCCACATTTCTCCTCCCACGGCATCCCGCCCCGCCCCGCCCCGCCCCTCCCTGCCCCGCCCGGCCCCGCCCCTCCCTGCCCCGCCTTCCCTCGCCCCGCCCTGCCCTGCCCCTCCTCACCCAGCCCCACCCGGCCCCGCCCCGCCCCTCCCCGGCCCGCCCCTCCCTGCCCCGCCCTGCCTCGCCCCGCCCTGCCCTGCCCCTCCTCACCCAGCCCCACCCGGCCCCGCCCTGCCTCGCCCCGCCCCGCCCGCCCTGCCTCGCCACGCCCCACCCCGCCCCGCCCCACCCTGCCCCTCCTCACCCAGCCCCACCCGGCCCCGCCCCACCCCTCCCCGGCCTGCCCACCCGGCCCCGCCCTGCCTCGCCACGCCCCACCCTGCCCTACCTCGCCCCACCCCGCCCCGCCTCGCCCTACACTGCCTGCCTTGAGTGTGTTCCCTGGCATCTCTGTCTGCCGGTGCTCACCCTCTGCAGCCTGGCCCCCACCGTCCAGCCTGTTACCCCAGAAGGGAGGGGGGGTCCTGCCCCATGGGAGCCAGAGGCACGGCTGTGTGGCTGCAGCTCAGGGGCCCAGGGCCCCGGAGAGCCCGTGCCACCCCCTCCCTGCAGCACTTGTCCAGAGGGGGTCTTCGCACCCCATCTACAGAAGGGGAAACTGAGGCTCGAGTGGGCTCAGGTCCCCAGCCCACAGGTCAGGGGGAGGGGGGCCGATGTGAGTCCCTCGCCGACGGCACCTGGAGCTGCCCCTGCGCCTGAGCGGGGGCTCGGCTGGGCGGCCAGAGGGCCATCGCCCGGTGCCGACGGCCCTCCTGGCCGTGTCTGTGTCCGCAGAATTACTACCCCATGGTGCAGTCGGCCTACATCGAGGACAGCGGGAGCAGGCTGGTGCTGCTCTCCGGGCAGGCGCACGGCGTCTCCAGCCAGGGGGACGGAGAGGTGGAGGTAGGCGGGGTCCCGGGCCATCCCCCCACCCCCCACCCCCCTGTCCCCGGCGCCAGGGGCCTGCCACCCGCTCTGCCTGCAGGTGCTGCTCCACCGGCGCCTGTGGAACAAGCTGGAGTTGACCCAGTACTTTAACGTCTCCCTGAAAGAGCCCTCGGTCGCCCGCCCGGAGTTCTGGCTCCTGCTGGGCCCGCCGGCCGTGACCGCCCGCCTGCGCCCGCGGGCGGGGCTGGCCCTGCAGCACAGGCCCGTGGTGGTGCTGGGGAGGCTGACCGGTAAGGGGGCGCCCAGGAGAGCCCGTCGGGCCGGCGAGGACCTGGGGGCGAGGGTGCCCTCGGGGCCCGGGCGGTGAGGCTGCGTCCTCTCGGGAGGGGTGCCTCGTGGGATGTCCTCTGAGATTCAGGGCGGACCGTGGGCGGGGCTGACGGGAGGGCGGGTGACCTGGGGGTTAGGTAGGGTCACCCCCAAGCCAAGATGAGCCTGTGGCCACTCTGAATGCTGTCTCAGGGTTCTCGTGTTTGACAGGAAAAGCGCTGACGGAGCAGCGGGGTGGGCAGAGGCTGGGCAGCTCAGGGCGGCAGGCGGAGCTGGGCAGCGGCCCGGGCAGGCGGGCAGCGCTGGGCTTCTCGGGAGCCGTCTCTCCCCGGACTGCCCGGAGCTGCTGCCTGCCCCCACAGGCCCCATGCTGGCCGCCCGTGTTCTTCCTGGCGAAGACAGCCTTCCCCCCCAGGGCCGGGTGCTGCACTCCCTCCCTCCGTCTGCCCTCACTCGGTCTCCGTTGGTTGCAAATGAGAGACATGGAGGGAAGGGCAGGGTGCGACGCGGACGGGGCTGGAACCTGCATGAGGTTGTTTCGCCCTCCTCCGCCATCTCCCCATAAAGGAACCCTGACGCAAAAGTCCCAGGGAAAGATTCTGATTGGCCCTGTGGGGTCACATGACCGGAGCCTGGACCAATCACTGCGGCCTGGGGTGCAGCAGGGAGGTGGCCCTCCAGCTGCAGCCCGGCGTTGAAAGGAGCAATTTCCCGGAAAGATGAGGGGCTGAGGTGTCCTCAAAGCAGAGACCGGGGTGACCAGACGAGGGAGGAGCCGGCTTCCCGGGCGTGAATAGAAAACGGGTCTCCGTGTGAGCAGGGCCTCTGGCCCGGGGCAAACAGTGCCCTCTGGGCGTGGCCCCCCTGGACCTGTCGTGGATGGACTGGAGATTCAGGGGCCCTCCAGCTCTTAGATGCGTCACCTGAGCTGCGGGGCCTGCAGGAGGAGGGGCATTGGGGCGGGGAGTACCTGGGCTGAGAGCCTGGGTAGACGCTGGGCCAGCCGTGTAGGCTGCCCGTGGGGAGGCTGGGAAGTGGGCCTGGCGGGAGGGACCGGGGCTGGAGATCTCCGGAAGCAGGAGGAGGAGTGTGGCCCCAAACCCGCCCCCCTCGGTGTCGGTGGGCTCGGCAGAGGCTGACTCCCTGAGCGCCCGCCAGCAAGAGGCCGTGACGCTGCCCCCGAGCCTCCACCTGCAGACCCTGAGCATCCCCGGCTGGAACTACAGCTCAGACCACGCCGAGCACCTGCAGGACCTCCGGAAAGGTGAGCCGGCCTGGCCGGCCCTCCTCCCGCCCCACGCCCGGCCCCGCCGCCCTGCCGGGCACCTCCTCAGAGGGGTCACTGCTCAGGAGGTCACCTGGTCCCTTCGCCTGCCCAGTGGGGAGACTGAGGCCCACAGAGAGGGACCCCAGCCCAGGACCTGCCCGAAGGATTCTCCCTGGACCCCTCTAAGCCCACCTCACCTGCAGACCTTTGTCCACATCCTGCCGGACCGAGGGCTGCGCTCCGGGGGCCGCAGGCACCTGACTCCCGCCACCTCGGGCCTGACAGCCGCCTCCCGGAGCGCCCATGCGTTCGTGAGGCCGGGTCTCCGGCCGGGCCGGGGCCGCAGTGACCGGTGCGGCCAGGTCTCTGCCCGCTGCGCTCCCGGTCTAGAGGGGGAAGCAGTGAAGCCACCGGGCGGCGATGGCGGCGCTCAGACCGAACCCCGGGGCTGGGCGTCAGGGAGGGCTTCTCGGGGGCGGCGAGACCCCCCGGGGCCACTGCTCCTGCTGCCGAGGCTCCAGCTGCCCCTCCGCTGCCCCTTGCACTGAGCGGCTGGAAGGCAGGCTGGCTGGGGTCCCCACAGTCCCACCCAGGACCTGGCCCCCCACAGAGGAAGAGCCCGTGGAATGGGGAAGCGGCGACAGGCCAAATAGCGTCCTTGTCCCTGAAAGAGAGCATGTGCGAGACCGTGGCTCATGCCTGCGTCCCAGAGGCTCCCTGACACGGACCCCAGCTCCTCAGCCCATCACAGGAGACCCTGGGCGGCGGCCTCTCACCCCCCCCCCACAACCCTCTCCTGGCAGTATCCCCCCAGCCCCTGCAGGCAGACTTCTAACCTGACTCCTGTGGGCGGCTGGCTCCCAAGAGGAGGAGGAGGGCCTGGGCCGGCGAGCCCCACAGCCCCCAATGACAAACCCCTCCCTGGAGAGGCCGGGGGAGCACCGGGAGGGCGGGGGTCCCCCCAACCCCTATGAAGTAGGCTGTCATCCTCACCGTCCTCCTCACCCACCCCACCTCATGGCGGGAGGGGGGGACGGGGGGCGAAGCTTGAGGCCCGTCCTGAACCACCGCGCCAGGACCTTGGAGAAGGAATTTTGTAAACCTTCTGCCACTGCAACCAAGGGCCCAGCTGGCCCTGTGCCCACAGCACGCCCCCCTCCCCCCCCTCTGCACACCCCCTCACCCCTATCCCCTCCCCTCCCCACCCCCCGCCACCGTCCCGCCGCTGTCTGCCTTGGGGTCAGCAGCACACCCCTCTGGCTGTGGGGCCAGGGACCGAGATGGAGGCCACGGGGCACATGGGCCGCCTCAGTCCCGCTGACAGGAAACGCTCCCGTCTGCAGTGACAGGTCGCTCTGCTCGCTTTGCACGGGCCTCAGGGTCCCGTGGCCACAGCCGAGAAGGCGAGAAGGCTCCAGAGCCGCGCGCTGAGGACAGGGCGCCAGGCCACGGCCACGGGGGCGCAGGGCCGAGCCTCCCCTCCTCGCTGAGCCGTGGGGCCGGCCGCCGCCCAGCGGAGTGAGCGTGTGAGGCCCGGGCACAGGGGGTCCTCACGGCCGCCGCCCCCCCGCCCCTCCCCCAGGCTTCCCCAGGAAGGCCAAGGCCGACCTCCGCCGTGTCCTGCTGCGGCTGCACCACCTGTACGAGGTTGGGGAGGACCAGGTGCTGTCTCAGCCGGTGACCGTGAACCTGAAGGTGAGCCCCCATGGCCCTGCCTCTGGGGGCGCTGGGCCAGGGGGCCACATGCCCGGTCACGATCCCGACTCGGAAACCACGTTGGCAAGAGGCGTGTCGGTGCGCTCACCACGGACCAGACCGTGTGGGCTCTGGTGGGCCTCCCCGCCCGCCCCGCCCCAGCCGTGCCCGCCTGACCCTTCTCCCCGGGAGGCAGTTTGAGACCCCTCCCGCCTCCCTGTGTGCCTCTGGACGCCCCCTTTCCCAGCCTCCCCGTCTCCTCCCTCACCTCCCCCCCCCCCCCCCCCCCGTGGGCCCTCGGAGGCCGGGAGCAGGTCTGAGTGAGTGCGGGCAGGGCGCAGGGGAGGCCGAGGTGGCACTCGGGCATCGGTCGCCCTGTGCTGCCCGCCCAGGCGGCGTGCCGAGCCCCTGGGGGGCAGATGGCCAGGCGGACGCCGAGTGGATGGCGCTGGCCCGTGGCCCCAGCGGGTCTCAGGGAGGACGGTGCGCGGCTGCCAGGCCGCTGCCAGCGAGGGTGCCAGGAGCAGGCCGGCGTTCCCACCAGCGATGCGGCTGGGCCGTGCTGTCCGCTGTCCTCGGTCACGCTGTCCTCCGGGCCGTCCTCCGCCCGTGGTCACAGCTGGCCGGGCCTCCCCAGCAGGTGGAAAGACCCAAGCGGTCGCAGCGCCCGGGGCCTGGTCGCCCGTGCCCGTCCCGTCCATCAGCCCGGGCAGCTGGCCCAGAGCCCCCGCCACGGCCAGCACTGCCCCTGTCTCCCACGGCCAGCACTGCCCCTGTCTCCCACGGCCAGCACTGTCCCTGCCTCCCACGGCCAGCACTGCCCCTGTCTCCCACGGCCAGCACTGTCCCTGTCTCCCACGGCCGGCACTGCCCCTGTCTCCCACGGCCAGCACTGCCCCTGTCTCCCACGGCCAGCACTGCCCCTGTCTCCCACGGCCAGCACTGCCCCTGTCTCCCACGGCCGGCACTGCCCCTGTCTCCCACGGCCGGCACTGCCCCTGTCTCCCACGGCCGGCACTGTCCCTGTCTCCCTCCCCGCGGGGGCGGCGGGTTGACTCCGTGGCAAAGGGGCGGACAGGAGGGGCACACCCATCCGCGGGCAGCGGGAAGCAGCCTCCTGGCCTCGGTTTCCCGCCGGGGCGGGGCTCCCGCCGGGGGCTTTGCGGTGGGAGTGGAGTGAGGGGGTGCCCGCCGCCCCCTGTAGCCGTGCTGTTCCCGCAGTCCGTGCTGCGGGGGCTGGGCTCGCTGGTGGCCGTGGAGGAGCGCTCGCTCACGGGGACCTGGAGTGCGGACTCGCTGCGGCGCTGGAGCTGGAGGACGCGCACCCCAGGTTTGGGGGCCCGGGCGTGGGTGCTGCCCGCGGCCCCCCAGGCCCCCCACCGCCTCCGGCTCTGCAGCCGCCCTGAGTCTGCCCAGCGGGAGGAGCGGCTCTGGCCAGTGCCCCCTGCCAGGCTCCACACAGGCGTGTGCAGGCGCGAGTGCGAGTGTGTGCGTGTGTGCGAGAGTGTGTGTGTGCGTGTGCAAGTGCGTGTGCCTGTGTGCAAGTGTGTGTGTGCAAGAGTGTGTGTGTGTGCGAGTGTGTGTGAGTGTGCGAGAGTGTGTGTGTGCGTGTGCAAGTGCGTGTGCCTGTGTGCAAGTGTGTGTGTGCAAGTGCGTGTGTGTGTGTGCGCGCGCGAGGGTGTGCGCGTGTGTGTGCAGGCCACACTGCTCGCCGGCGTGCCCCAGGGTCTGAGTGTGCCAGGCTGGGCCCGCTCCGCACACACCACCGTGCCCCTGCCGACCACGGGCTGCTTGCTTGGCCGACACCATTGCCTCCGCCGGAGCGTGCGGGCCTGCCTTCCGGCCTGTCCTGCTCGGGGCCAGGCAGGGGCAGACCTCTGCTCCTGTCCACTGCGCCATACCGTGGCGCTCAGTCAGTGGGGTGAGCGGGGGATCATGCGCGGGTGGTGCCGGAGGAATGGTGGGTGAGTGGTATGAGCCCAGAGCAGGACTCGGGGAGCCAGCGAACGGAAGGGCAGGGCCCCCAGTGGCCTCAGAGAGGAGCCTTTTGGGGCCTGAGGCCACGGGACCAGCACCGGCTCCTCCGCGGGCCCGGTGCCCGGGAGGGCAGAGATGCGAGGCCGCGGCCGGGGGCCCGGCAGGAGGGTCAGCCGCACGCTGTGGTGCCGGGGGTCCCGGGAATGGGGCTCCGGGGGAGGGCGGGCGGGGCTGACCACCTCTGCCCCTCCAGATGGCGCCCGGCCCAGAGCCCCGCGAGGCCCCGTCGTCACCATCGGCCCCAAGGAGATCCGGACCTTCTTCGCCCACTTCCAGCAGCACTGAGTGCCCGCCGAGGCCTCGGACCTGGGGACCATGGGGCCCGCCGCGCCCGGCGGTGGGGACGGCCGGGCGGCCGGCGCCGTCTGCTCGGCTGTCGCAGACGTGGCCAGGCCCGGTTTCTTAGTTTCTGAAATAAAAGCCGCATCATGAGGACCCGCTTCTTCTCCTTGGCCTCGGCGCCAGCCCCTCCTCTCCCGTCACCTGGTGACACCCCCACCCCCACAGCTCCGGGTTCACCCGCAAAAGTCAGGGCCGGGAAGCGGGGCAGGCAGAGCGCGGAGCCAGGGGCCAGTGCCCGCCACAGGCCCCGCGGTCTCACCGAGGGCGCACCGTGAGCCGTGGCTCTGCCGTGGGACCGGCGACGTGGGGTGGGGCTGGGCGGGGCAGCAGGAGGCCTCGGAGCCGTGGGTGCTCGGGGCTCGGTGTTGGGAAGGTCTCCCCGGGCGGGGCTGTGAGCTGCAGAGAGACGCAGACCGAGTCCGGGACACCCCGCCGACCCCGACACCCCGCCGCCCAGGCAAGATGTGACCCCGCCCACCGGCCCGTCCCCTCGCCTCTGCCAGGCTCCGGGGCCTCCACCACTCAGTGTCACCCCGATTGTCTGACTGTTCCCACCGCCGTGTGCCCCAGAGAGAAAACTCCCCAAAGAGCACCACGCCCAGCGCTGTCAGTGTTTATGGGTGACGCCAAGCTGGGGTGGGTGGGCGGGGAGATAGTCCAAGGTTTTCCTTCAGGAAAAGAATGCAGACAGGAAGATGGGAGTCACCCATCCTCTTCACGGTCTGTCCCTGCCCCCCCACATGTACCCACACATGCCTGCTTGTGGGCATGCACACACACACACACACACACACACACACGCTCACACACATGCACTCTGGAATGTAGCCCTCTCACCTCTGTCTCCAGCATCTCTGTGCCCTCGGCGCCTAGAGCGGTGCCTGACACTGGGGGACCCTCGGAGAAAATGCTTTTCACCCGAATGAAGGAGACCAGGCATCTGACTGGATTTCAGCGCTGACGCTCACTAGGAAGTCCCTGAATTTATTCTAATCGGCTTTCTCACCGTAAAAATGGAGCTAGTGCTCCTCATGCCTGGCTTATGTGCGTGTGTGCGTGTGAGGGTTCCCTGAGGAAAACACGGTCATCGTTTAGACCAGCGCCCGGCATGGAGTTCGTGCTCCATACAGGCTGGTTGTTCTGGTGGCAACAGCGATGGTGGTGGTGGTGGGATGGGGATGGCATTGTGGTGGTGGTGATGCTGTGGTGGTGATAGTGATGGTGGTGGTGGTGTGATAGGGATGGCATTGGTGGTGGTGGTGGTGATGCTGTGGTGGTGATAGCGAAGGTGGTGCTGGTCATGGTGCTGTGATGGTCATGGCAATGGTGTTGACAGTAGTGAGATGGTGAAGTGATGGTGACAGTAAAGGTGATGATTGTGGTGTGATAGTGGTGATGGTGTTGCTGTCGGTGATGGTGTTTCTGTAGTTGGTGGTGGTATGATGGTGATGGTGTTGTTATTGGTGGTAATGGTGTTGCTGTTGCTGTTGTTGGTATAATGGTGATAATGTCGTTGGTGATGATGGTATGGTGTTATGGCAGTAATGGTGATAGTGTTGCTGTTGGTGGTGATTGTGTAGTGGTGATGAAGTTACTGGTGGTGATGGTGTGGTGGTGATGGTGTTGCTGTTCGTGGTGTTTCTGTAGTTAGTGGTGATGGTATGATGGTGATGGTTGTGATTGCATGATGTTGTTATTGGTGGTAATGGTCATGGTGTTGCTATTGGCGGTGATGATGTGGTGGTGTGATGGTGTTGGTGATGGTGTGGTAATAGTGTTGTTGGTGATGGTGTTGTTGGTGGTGATGGTTTGGTAATGATGTTGGTGGTGATGGTGTTGTTGGTGGTGATGGTGTGGTAATGGTGTTGTTGGTGATGGTGTGGTAATGATGTTGGTGGTGATAGTGTTGGTGGTTATGATGTGGTAATGATGTTGGTGGTGATGGTGTTGTTGGTGGTGATGGTGTTGGTGGTGATGGTGTGGTTGTGGACACTGACACACCAGTGAAGGGGAGAGTGAGCCTGGTTACTGCTCTCCCTCAGGGAAGCTGCCACGTCACAGCCTTGGGCATCAAGGCGAGGCCCCGGGAAAAGGACTCCCACCCGCACTGACCGCCTGTGTCGAGGGCTATTTGCCAGGCCCCCACGCTGCAGGGCCGGCCCGGGTCCCGGGGCTGTCAGGCTGCCCGGGAAGCGGCCAGGCGGCGGACAGGCCTCGGGCCGGTCCCTGGGTGCTGGCCGGCGTGCTGGGAAGGCACAGGCTCATGTGAAAAGTCTGACAGCCGCCAGCAGCTTCAGCGTGCTCCCGTCCGGGTGCCCCGTGGAGCTGGCGGCCGAGGGGGCCGCACACGCGCGTGGGGGCGGTGAGCACGTTTGGATTAGAAAAGGCCAAAGCGGCTAACAGCCGGGGAGCTGGGCTGTAACATTCCAGCATGTTCTGTTGATTTATGGCTGTTGCTAGGTAACCAGTACACTGAGGCGGGTGTGATTGGAAAGCTGTGAGCAGCTCTCCACCAGAGACACAGAAAGAGAACCATTAAGCTGGGGGGCTGGGGGGCTTGGGGGGTGGGGGGCTGGGGGGTGGGGGGCTGTGGGCTGGGGGTGGGGGGCTGGGGGCTGGGGTGGGGGCTGTGGGCTGGGGGGCTGGGGGGCTGGGGGGCTGGGGGGCTGGGGGGCTGGGGAGTGGGGGCTGTGGGCTGGGGGGCTGTGGGGCTGGGGGGCTGTGGGCTGTGGGCTGGGGGGCTGTGGGGCGGGGGGCTGGGGGGCTGGGGGGCTGTGGGCTGGGGGCTGGGGGGTGGGGGGCTGTGGGCTGTGGGCTGGGGGGCTGGGGAGTGGGGGCTGGGGGGCTGGGGGGCTGTGGGCTGTGGGGTGGGGGGCTGTGGGCTGGGGGGCTGGGGAGTGGGGGCTGGGGGGCTGGGGGGCTGGGGGCTGGGGGGCTGTGGGCTGGGGGCTGGGGAGTGGGGGCTGGGGGGCTTGGGGGCTGGGGGCTGGGGGGCTGTGGGCTGTGGGGCTGGGGGGGGGGCTGGGGGCTGTGGGCTGGGGGCTGGGGCGTGGGGGGCTGTGGGCTGGGGGCTGGGGAGTGGGGGCTGGGGGGCTGGGGGGCTGGGGCTGGGGGGCTGTGGGCTGTGGGGCTGGGGGGGGCTGGGGGGCTGGGGGGCTGTGGGCTGGGGGGCTGTGGGCTGTGGGGCTGGGGGGCTGTGGGCTGGGGGGCTGTGGGGGGGGCTGGGGGGCTGGGGGCTGGGGGCTGTGGGCTGGGGGCTGGGGCTGTGGGGCTGGGGCTGTGGGCTGGGGGGCTGTGGGCTGGGGGGCTGGGGGCTGGGGGCTGGGGGGCTGTGGGCTGGGGGGCTGTGAGCTGGGGGCTGGGGGCTGTGGGCTGGGGGGCTGTGGGCTGGGGGCTGGGGGGCTGTGGGCTGGGGGCTGTGGGCTGGGGGGCTGGGGGACTGGGGGCTGGGGGCTGGGGGGCTGGGGGCTGGGGGCTGGAGGGCTAGGGTCTGGGGGTCTGGGGGCTGGGGGCTGGGGCCTGGGGGGCTGGGGGCTGGGGGGCTGGGGAGGGGGGCTGGAGGGCTAGGGTCTGGGGGTCTGGGGGTCTGGGGTCTGGGGTCTGGGGGCTGGGGCCTGGGGGGCTGGGGAGGGTGTCGTGCGGCCCGGAGGAGGGGCGCTGTTAGAGGCAGTGAGAGGAAGCGGAGGTCCGCCGTCCCCCCGTGTGCTGTCCCCACAGTGCAGTCCTGCCAGCCCTGAGAGCTGCCCGTGCGGCCCTCCCTTGAAGGACATGGCGTGACCCGGCCTTTCTTCTGAGTAAATTGATTAGCAGCACGTGGCAGGGTCCTCGCACAAGCCGCGCGGGCGGGCGTGCCCGGGGCGTGCGTGAGCCTGGCGGGCGGCTCATTGTCTTCACGTCCCTGACAAACGGCTCCGCCGCCGCCAGCACCGTCCGCTGCGAGCGCATATGGACCCGCTGCGCGGCCCCGGGACGCACGTGTGAACAAGACGGCACCCCTCCCCGCGGGGCGGCATTCGGACGGGAGGCAGCGCCCCCAACAGCCGCGGTGAAGAAGCAAATGCTGTCTCATGTAAGACGGCCACAGGGGGAAGCAGAGCCGAGGTGAGGGCTGGGAGGAGGGGGCTGCGGTTGTAAGCAGAGGATCCGATTAGCCGCCCCGAGAAGGTGACGTTCGAGCGGAGTCTGGAGGAAGGGTCAGGGGCCTGGCAGCCCGGGAGGAGCGTCGGGCGGAGGCTGACCGGGCAGGGGCGCGGCCCTGGGACTGGGGAAGCGCAGGAGGCCGTGCGGACGGGAGAGCTGGGCGGTGGAGGCAGCAGCAGGGCCTGTAGGGTCCTCGGGCCCGTGGGGGCACATGATGCAGAAAGGGGGCGCTTGGTGGAGAGGGGAAGTCACCGCTCACTGGTTCTGTGCCGGGGCTGTGGGGTGCCCCTGAGAGGTGTCTGCTCACCACCCAGTCCCTGGGCAGCAGGCTGAGCCCGGGGAGGTGGGGGGGCTGGGGCAGGTGCAGCGACGCCGAGCGGCTGAGCCTGACTCCGGCCTTCCCCTGCCGCTCCTTACCGGGGCCAGGCCCACCCGGGGCGGGCACGCAGGGCACAGGTGCAGCGGGCCTGGGCGCCGGGCACAGCTCAGGCCCGAGGCCGGCCCCTCTCGGCTCCCCGGGGTGAGCTGGGACCAGCGCCTCCATCTCCCAGTGCCACGTCCCTCATCGTGAAACAAAGGGGCACCGGCTGCCCGTCCCAGACCAGCCGGCCAGCCGGGCGCCGCGCTCACAGGACTCCGCCACCCGCACGTCTCTGAGCAAGCGGCCCTGGGCAGCTCCGGCGATTTAGGGGTGACGGTTTCTAGGGTGATGGGTGGGGTGATGATTTAGGGGTGACGGTTTGGGATGACGGTTTGTGGGGTGACAGTTTGCAGGGTGATGGTTTGCGGGGTGACGGTTTGTGGGGTGACAGTTTGCAGGGTGATGGTTTGCGGGGTGACGGTTTGTGGGGTGACAGTTTGCAAGGTGATGGTTTGCGGGGTGACGGTTTGTGGGGTGACAGTTTGCGGGGTGACGGTTTGTGGGGTGACAGTTTATGGGGTGACAGTTTTCAGGGTGATGGTTTGTGGGGTGACGGTTTTGGGGGTGACAGTTTTTAGGGTGATGGTCTTTAGGGTGATGGTTTTTGGGGTGACGGTTTGCGGGGTGATGGTTTTTGGGGTGACGGTTTTTGGGGTGATGGTTTACATGGTGACGGTTTGGGATGATGGTTTGCATGGTGATTGTTTGGGATGACGGTTTTGGGGTGATGGTTTGTGGGGTGACAGTTTGTGGGGTGACAGTTTTCAGGGTGACGGTTTGTGGGGTGATGGTTTTGGGGGTGACGGTTTGCGGGGTGACAGTTTGCATGGTGACGGTTTAGGGGTGACGGTTTTGGGGGTGACAGTTTCCCGGGTGACAGTTTGTGGGGTGACGGTTTTGGGGGTGACAGTTTCCCGGTGACAGTTTGTGGGGTGACGGTTTTCAGGGTGACGGTTTTGGGGGTGACAGTTTCCCGGTGACAGTTTGTGGGGTGACGGTTTTCAGGGTGACGGTTTTGGGGGTGACAGTTTGTGGGGTGACGGTTTTCAGGGTGACGGTTTTGGGGGTGACAGTTTCCCGGTGACAGTTTGTGGGGTGACGGTTTTCAGGGTGACGGTTTTGGGGGTGACAGTTTCCCGGTGACAGTTTGTGGGGTGGTGAATCTGGAGGCAGGCCCAGTCCCACTGCAGCTGGGTTCGCCGTGCCGTTCTGTGCTGCTGCGGCCCCGAGTTCCTGAGGGGTCCGAGGGCAGGGCTGGCGTCGTTCACTGGGTCCTGCCCCGTGTCCCCTGCAGGCCGGCGCTCCGGTGAGCAGTGGGCTCCGGTTACACTCTCGAATGCAGAGTAGATGCTGTGAAGGACTCAGGTGACCTCAGCCACGGGAGCAATCAAGGAAGGCTCCCCGCAGGAGGCGTCATGAGGAGGCTGGGCACTGCGGGGAAGACGGGTGCCGTGTCGCTGGGGGAGGCTGGGAGGGTCCTTCCGCCGTGGCCCCCCTTATAGATGGGGTCCCCCCTTTATATGCTCAACTTCTGGGCGCCTGTCCCGGGGAGGCCCGGGGTCTCCTTCCCCCACCATCGCGGGGCCCAGGAGGGACACGGGGCCTCCCCCAGGGCCAGCCGGCCGGCTGGGCGGAGAGCTGAGCAGTGGAGGCAGCAGCGTGAGTGAATTACTGACCGCCAGAGAGCACGGTGCAGGCACGGGCACTCCCGCCAGGCGGAGCTGCTTCCTCCGCCTCATTGCCGTTCCCCGAGGTTCCCGCGGGCTGGGCCGGGCTCTGCTGGGGGGCGGTCTCGGGTGAGAACGGGATGCCGCCGTTGCTCTCCGGCGTTGAGTTGGCACACCCTGGGTGGGATGGAGGCAGGCGCTTGCTGCAGGCACCCTGTCCCGCCGCCTGGTGAAGGCCGCTGCTTTGCGCACCCCCAGCCCCCAGACTGACTGACCCTGTGAGGGTGGGGTGCCGGCGGGACCCGAGAGTGAGCGGCAAGCCACGCTCCAGACGCCCGCCCCGTGCCAGGCTCCAGCGGGCACCCCGCCGTCCTCGCCGAGACGTGCAGTGAGACAGCACAGCACCCAGGAGGGGGGCCCCACGGAAGGGCATCGCTGGTGCGGGCACTCCGAGCCCTCACTGACCAGGAGCGGGCACTGGAGGGCGGGGCTGGAAGGTGAGGGCAGGCTGAGGGGGCGCGTGTGCTGGGCCCCCCTCTCTGGAGGCGAGAGGAGGAGGGGTGCCTGCCCGCTCCACAGCGAGTGTGGATCAGTGACTCAGCTGTCTAAAGTGAAACTGCTGGGCGTCCGGCCAAGACAGAATAACGGGGCGATTTACCTTCCGACCCCAAAGGATGAACGGACAGGACAGACACCAGACACCGTTTCCAAGAGCTTGGCCCGCAGGCGGGGAAGGGCAGTGGTCAGGGCTGCGAGCAGACGGGGGCTCCGATGCTCCCGCTCCCGCCCTGAGAGGTCCCGGCCCGCGGCAGGGAGAGGCTATCCACGCGGAGCCGAGCGGTGGGACCGCGGGGAGGGGACTGGCGGGGTGGCAGCCCAGGCGGTGGGACTCCGGGGCAGAATGCCGGGAGGGGAGGGAATATGCAGAGGGGCCTCCAGGTGCAGAATGCCCGCGTGAGGCTCAGCCTGGCACTGACACACACACACACACACACACACACGCACATGCACACGCACACACGCACACACGCACACGCACACACACGCACACGCACACACGCACACACGCACACACACACACACGCACACACACGCGTGCAGGAAATGGCCCGAAGCCGGGGAGGGGACCACCCCCAGGCCCGGAGGGAAGGGCCTGGAGCCCATGGAGCGGAGGACGGGCCTGCTCTCACCAGTCAGCCCCGGAACGCCCAGCTGGCGGCCCTGGTGTCCCCTCAGGAGAGCCAGCCCTGCCTCAGGCACGCGGACTACCAGTCCCCGGTGGAGAGCCGCTCCAGACGCCTGCCCGGCGGGGACCACGGGGACTGGCGAGGTCAGACCGGCTCTGAGCTGAGTGCAGCCCCCACACACAGCTGGGGATATTCGTAAACATGCAAACACCCCCCCCCCCACTTCTCCAAGGTAAAGGCCACGATATCCGCTATCTAGAAATAAATGATGAGCCATGCAAAGAAGCCAGAGTACAACCCATAACGAGGAGCAGAGTGAGCCCATCGAAACAGACTGGGGTTGGCAGATGTTCGGTGCCGCAGACGCGGTGCCAAACCAGCCGCTGTACGGCACGCCGTTAACGGGGCCGTGCTGAGGGATGCGTCCTTGGGGGCCTGCGTCGCCGTGGGAACATCACAGAGGGCACGTACACACCTCGGCGGCCACGCCTGGCTGCACGGATGGCTGTCACTCCCGGGCTCACGCCTGTACCGCACGGCGCCGTGCTCGACAACACGCCATCGCATCACGGACAAGAGAACAGGATGCCGTCGAGAGACGGCGAACATATGGATGCAGGAGGCTGCTGCCGTGTCACACGGCCGCTGTTTTGTCATTAAAAACTGTTTTCATTGATGTCAGAGAGGAAGGGGGAGGGAGAGAGCTAGAAATCAATGAGACATCCATGAGAGAGAATCACTGACCGGCTGTCTCCTGCACACCTCCTGCTGGGGACTGAGTCCATAACCCGGGCATGTGTCCTGACCAGGAAATGAGACCACCTGGTTCAGTGATCAATGCTCAACCACTGAGCCACACTGGCTGGGCATGGCTACTGTTTTATAGCAAGCTTTTTTTTTTTTTTTTTAATAGATGGAAAGAGTATACTCTAAAATAATGAGTAAAAAGTATAGTATATAAATGCATAACACAGTAACTAGTTTGATATCATTATCAAGCATCATGCACTGCCCATAATTGTATGAGCCACACTTTTATATGACTGGCAGCGCAGTAGGTTTGTTTACACCAGCATCATGCGATGAGTCCATCATTACAGCTGGAGGTTTCAATGACCATCTTTTATTTTTAAAATACATTTTTTTTATTGGTTTCAGAGTGGAAGAGAGAGATAGAAACATCAGTGATGAGAGAGAATCATGGATCGGCTGCCTCCTGCACAACCCACACTGGGGATGGAGCCCACAACCCGGGCATGTGCCCTGACTGGGAATTGAACAGTGACTTCTTGGTTCACAGGTCGATGCTCAACCACTGAGCCACACCAGCAGGGCAGCAATGACCATCTTTTAATAACTGGTAAGACAAGTAGAACCAAAATGTGTCAGGAAATAGAAGACACAAACAGCACTATCCATCGAGCGGACTCGGTTTGCTTTTCCAGAACACTCCGCCCTGAGGGCAGTGTGCACGCTCCTTTCAGGTCCGTAGCCAGACACTCATCCGAACAGACCACATCCCGGGCCACAGCACAAGTTTCAGCGAATGCGGAGGGATTCCGTTACAGGGAGGACGCTCCCGGCTCCAATGGAATTCAATTAGAACCGACAGAGGAGAGCTCTGGAAAATCTCCAGATATCGAAGACATCGGGTCATTGTGCTTCCTGCGTCCAAGAAGAGATCGACGGGGAGACTGGAAAGTACTCTTTCCATCAGAGAGTGTTTTCACCGCGTTTCACCATCTGTGAGCTGTCATTGACAGTAACCGGTAGAGGGAACACTGTAGCATGAAATATCTACATTGGGGAGAAATTCTCAAATAAATTACCTTAGGTTCCATCTTAGGGAACTGGGGGGGAAAAAGAGCAAATTAAGCCCAAAGTAGGCAGAAGAAAGGAAATAATAGGAACCAGACACAAGTTAACAAAACATAGAACAAAAGTAATAGAGAAAATCAATAAAGCCAAAATTTCATTCCTGGAGATTTTTATCAATAAAATTAATAGACTGCTTGCCAGACTGACCAGGACAACAAAAGAAAAGGTTACCAATATCAAGAATGAGAAGGTGATATCACTACAGATCCTACAGATATTAACAGAATAATAAGGGAATATTAGGATCAACTTTTTACTAATGAACAGCTTAGATGGAATTTGTAAATTACTTGAAAGACATGAACTATCAAGGTTTACTGAAGAAGAAAAGATATCCTCAGTAGTCCTATGGGACTATTAAAGAAATGGAATTTATAATGGAGAACTTTTCCACAAAGAAAATTACAGGTTCAGATGTCTTCACTGATGACTTTTACCAAACATTTAAGAAACAAATAGTGCCAATTCGACACAAACTCTAACAGAAAATTTAAGAAAGAAAAAAAATACTTCCTAAGTCATTCTGAGAGGCAAAATTACCACGGTATTAAAACCCAGACAAAGACGGGATGAGAAAACGACAGACCAATACTAATGTTCCTTAAGGATCAATCAAAAACGTTTAAAAATATTTTTTAATTGATCTCAGAGAGAAAGAGAGAGAGAGATAGAAACGTCGATGATGAGAGAGAATCATTGATTGGCTGCCTCCTGCAGCCCCCTACTGGGGAGCCCACAGCTGGGCATGTGCCCTTGACTGTAATCAAACCCAGGACCCTTCAGTATACAGGCCGACGCTCTATCCACTGAGCCAAACAAGCCAGGGCCAATAAAAAATTCTTAACAAATCTAATTCAACAACATAGACAGTGGATAGTACATCATGGCCAAGTGGGTTTATCCCAGGCATGCAAGGTGCGTTTAACATTTGAAAAATTGGTCATTGTAATTCAGCATATTAACAATAATAATAATTAAAAAAACCCTATGCAATCACCTCACACACAAAAAACATCTGAAAAACCCCAACCTTTCTTCCTGGTAAAAACCTCTAAACAAACAAATGGAAGGGGACATCCTCCATTTAATGAAGAGCTTCTCTGCAAACCCGCGGGCGGAGTGGGGAAGACGGAATACCTTCCCCCGGGGACCAGGGACAGACCACGGCGGCCACGCTTCAGCATCGTCCTGGAGGGGAGAGCCCGGGCAATCAGCAAGAAAGAGAAACAAACGACAGCGGGAACTGGAGGGAAATTGTCTTTATTCACACCTGACATGATTGCACAGAAATCTGCCGGGAGCTACCAGCCCCGCCCTCCAAACCTAGGCGAACGAGTCACGATATTAGCAGGAAATAAGATCAATCAGCATCAAAAATTTAAAAATACCATTTACAATCTGAGACAGAGAAGAATAAATTGGACAGCAGATGTGAAAAACCTGCACAGTGTAAAGGATAGAATGTTGAGGAGAGAAGCGGAGAGATGTACCATGTTCATGGGATGGAAGACTGGATTTGGTTAAGGGGGCAATTTTCCTCAACTTGACCTATAGATTCAACACAATCCAGTTGAAATCTCAACGGGCTTTTTTTGGGTGGACTGACAAACACATTCTAGAACTCATATGAAAACACAAAGGGCCAAATTGGCCAAAACAGAAGAGAATGGAGTGGGAGGACTAAGATGACCTGAGCTCAAGGACTTATTATAAAAGCTTCAGCAAGCGACACAGGCGGTATTTGTGTCGGGATAAACCAGTATCTCAACGGAGCAGAATAGAGAGTCCAAAAGTCCCCTCTTCCGGATCCAGGACCTCGGCATGGAGGAGAACTGGCTGCGTGAGAGCGCGGCGGGAGGAAGGCTGGCTGGCTGTGTAGCAGGCTCTATATGTGGCAGGTATATAATTAGGTTTCTGCTTCACCCCAAACGGAACAGTATGCTCCAGATGGGCTAAATTTAAATGTGCAAGAACGACATGCGACAGCCCTTCTTTTGTGACTCAGGAGGTAGAGAGGGATTTATCCTAAAGGACGCAAAAGGCAGCCTATTTAAAGGGAGACGATGGACAAATTCCCCTACATCCAAACTAGTGACTCTGCAGGAGAGGAAGAACCATGAGCCACGTTAAGGGAAAAGCAACAAATCGGAAGAGGATGTTGGCAGCACACGTCAGCAGACAGAGGCCAGGTGGCAAAGCGATGGAGGGAGCTCCAGGAGATCAAGACAAAAAAAGCCAGGCAGCCCGACGGGCAAGGAGACCAACAGGCAATTCGCAGAAGCGGGACCGCCAATGGCCTAACAGGAAGATGGTCGGCCGCACTGTCACCCGAGACGCAAATCAAACAGACATCCGTGGGCAGCTCTCGCCCGCCCACTCGCCAACTTGCCGGGCCTCAGAGCCAGCGCCAGGCATCACTCAGATTGTGACACACGTCGTAGGTGTGCACAAAATTCTTGAGTTGGCAACACGTAGGAAGGTAACTATCGGCGTACATGTACCCCCTCCCCCCAGGTGTCCATCCTCGGAACCCGCCCACGGGGGTATGAGGAACGAGGGACGAGGACCAGGGATGTGGCTGCAGTAGGGTGTGAGAGCTCAAGAGGCTGACAACAATGTCAGTGCCCATCGCGGGGGGTGGAGCTGGGCGGGAGCAGTAGTCCTCACTGTAGTCACGGTGAGCTTGCCCACCCAGGGGGAAAGTGCTAATGTGCAGAATGTGCCCATTTCTTTCTTTTTAAAAATGTATTTTTTTTATTGATTTCAGAGAGGAAGGAAGAGGGAGAGAGAGAGAAGCATCAAGGATGAGAGAGAATCACTGATGGGCTGCCTCCTGCACGCCCCACACTGGGGATGGAGCCTGGAGTCAGGGCATGTGGCCTGACCGGGAATCGAACTGTGACCTCCTGGCTCACATTCGTACCAGGAGGTCACTCTCCAGGCTTTGGGCTCTCACAGACCTGGGGATCCACCTACTGGCTGGCGGCTGGGAAAAGCGAATGGGTGCCTTTTTTCATGTATGAGTGGCGAAGGGCAGTGGTTGGCGAACTGCAGCTCGCCAGCCACATGCGGCGTTTGAGCCATGGTTTGCCGCTCTGTTGACTAAAGAGTTTGCCGACCGCTGACATGGACTCTCGATTCCAATAATTACGGGCTGTTGTTGTTCCTTGGGATTAAGCCCCTATCCCAGTGGCCGGCAAACTCATTAGTCAACAGAGCGGCAAACAGTGACTCGAAAGCCGCGTGTGGCTTGTGAGCCGCAGTTTGCAGACCGCTGCTATAGAGTATCCTATATAATGAAAGGGTGATATGCAATGGACCTAATGGTGGAACCATGGGCCGCTATGACGCACACTGACCACCAGGGGCAGATGCTCAATGCAGGAGCTGCCCCTGGTGGTCAGTGCGCTCCCACAGAAGAGCGGATCTGAGCTGTCAGTCCGCCATCACCAGAGGGCTCCCAGACTGCTAACGGGTACAGGCCGGGCTGAGGCCTCCCAGCTCTGAGTGCATGAACGTTGTGCACTGGGCCTCTAGTTATTGCATAAAATATTCGCAGCCTCCCCCGGGGGAGGACTGCACTGTGTGCTCTGTGGAGCTCCATTGGGGCCATGTGACCAGCCATGTCCCTCCCTGCCCTGTAGAACTCATGAGCGGTCGTTGTGGCTGACTTGGGCCGGTGGAGCTGTGAGAGTGAGCTCACCGCCCTGTCTCTCTCTTCTGCCTCTGCCATGAGCCCGACAATGTCCACATCAGGGGCTGCTCCATCAGCCTGGTTCCCAGAGTCCAGAAGACAAGGATCGGAGCTGCAGCCCACTCGGCAAGGGCACGCAGCACGAGGGGAGGTGGATGCTGTGAGCTACTCCCCCCCTCTTTGCAGGGTCGGCCACGGCTGCACTGTCACCCAGGCCGGCCCTCTGGCTGAGGCAGAGTCCCCGTGCTCGGACAGATTACCATAATCCACGTGGAGTGCACAGCCACCTCCCGGCGGATGGGGATGTAGCAGTCAGCACAGGGGAGGTTATGCTGCAGTAACAAACAAGCCACACATCTTAGTGACCAAACATATCACACCTTTGTTTCTTGCTCACCCTACACATTGTGTTTGGGCCCCTGTTCTTGCAGGCATTCAGGGTCCCTAGATGATACAGGACCTGTCTCCATAGGTACTCCTCCAAGACCCTAAGTCTAAAAGAAGAAGAAGAAGAAAAAAAAGAATCTGAGAAACCACATTCATGCTCTCAAAGCTCCCACTCAGAAGGACACTCGCCCCTCCCCACATTCACCAGCCACAGCAAGTCGCACAACTGCTCTGGATCTTAAGCGGGACGGGAAGTGCACATCGGCCCGGTGTGCAGGAGACAGGAGGGAGGACGAGGGAGGTCAGCACGGAGCCCTCCCTGTGGCCGGCCAGCCGATGCGATGCGGTTAGCTGCTGCCGAGGTCACTGCGGCCATGAGTGAGGCTGGCCCGCGGGGAGAAGCGGTGTGGGACGGCACTGCCGGCAGGGGCAGGTGCAGAGACAGTCTTAGAGGGGCTGCCTGTCTCGGGAAACCGGGAATGTTCAGGGAAGAAGGGTGGTGGCGGGAGGGCGGGTGGGGCCGTCCTGGGAGACCTTCAGACTCCAGCCTGTGGATGCCGGAGCCCGGAGCACTGGAAGCAGGAAAGTCAGTGTTCTGCCCCCCGGAGGGAGGGTGAGCCCAGTGCCGCAGGGGGAGTGGTGGTGGGGGTTTGAGAGCTGAGAGCCGGGGAGATAGAGGACTGTGAAGGGTTGAGGGTGAGGGCTGGGCAGGATTACAGTTCCTCCTGCATGGGGAGCGGGAGGGGTGCCAGGGGCGGGGGTGGGGGCGGGGAATGGCTAGAACCCCTGACAGTGACAACACCTGGTGAGGAGGTAGAGGAGCCACGGGGACCCTCTCCCATCGGCTCTGACATCAGCGGCTGAGCTCTCCACTCACAGGCCGTCCCGGCAATTCCCGGATGCGTGTCTACACCCCACGGAAGCCAGCCCCCGTGTCTGCTGAGACCTGCTTTATTCACAGTCACCTCCAGGCCCCAACCAGCTAAACACCCCCCGCAGGAGGATGCGCAGCAGTGTGGTTCTGCGATGGAGTATTATACAGCAATGAAAACGGACCGACTGCAGCTGCACGGAACGCGAACTAACGCGTGAACTCCACAAACAAACGCGGAACCCGAGGAACCAGACACAAAACCACTCCCGGCGATCTACGGCACTATTTCCAGAAAGCCCCCAGCGGCAGCATCTGTGTCAGCAGCCGGAGGGGCCAGCCTGGAGGAGGTGGCGGACCAGCGAACAAGGGACTGATATTGGGGGGTGGGGGGCTGGCGCTGTGTACCCTGCGGTTCAGATCACACTGGTAACAGGGGAGGCCGGCGGGAGGTCCCTGCTGGGTTTGGTGGGGAGAGGGACAGGGAGGGGCAGGGACTCCCAATTGTACATCCCGTTTCTGGAGTGACCCCGGGCTGTCCCAACACTGTCTCACCAGTGAGTAGAGAGGTGAGCATGGGGAGAAATCACGGAGCTCTGCCTGGAGGAGGCCACCTGCTCCCAGCTGGCTCCGTGATTTCTTTGCCTTGTAGAGAGCTTTCTTTACCTTGCAGAGTGCTGACCCTCCCCAAGGCTCCCAACCCCACCCAGCATCTTCCCACAGACCGGATTCTGCCCTGGGGCGGCCTTCAGAACGGGTCCTACCCGCCTCCTCTACCAAAGAAGGGGCGCCTGAACCCCCTTCCCCGCCCCCGTCCTTCCGGTGTCCCCTACGCTGCCCACCTGCCCCCCCTTCTCATGTCCTTCAACTGGTCACCTCTCCCATCACGGCAGCACCTGGCACTCAAGGCGCCCCCTCCCTCCGCCGGCACCTCCCTCCTCCCACCTCCCGCCCTCCCCGCTGCGGAACCGGTACCCAAGGTGCCCGCCCGCGGGGGCCGCAGCGCCCAGGTGCCCGGTGCGGCCGCCCCACCTGGGGGCGCGGGGCCGGGGAGGGGCCGGGCAGCGGGCGGGCGGCGGCGGCGGAGGGAGGGGCCTGCGGCGGCGGCCCCCGCCCGCGCACCGGCTCGGCCCCGGCTCCGGAGCGCAGCGCCGTGCGCGCCCCTCCCTCCGCCGCCGCCGCAGCCCGGCGCCCGCACCCCAGCCCCGCCGCCGCCGCCGCCGCCGGGCGCACGGACGCAGCGCACCGCCCGCCCGCCCGGAGGGATGCGCGCCCGGGCCCCGGCCCGCCCCCGCCGCGCGCGCGTCTGACCGCGGCGCCCGCTCCGCTCCCCGCGCCCCTCCCGCCGCGATGCCCGCGCCCCGCGGCCCCGGCCCGCGCCCCTGCTAGGCGGCGGCATGGCCCGCGGCGCGGCCTCTGCGGACTGTGTGGCGCGGCGGGGCATGCCCAGGGCGCCGGGCGCGGCCTTCAATGGGCGAGGACGCGGACGCGCGGAAGATTAACCACGGCTTCCTGCGGGACCACGGCTACGTGACCGAAGGTAACTAGCGTGTCCGCGCCTCCGGCCGCGGCGTGGCGATGCCGTCGCACCGAGTGCCCTCCGAAGGTGTGCACCGCCTGTGTGTCTGTCCCCCCGCCCGCCCGCCCCATCACCCCCCGCCCCATCCACCTGCCCCCCTCCCCCGTCCCCCGCCCGGCCCGGGGAGGGGAGGGAGCCCCGGCGCGGCCCGCGCCTCCCCCGCGCCCGCCGGCGGCACCCCGAGGTGGCCCGGCCCCCGCCTTCAAACCGGCCGCCCTGCGGCGAAGCGGGTGCAGAACCCCGGGAGAGGGGCTGCTTAGAACCCCGGGTTCGCCATGTGGGCCCTGCCCAAGCCCGCAGGATTTTCCAGGCTGTCCGTCCGCTCCGGAGGCGGAGAGGGATGGGGTGGGGTGGGGGTGGGGGAGGCTGCGCCCCGGCCCCTCCCTGTGCCTCCGGGGCAGGCCCAGGGGTGGGAGAAGGGCCGGCCTGGGGCTGGGCTTTTATTCCGGTGAGTTTTACTGAGAGGAAGCAGCTGACCCCAAACTGTCAGATTAAAAACAAAAAGTGGGACATGGCACCCCAAAAGGGCCCTCCCGGCCTCTGTCACCCCCCGAATGGGCCCTAGGAGCCGAGCCCAGCCCCGCCCGGAGGCCGGAGGGTGCGGAGGGCCCTGCCTCCTCCTCAGGCCAGTGACTTCCAAGGTCCCGGAGCACCTCCCCGCGCCCTGGGTGCGGGGCCGGATGGCGGGGCCGGGGAGGGCAGCTCCCGCAGCGGGCGCGGGGCCTCGCAGGGTGAAGGATCGTTGCGCCTTCCCCGCTGCAGGAGGGTGGGTCTCAGTAAGGGGGCCCGGGGGGTGCCCAGCGGGAGGGCGCGGGGCCTGGCCCGGGGCTGGTGCGTGGGCGCCTGGGCGGGAGCCTGTGCGGCTCCGCAGCGGTGACCGCCTCCCGGTGGTGTCCTTGCTGCGGGCTCCGCCGCCGGAAATGAAGCCGAGCCGGTACCCCGAGCTCCGCGGAGGCCGGGGGAGCGCTGGGCCCCGGCAGGGCTAAGCGAGCAGGGCGGGCTCCGGGGCGTCTTGACCCGGGGGGGGGGGGGAGGGGAGGGGGGGGCCAGGGAGGGTAGGGGAGGCTGGGTGTGTAACCCGGCTGTGGGTGCTGTGGGTGCTGCGGGTGCTGCGGGTGCTGTGGGGGGCGCTCCCCGGAAGAGAACCGTTGAGTCATGCTCTGCTGCCGGGTGTGTGGGGAGAGGGAGCGGGTGCCCTTCAGGCTGGGTGGCCTGTGCCGCGGGCCTTGGGAGGTCCAGGAAGGACCTATGTGTGTCCTGTGTTCTCTCTGCTCCGGCTGTGGGGTGCCCGCGGGAGAGGCCTCTGGGCTGCTGGCAGGTGCCCGGAGTCAGGCTCTGGCCCAGAGAGAGGGGATCTGGCCCAGAGAGAGAGGGATCTTGGCAGCTCTCCGGTCTGGCTTCCTGGAGGGAGCCCCGTGTCTGTCTTCACACAGAGGGCGGGCGGGCAGCGCAGGGCTGAGAGGCTGAAAGGAAGGAGGCTCCCGCCCCCCACCACAGGGGACATTCGCAGACCCCAGGCCTCATCCATTCTGCCCTTCTCTTTCATAGCTCACCCCCTCACAGGGAGGGCAAGGGGCAGGGGCAGCGAGAGGAGACCTGAGGGTTTGTCGTTCCTCTTCATTTATTCAGCAAATTGTTACTCTGTGCCGGTCACTTTTTAAAAATATATATATATTTTATCGATTTTTTAGAGAGGAGGACAGAGGGATAGAGAGCTAGAAACGTCGATGAGAGAGAAACATCGATCAGCTGCCTCTTGCACAGCCCCTACCAGGGATGTGGCCGCAACCAACGTACATGCCCCTGACCGGCATCGAACCTGGGACCTTTCAGTCCGCAGACCGACGCTCTATCCACTGAGCCAAACCGGTTTCGGCTGTGCCGGTCACTTTTTTAGCCCAGGGGACTGGACAGAGATCTGCCCTTGGGTAGGGAGTCCATGTTCTAGAAGGGAGTCCTGTGATGTTGAAGACACCCCCGCCTCAGTTTCCCTGCCTCAGTTTCCCATCTTTAAAACGGGAGTGGCTAGAGTCACCCTGCCTGCAGGTCCTTGGGTGTCTGCGAGGGTCAGGAGGGACGGTGGAGGAAGGAGCCACCTGGGATGATAGATGGATGACTAGTACCATGGATGACATGGTACGCTGAGCTCCCATGGTGCTCTAGGGCCTCACAGAACAGCCACATGCTCCTTATCCCCATTTTACAGATGAAGAGACTGAGGCTTGGCCTTTGTCTGCACACCAGACTGAGCGCCCGCTGTTTGTAGGGGGTAGGGCTCAGGTGCCAGGGATGCAGAGGGAAGATCAGAAGCTCCTGCCTCAGGGAGGGCAGGGCCCAGGGGAGGAAGCAATAGCGAAACGATTATAAATAGAAGGATAGGGGATCCCGGCCTCCCTGCGTGAAAGCCGATGCTCACGCTTGCACCTCGCTTGCACCTCGCTTGCGTTTTGTGCTCAGTGCACAGGGTCGTTACTGATCTGGATGTCAGAGGGACTTGTGTTCAGATTCCGCTTCGGCTGGTTCCCGTGCTGTGCAGCCTCGGGCCAGTCCCTAAACCTCTCTGCGCTTCCCTTCCTCCCTCTGCAAAGGGAGAAGTGCTGACGGCCTCGGGGTTGCTGGGACAGTCAGCGATCCTGCTGACATAGAGAGCACTCCACCCAGCCTTGGGTCTGCTAGGAACATTGAAGAACCGCGCCGTTAAAATGTGAAAGTCTTGCCGGGACCAGTTTGGCTCAGTGGGTAGAGCGTCGGCTTGGGGACTGAAGAGTCCCAGGTTCGATTCCGGTCAAGGGCATGTGCCTTGGTTGCGGGTGTGTCCCCAGTGGGGGGTGTGCAAGAGGCAGCTGATCGATGACTCTCTCTCATCGATGTTTCTAACTATCTCTCCCTTCCTCTCTGTACAAAATCAATAAAATACATTTTGGAAAAAAAAAAAGTGAAAGTCTTGCCCAAACCGGTGTGGCTCAGAAGATAGAGTGTCTGCCTGCGGACTGAAAGGTCCCAGGTTTGATTCCGGTCAAGGGCACGTACCTTGGTTGCGGGCACATCCCAGATAGGGGATGTACAGGAGGCAGCTGATGGATGGTTCTCTCTCATCGATGTTTCTAACTCTATATCCCTCTCCCTTCCTCTCTGTAAAAAATCAATAAAATATATTTTTTAAAAATGTAAAAATCTTGTTCCTGTAAGAACACTCCGCAAGAAAATAGTGCATGCTGGGAGTTTTAACAAAGACCCGGGTGTGTGAATGCCTGTCCCACCGGGTCCTTTCGTTCACAGATGCTCAGACCCCCTTCCTGTTCCATCAGCAGGCTGCTTTCCTTGTTTCTAGGCTTGGCATGGGCTGTGTCCTCTCTCGGCACACTCCCTTCCCCCTGCTCTTCTCATCCTTTGTGGCTCACGTTAAATTCCATCTTCAGGAGGATGAGGAGTCCTACTTGAGTTTCTGAGCCTCTTGTAAAGTCTTAACTATTTCAGAAAGAGCTTAGGTTTGGCTAATCATTCACACCTTAGTGTGAATTAGAGCAGTGTTTGACTTTTTTTTTACGCTGGGCCTGGCTCTGGGCAGGCAGTGATGGGCCAGCCACAGGAGGCAGGTGGCTGGTCTCACAGCCAGGGGAGGTGGCCCGGAAGGTGGCAGGTGGCTGGGCCTCTTTGGGAAGACGCCTGGCAGGGAAGGCAGTCTGGGGCCTGCTTTCTGCTGGGCCCACAGCTGTCCCTCCCTGCAGCATCTCTGCCCTCACACTCTGTTGTATGCACATGCCTCTTCCATGCACGGGCAGACGTGTCCCTGTCTCTAACCCTGTATCTTTGCCACCTTTGTGTGCGCCACGTGACGTCAGAGTCATCGGCTTATCTCTGCAGAGTTGAGGGCAGACAGGGAGCACAGGGGAGGGAAGGGACTTGCTCAGGAACCGGCCAGGTCAGGAGGGGACACAGGCCGCTCTGCACCCAGCATGAGGCACGCTCTGCCGCCTGGTGTTGCCTTCCTGGTTTTGAATCGTGCCCTGGATAACATCAGCTTTCTGCCCAGCCTGAGCCGCACCGGCGAGGGGGTGCCGCCCGTGGGAAGCCCAGCCTGGCCGGATTGGCACCCTGTGGTGGGTGTTATGGCTGATTTCCGTGCACTCAGTCCTCACCCTCCGGAGAATAGGGCTGGTTCCCAGCAGGAGATGTGTGGCCATGGGTGCGGCCAGCGTGACCCAGGGCAGCCCCAACCCCTCGCACCCACTGGCTCCGGGACGGGCGAGGCAGCTGATGTGGGGGTGGGCAGTAGAACTCCCAGGAAGCCAGCCCCCTGGTGACAGCACGAAGCCCAGCAGCCCTGCGAGGCCGGGCAGAGAGGGAGAACCAGGGTGCAGGCCTCTCCTGGGACTCCGTGGACGAACCAGGCCTGCTCTGCACCCGCCTCAGGACGGACCCGAGTGCCGTTACGTGTCGCCGATGGCACCTCCCGCACAGCCTTCACGGCTGTCCAGCCCCCGAGGCCGCTGCCCATCCCTCGCCCCCCGGATGGTGGCGTGAGCCGGAGGGTTTGAGTGGCTTTCTGTTGTGGGAACTGCCTTCCTCCCTTTTATTGGCTTCCCTCAGAGCCTCCAGCTCCGGTCTCCTGCCTGGGACTCGGGGCTGGGGTGTGCGACCTGATGAGATACGCAGGGTCTGGGGTCAGGAGACCCGCGCCCCCTGGATCTGGCCCTGGTCCCTGATCCCGGGCGGGCTGCTCAGTCTCAGTCTTCTCTGGTTGTTGCTTTGATCACTCGAAGGGAGGGATGTGCAATCGTGTGATGCTGCAATCTCTCCTCCATGGACCCCCCCACTCCCCCAAGGCTTTACACAGCCCGGGGCCCGGGACTCGCCCAGCCCGGGCCCGGGCACAGCCAGCGTTTAGTCACTGTCGCTCGCTCACAATGGTGTCTGTTCTTCAGGGTCAGAGTCAACTGGCCACCCAACGCCGTCCCCACCCCAGAAACCTCAGCTAGGAGGGCACTTGCTTGTGCGGTGCCCTGGAGCCGGCCCAGGGGTGTGGGGAGCCGGCCCAGGGGTGTGGAGGAGCCAGCCCAGGGGTGTGGGGGGGAGCCAGCCCAGGGGTGTGGAGGAGCCAGCCCAGGGGTATGGGGGGGAGCCAGCCCAGGGGTGTGGAGGAGCCAGCCCAGGGGTGTGAGGAGCCGGCCCAGGGGTGTGGGGGAGCCAGCCCAGGGGTGTGGAGGAGCCAGCCCAGGGGTGTGGGGGGGAGCCAGCCCAGGGGTGTGGAGGAGCCAGCCCAGGGGTGTGGGGGGGAGCCAGCCCAGGGGTGTGGAGGAGCCAGCCCAGGGGTGTGGGGAGCCGGCCCAGGGGTGTGGGGGAGCCAGCCCAGGGGTGTGGGGAGCCAGCCCAGGGGTGTGGGGGAGCCAGCCCAGGGGTGTGGAGGAGCCAGCCCAGGGGTGTGGGGGAGCCAGCCCAGGGGTGTGGGGAGCCAGCCCGGGGGTGGGGGGGAGCCAGCCCAGGGGTGGGGGGAGCCAGCCCGGGGGTGTGGGGGGAGCCAGCCCAGGGGTGTGGGGGAGCCAGCCCTGGGGTGTGGGGGAGCCAGCTGAGGGGGTGCAGGAGAGCCAGCCCAGGGGTGTGGGGGAGCCAGCCCAGGGGTGTGGGGGAGCCAGCCCAGGGATGTGGGGGAGCCAGCTGAGGGGGTGCAGGAGAGCCAGCCCAGGGGTGGGGGGTAGCCAGCTGAGGGGGTGCAGGAGAGCCAGCCCAGAAGTGTGGGGGAGCCAGCCCAGGGGTGTGGGGGAGCCAGCCCAGGGGTGTGGGGAGCCAGCCCAGGGGTGTGGGGGGGGCCAGCCCAGGGGGGGGGGGGAGGCAGCCCAGGGATGTGGGGGAGCCAGCTGAGGGGGTGCAGGAGAGCCAGCCCAGGGGTGTGGGGGAGCCAGCTGAGGGGGTGCAGGAGAGCCAGCCCAGAAGTGTGGGGGAGCCAGCCCAGCGGTGTGGGGGAGCCAGCCCAGGGGTGTGGGGTAGGCAGCCCAGGGGTGTGGGGGGAGCCAGCCCAGGGGTGCAGGGGAGCCAGCCCGGGGTGTGGGGGAGCCAGCTGAGGGGGTGCAGGAGAGCCAGCTCAGGGGTGTGGGGGAGCCAGCCCAGGGATGTGGGGGAGCCAGCCCAGCGATGTGGGGGAGCCGGCTGAGGGGGTGCAGGAGAGCCAGCCCAGGGGTGTGGGGTAGCCAGCTGAGGGGGTGCAGGAGAGCCAGCCCAGAAGTGTGGGGGAGCCAGCCCAGGGGTGTGGGGAACCAGCCCAGGGGTGTGGGGGGAGCCAGCCCAGGGGGGTGGGGAGCCAGCCCAGGGGTGTGGGGAGCCAGCCCAGGGGTGTGGGGAGCCAGCCCAGGGGTGTGGGGGGAGCCAGCCCAGGGGTGCGGGGGAGCCAGCCCAGGGGTGTGGGGGGAGCCAGCCCAGGGGTGTGGGGGGAGCCAGCCCAGCGGTGTGGGGGGAGCCAGCCCAGGGGTGTGGGGGGAGCCAGCCCAGGGGTGTGGGGGGAGCCAGCCCAGGGGTGTGGGGGGAGCCCGCCCAGGGGTGTGGGGGAGCCAGCCCAGGGGTGTGGGGAGCCAGCCCAGGAGTGTGGGGGGAGCCAGCCCAGGGGTGTGGGGAGCCAGCCCAGGGGTGTGGGGAGCCAGCCCAGAAGTGCGGGGGAGCCAGCCCAGAGGTGTGGGGAGAGCCAGCCCAGGGGTGCGGGGGAGCCAGCCCAGGGGTGCGGGGGAGCCAGCCCAGGGGTGCGGGGGGAGCCAGCCCAGGGGTGCGGGGAGCCAGCCCAGGGGTGCGGGGGAGCCGGCCCAGGGGTGCGGGGGAGCCGGCCCAGGGGTGTGGAGGAGCCAGCTGAGGGGGTGCAGGAGAGCCAGCCCAGGGGTGTGGGGGAGCCACCTCTGAATGTGGAAAAGCGGGGTGTGTGCTGCTCACATCTTGCTCCATTGCCTCTGTTTAGGAATGCCTGTTGCATAAGCCTGCCTGGATCACACGCTCACGTGGTCTCCATTTGGAGGGGACGGGGCGGGGTGGGGCAGAGGCGGCCACAGGACGCTTCTGGGTGTCCTAGAGCACAGGCCTCCCCGAGCCTTAGTTTCCCTGCCCTGCTCCCCGCCCCGGCTGTCACCGGCCCTGAGGGGCGGGGGCTGTGGACTCCAAAGGCCTACCCTGTGATGGGGGTGTCGTTCTCCCCACACTGTCACGCCGTGAGCCACATACTCATCCTTACCGAGTCACGGGCAGGTTTTCTCAGTTTCTTTCTGTGAGATGGACATCGGCTTCTGATCCACGTTTCCACCCCACCGCCGGGTTCCATACTGGCTCCAGCTTCCGGCGTTCACCCTGAGAGCCCGCAGGGCCACGGCTGCGTCTGTGCGCGGGGCATGGGTCTGAGGGCGGCTGTGAAGGCTGGGCTCGGGGGGGCGTCGCAGGGGAGCAGCGCCCACGGCCTGCAGGCCCGCCCGCCGCTCTGCCCGTGGCTGATGGTCCTCCAGGCTTTCTATACGCCCGGGGCCGTTTGCAAGAAGAGCCGCCATCTCTCCTCCAGACCGTTTTGAAAGCTGCTTTCCAGTTAAGCGTGAGGTTGTAAGAACTGCCCAGCTGGCTTTGCGCCGTGCAGCTGTCAGGTGTGAGACCTGGCTGGCTCCGGCCTGCTATGGCCACCCTGAAGTCTTTAATCATTTCATCCGTGAACCCCTGCTTTGTAAGTGACATTGGGGGGACGATGCGTGTGTGAGAGCAGAGGCGGCAGGTGCATGTGTCTGGGCGGCTCCCTCGCGTGGCCGCTGCCCTCGGGGTGTGGCCGTGCTCCCCAGCGGGCTCAGCACCGTGACTGCGGGAGCAGAGGCGGCGGCAGCCCAGCGGCCGTGCTTCCTGGGGAGCGGAGCGCCATGCGGCCGCAGGAAGGAGGCAGTGACATTCTGGCAGGCGCCGAGGACCAGGGAGCCCCTCCGGTGCTTATTGCCCCCGTTACTTCCCTGAGGAGGGGAAGCAGGGCCCGGGCTCCTCCTCCGCCTCCCCTCCCCGCGCCGGCAGGGCGGGGCGTGTGGAAGGGATGGGCGCCAGCAGGTGGCATAAAGCCCGGCCCGCGTGGCATAAAGCCCGGCCGGCGTGGCTCCGTGGTTGAGCTGTGACCCTGGAACCAAGAGGTCACGCTTCCATTCCTGGTCAGGGCACGTGTCCCGGGTGCCGGCTCGATCCCCCGTGGGGGGTGTTCAGGAGGCAGCCGATCGATGATGTTCCTCTCTCATCACGGGTGTTTCTATCTCTCTATCCCTCTCCTTTCCTCTCTGAAATCCATAAAAATAATAATAATAAAGAATCCTGGCTGGGTGCTCAGTGGTTAGAGCGTTGGCCCAGGGACTGAAGGGTTGTGGGTTCAATTCCTGGCCAAGGGCACGTACCTCCGCTGCAGGTTCCCCAGCCCTGATAGCAGTGTGTGCAGGAGGCAACCGATGGATGTGTCTCTCTCAGATCAACCTCCCCCGCTCCTTCCCCTCCTCCTTCCCTCCCACTGGTGAGGACTGAAAAAAAAGTGGAATAAAAACAGACGTTTGGGCAGCGTTTCCCTGCCCTGGGGAGGACAAAGCTCGTGTGTGGGGAGCCCCCAGCTGCAGATGGCGTGTCTCGGCGATTCTGCGTCCCAGTGCCACGCGCTTAGATTAAGGTGACCAGACGTCCCGCTTTTGGCGGGACAGTCCCGATTTTTAAGAATCTTTCCAAAAATCAGGACTTTTTTTAAAACGCTGTGGGACACGGGACAAATTGTTAAAAATTGGGACTGTCCCGCCAAAAATGGGACGTCTGGTCACCTTAGCTTAGGTGTGCATTGGAGACTTGAATTGCACCACAGAATGATGAGCGATGAAACTCAGGCCGATAATGTGAACCCTTTCCTTTATTTCCCTTGGCATTAAACAGCAAACAAATAAGCCATGACAAGTCATGGAGAAAGGGAAGGGCTTTGTGTCTTAACGCCTCCCGCTGCTTTTTGAACAAGGGGTGCTGTGTGTTCATCCCCCCCCAAAAAAAATTTAAATTAACTTTATTTTCCCTACAGTCAACAAGTTCTCTGCATTGAGTTTTAAAGCAACAAAGTAAATTAAAATCCCCCAAATGACAAAGTATCAGAAATCCAGATGCGTGTTCATTTTGTACTGGGCCCCACAAATTAGGTAGTTGGTCCTACCATGATGTATGGGGAAGGCGGGACTTCCTGGGAAGTGGACTCCTTGGCCTGCCTCCCACCCCCTTGGCTTTTGTGATTGGTGGAAATGTGAGAGTCTATCACCCATTGGGCACTGAGTGCTTTCATTTTAAACTTTTTAAAATGTGTCTTTATTGATCTCAGAGAGGAAGGGAGAGGGAAAGAAAGAAACGTCAATGATGAGAGAGAATCATTGATCGGCTGCCTCCTGTGCGCTCTCCACTGGGGATGGAGCCCAAACCTGGGCATGTGCCCTGACTGGGAATCGAACCATGACCTTCTGGTTCATAGGTCCATGCTCAGCCACTGGGCCACGCGGCTGGCCGATTGCTCTCATTTTAGATCCCAACCTTTATACCCATTTCTCCCCACAGGCCTGGGAGGGGCAGTGGAGTAGGAGCCCCCAGCCATCCCCCCAAGTTTACTGTTAATAAAGTAGGTCTCTGTGACCCCAGGTATAGCAGGGAGGGGAGGAGAGGAGAGCTGTAACTGGTACCCAGCCTGCCTCCCCTCTTCCTGCCTATGAAACACGCCATCGTTCATGTAATCACTCCTGATTGCTGGGTAATTAGGCGGCTTTTTTTTTTCTTCTTTTCTATAACCCACACTGAGTGAATGAACTCTGTGTATGAAGCTCCCTGCTTATGCCCCTCCCCGACTCGGGAGTAATTTTCCTGAGAGAGAGTCCCAGGCCTGCAGTTTTATGTGAAATCATGGACGTGCTTAACGTTCCCGACACGTGTGACCACGTTACTCTCCAGAAAGTTCCTGTCTTACCGCCTGCTGCTCAGCATTAGCCATTCTAATTTGTTTGACCTTCGCAAATAGCATGGATGAAAAATATTTGTTTTAATTCCTTTTCTGAATACCAATGAGGTTGAACGTTCTTTTCAACTTTTGTTCAACAGACGTTCAGTGGTCCGTTGTCTGTGCTAAGGGGGGCAGGGGATGCTGGGTGTTCAACATTGAAGATCAAGGTTGTTGCCGTCACTCACTCATTCACTCATTCATTCATTCACTCACTCATTCACTCTTTCATTCATTCAACAGCTATTTCTAGAATGACCAATACATGGTAGGCAGGGAGGATGAGGGCGGGTGAGAGGAAGGAAGGACATGGCATTCCATGCATTCCAGGCTGGAGGAGCAGCATGTGCTAAGGGACATGTGCTAAGTGACGGTCCAGGCTCCTCTGCCTGAGCCCAGGAGACACTCACCAGCTGCCTGGGGAGCAGGCCCCCGGGCCCCGCTGTGCCTCCCAGGCTGGTCACTGCCTCCTGGCACAGTGGGGACCGTTGTCCTCCCGAGCCCTGGGCTGAAGGGCCCATTGAGGCCGAACAAAGGCGGCTCAGAGGCCCCCGTTGCCCAAGCAGGAATGGATCTCCAACTGCAGCTCAGACCAGCTCTGGGCAGGCCTGGCCTGCTCCCCGCCCTGCTGGGGCTGCCCCGTGAAGCGGGCGGAGGTTAGATCTCTGAGGGGCCGAGGTCCCCTCGGGAGGAAGCGGAGTCACAGAGGTGGTCTGGCGTCCTGCAGCCTTTGCCCGAACCACCTGGCACCCTCACCTCCCAGGGTGGCTTCCCTCAGGCTCCGCTGTGCCCTCCGCCCCCAGCCATTGCGTCATGCCTTTGGCAGCTCACCTCGCTGAACTGTGAACAGCCTCGAGGCGCCAGGTTCTTCCCATTCTACAGGTGAGGAAACTGAGGGTCCCAGAAGTCACGCCCTCCCCCGGCCCTGCCTTAGTCCCTGGTACTTGCACATCACAGTGGCGGGGGCAGGGGGGAGGGATGGCGCCGAGGCAGTCATTCATTCATTCATTCACTCACTCATTCATTCATTCAACAGCTATTTCTAGAATGACCACTACATGGTAGGCAGGGAGGATGAGGGCGGGTGAGAGGGTGGGTGAGCCAGCCTTCCTCTGTGCCTGCCCTGTGTGCTTATAGCACTGGCTCTGACCCGGGGCCAGAAGATGTCCCCTGGGGACACTTAAAGGTGGCAGCATGCACGGTGCGCCTGGCTTTGGGAAGGTCCTGGCAGAGGCTGGTCTTTCCGCCGACTCCAGGCCATGATGCAGGGGGCCACCCACCGTCCACTGTCAGCCTCCGAGGGAGAGGTTGTGGGTGATTCTGAGGCCGTGACCTGCCCTCTGACCCATGCAGTCCCAGCCCCGCCCTTGACCGACCCCGGAGGGGCGGCCTGCCGTTGGACCACTGGGGCCAGGAGTGGCCGCCTGCGGGGTGGGGGTGTGGCTGGTGGCCGGCCCGGTCCGGAGGCTCCTGTGGGGTATTGGGAGGGTGCCGGTCTGCGCTGGGCTGAGGGGGTCGAACCTGCAGGCCCTGGGGGCTGGGTGTCCAGCTGGACCCCAAGGAGCCAGCGATGAGGTTGCTTCTGTGCGATACCCCGAGTCCCAGGCCAGGAACATGGCATGTGGAGTGGGGAGCCCTCAGGGGCAGCCCTGGGCCCCGGCACACCTTGTGGACGGCTCCTCTCCTGCAGTGACCCGGTTTCCCAAACCCCAAACGGGGACATTAGTTTGGGTACAGGTGCGTGTCCATAAGGGGCAGGGGCTGGCAGGTGGGAAATTGGGGCAGGGGCTGGCAGGTGGGAAATTGGGGCAGGGGCTGGCAGGTGGGAAATTGGGGCAGGGGCTGCAGACCTGGGGCGGGTCGTGGTCTGTATCTCTGTAAGGAGCATGTGGTGTGGTGACAGGCGGTGACGTGGGCTGGGGACCCCCGCGCAGGCCCAGGCGGTCTGCTCAAGACCCCCCGTGGTGTGCGGAATGGCCGTCTCCAATGGACAGACGAGGAAATGGGGTCAGGGGCTCACAGCTCATAGGGGGTGGGTTGGGATTTGAACCCAGGCCTTCAGATGCCAAACCAGCCCCTGCTCAGGTCTGCGGGGCCTCCCCAACTGCCGGGGGGCGGGGTACCGTGCCTGGGACAGCTCACGGGCTCGCTGGCCGGCTCCCCCTGCCTCCCCTCTCCTCGTTGTTGGGAGGAAGCGTGGAGCGTCCCGCGGGCCGGAGAGGCCGGATCCCCCAGCTGACCTGCTGCCGGCACCGGGCTTTTTCCCTCCCGCGCTTAGCGAGCTTTGAGGGTGGCCGAGTGCTGCTTGGTTTCTCTGACCGGATGGGCACTGGGCAGCCATCCTCCCGGTACCCACGCCTTATGAGTGGGTGAAGTGGGCACTGGTGGCAGGCGGGGAAAGCCAGTGTCTGTGGGGTAGGTGCTGGGAGCAGGGCCAGGTGACGGCCACAGTCGGCACAGTCCTCAGCTCAGCTGCCATCCGCACCCCCCACCCCACAACCCCCTCCTGCACCCCCACACCCCACCTCCTGCACTCCCCCACCCCCCAAATCCCCACCCTCCGCACCCCGCAGTGAGGAGAAACGGGCTCAGAGAGGCCATGCTCCCTGCCAGGTCCCAGGTTCGATTCGGGTCATGGGCATGGACATTGGTTGCGGGCACATCCCCGGTGGGGGGTGGGCAAGAGGCAGCTGTTCGATGTTTCTCTCTCATCGACGTTTCTGGCTCTCTATCTCTCTCTCCCTTCCTCTCTGTAAAAAATCAATAAAATATATTTTAAAAAAAGAGAGGGGGGGGGCGGGCTAGGAAAGGGGCTGCACCTCTCCCGCTGCCCCTGCGCTCCGTCCTCTCCTGCCCGCATCGGGACGGGCTGTTGCTCTGGAGGTCGGAGCCCGGCAGCAGCCGCCCGGCCTTCTCCGTGCCCACGGCGCGGATGGTCAGGGTCACGGCCACAGGGACACAGGAGCCCGCCTGCCCCGAGGCTCTGCAAACACGGCAGCGGGAGGCGGGAGGCGGAGGCCTTCCCGGGTGTCTCAGGGCCATCGGGCCAGCGCCTCCGCCTCCCGCCGCGGGGCCGGAGCCTGTGGTGCGCTGCCGGCCGGGCGAGGCATTGGCACATGAGAAACTGGGCACCCAAGTCCAGCGGCTCGCCCAGGTCACGGTGCTGCGGTGAGGGACCCTGGGGGACCCCGGGCCGTGTCCCCCGGGCCGGCATGGAGCCTTCTCCAAGGAGGCCGCTGATGCTGAGGGTGCGATCGCCGTTCCCTTCCCGTCTTCCACTCCCAGGCGTGGCCTTGCTGCCCCCAGGCCCTGGCCTGGCTGCTGGGGGGGGGAGAGGGAGGCGTGGGCCAGGCGTGGGCATGGCTGCTGGGAGGAGGGAGGGAGGGAGGCGTGGGCCAGGCGTGGGCATGGCTGCTGGGGGGAGGGAGGGAGGGAGGCGTGGGCCAGGCGTGGGCATGGCTGCTGGGGGGGAGGGAGGGAGGCATGGTCATGGCTGCTGGGGTGGAGGGAGGGAGGGGGGTCAGGCATGGTCATGGCTGCTGGGGGGGAGGGAGGGAAGGGGGTCAGGCGTGGACATGGCTGCTAGGGGGGGGATGGAGGGAGAGGGGTCAGACGTGGGCATGGCTGCTGGGGGGGGAGGGAGGCGTGGGCCACGTGTGGGCATGGCTTCTATAGAGGGGGGGAGGGAGGGAGGTGTGGGTCAGACGGGGGGCATGGCTGCTGGCGGGGGGAAGGGAGGGGTAGACTGGCGTGGGCCCGCATCCCCGCAGTCCGGCGCTGGAGCGCTGCCTCCGATCCCGCTTTGCCAGCCCCACCCCCGCAGGAGAATAGCAGCCTGGCGCCGGGGTTATTTCAAGGGGATCCCCATGGAAACGGGGAGTGGGCGGCCGCTCCCGCTCTGTCTGCACCGGGAGCTGCCGGGCTGTGGGCTCTGCTGGCACCTTCTCGGCACCGTGTGGGCTCAGACCGGAGTTTCAGCCCAGAGAGCCGCGCCCCCGCCCCTCTCCTCGGCCGTGACCCCTGCGGGCACTGCCCTGCACGCCCCAGGCTGGCTCCCCGACCCCCCGGCTGGGCCTGCCGAGCTCTGCCCCCGCAGGCCTCGGGGGCGGCCAGCAGCGGCCAGGTCCGTGGCCGGGCCTCGGGGCTTTGAGTGGGGGAACCAGGCGTGGCGCCTTTGCTTTTGTGTGATCTCATCCATTTATCCACCCCTCCTTCAGCTAGAAGATTTTTAAAAATGTGTTTTTTAATTGATTCCAGAGAGGAAGGGAGAGGGGGGGAGAGAGATAGGAACATCTTTGATGAGAGAGAACCATTGCTTGGCTGCCTTCTGCACATCCCCGACTGGGGATGGAGCCTGCAGCCCAAGCCTGTGTCCCGACCAGGAATCTAACCCTGACCCCCTGGTTCAGGGATCAACACTAAACCACTGAGCCACACCGGCCGGGCCTCCGACAGGTTTTATTTCTCACAAGCAGGACCCTTGGCTCGATGAAAGATGCGGACTCCCTCCCCAAGCCTCACTTTTCCCCTCCGGTCCATGGGAACCTGGGTGCCGGCCCTCGGTGGCAGGGAGGGCGGGGAGGGCGGGCTGGGGTAGTGCATGCTGTGCAGGTATCAGCCAGCCTTCATGGCCGCCGAGCGGACGGTGGACGGGCTCCTGGGAGAGCCCCTGGGATCCGCCCGGGGGTCCCGGGCTCCGCGGACATGCCTCAGGACGGCGGGCCGCAGTGGCTCCCGCCAGGCCCGGCGTGTGCCCGCGCCCGGCTCCCCGCGGGCTTGCCGTGTGCGTGTGCATTGGTCCTCACCCCAGGCCGCGTGTTCACGTCCATGTTCCAGAGGAGGAGACAGGCTCAGGGTGGCAGCAGGGTCTTTGCCTGGGCCTGGGAGCAGACAGCTGGGACCCCAGCCCAGGGCTGACTCCAGCTCCCGCTCTGGGCGCGGGTCTGGGTGCCTCCTGGGGCCTGGTGGTGGGGGCGGGCTGAGGCCACGCTGGGAGGAAATGGGACTCAGTGGGTGGGTGGGGGTCGGCGGGCGTGGGGCTGGAGAATGAAGTCCCCCCTCTTCCCAGTCGCCTTATTCTGGGCAGAGAAGGGGAGGCTGAAGGTGCCGCGCTCTAGTCTCTGGGCACCTTTCTGGGCACTTCCTGGGGGCCAGGCACTGTCCTAGGCCAGGGGTCGGCAAACTCATTAGTCAGCAGAACTAAATACCAACAGTAAAGAGATTGACATTTCTTTGGAGAGCCAAATTTTTTAAACTTAAGCTTCTTCTAACGCCCCTTCCGTGGTGTTTTGTGGAAGAGCCACACTCCAGGGGCCAAAGAGCCGCATGTGGCTTGCGAGCCGCAGTTTGCTGACCACGGTCCTAGGCCTTCACCTTAACCTTCCGTGGATGCTGTGGGGTAGTTCCCGCTGTCCTTCTTCTCACTTTTCTAGGCGAGACGCGTGGGGGTTAGGGAACGCCGCATAGGAGCGAGAGCACATGGCTCTTAGTGCTTCGGACTGGCCGCTCCACCGCGTCACACTCTCCAGGCCCAGCCGCGGTAAACGGTGCCGGGCCGCCTTTCTCTGGGCGGAGCGGGCTCCGCGGTGGGCGTGGACCCGTCTTCTCACCCAGCGCTGAGCAGGCCCTCGGCTGTTTCTGTGTCTCGGCCGCCGTGGATAATGCTGTCAGGCACACGGTGTGCGTGTGTCTTTGCGTGTGGGAGATTTTGAGTTTTGCAGGGATGTACCAGGAGTGGGGCTCCATTCCCCCCGAAAACTTTGCAGCCTCCGCAGCCTGCTCCCCGCGCTGTGCCTCTGAGGGAGAGGACAGTCGCCGTGGCTTGTGGTCGCAGTGTTGCGTGGCACAGGCTGACGGGCCTTGGACAGTCTGCCCTTCTGGAAAAGTAGTCAGTTAACCCCCCTCGGACCGGTTCCGGCCGGCGGAGTGAAAGGCACGGCCGCCGATCCAGATCCAGATCCGTCAGACCCGGGCAGCCAGCGCCAGGATCGGGAATGTCCTAGCTGCTGCAGAGATGGCCGGGGTCACCGTGCGAGGGCGAGGGGCGGGCGTCTGATGCCGCCGGCCGTGGACGTGACAGTGCCGCCGGCTCGTCTGCCCCCGGCCTCCTGTCTGGGCCGGATCGTCCTGACGCGTCTCAGAAAGAGAGGCGGAGCGCCCGCCCTCCGCCCTGCTCCCTGCCACTCGGGGACGTGGAGACGTTGTGTGTGCGCCATGACTCCCCTCCCACACGCTGTCCTGTGTGTGCAGAAAGGAGGCCCTGAGTCCGCCCCGGCCGCCTCTGGAATGCAGAGCCCTGGGCGGGGCGGTGGGACGGGGAGGGGGGGAGGGAGGGGTCGCTGAGACCGGAACTGCTGCCTGAGGACCGAGCTGGCACCGCGCGCTGGGCATGTCCAGTCGTCCTGGCGGATGAGGTGACCGTTACGCCTCCGTCTTCTCATCTGTGAGCTGGGGGGTGACAGCGAGGCTTGGGTGACGTTGGGAGACGCGTAGGAAGTGGGTGGGAGAGAGGCTGTGGAGTGACTGGCAGCCCTCCTCTGGCCCAGGCCCCCAGCCCGGCCCGCAGCCCTCCCGTGGCCGGTGCTGGGGCCTGGGCCTCGCTGAGCAGCCGCTGGCCCCGGGCTGCCTCCGGTCTGCGTGCCCTCGGCCGGCACCCGCGCCGCCATCGCCGGCACCGTTCGGTCTGGCTGCAGTTTTCCGGATCTCCAGCTCTCTCCTAGGCAGGTGCTGGCGCCGGGGAGGTCCAGGCCAGACGCAGGCAAGGGCTGCGGCATTCGGCGCGTCCCCGGGCTGGTCCCCGGGCGGTGCTGGTGCTGCTGCTGGGCTGGGCCCGCCCGGCACCGGCCTTATCACGCTGCCTGCAGGCTGCGTGGGCCGAACCCGGGCGGGCCGTGCCCAGAGCCATCTGCTCGCAGCCCTGGGACCAGATGGTCTGCAGGCTCCTGGGGGCGGGGCGGGGATCCATTTGCCGAGCACCCAGCACCTTGCAGAGCCGCTCAGGGCCCTGTAGGCTGGGCGTGCTCTCTGCCACGCAGACCAGGAGTGGTCCCGTCACCCAAGGGAGTCACACAGCCAGAGAGGGGCAGGGCCGCGGGGCGGGGGAGGGGGAGGAGACACGGGGACTGGAACCCAGGGCTCCCTGGTCTCTTAGCTCTCGTTCTGGCCACCAGGCTCTGAGGTTCCGGTCGTCTTCCAGCTGAGCGCTGGGGGGACCTACAGGAAGCAGCCACGGGGTGGGGGGGGGGGCACGCATGCGGGAGTAAGCCGACAGCCAGGCTGCAAGGGTTGTTAGAAAGCTTTTTGCCTACAAAAGGCTCTTTGATAAATCCAGCCAAACTACTTTGTTGTTAAACCTCCCTGAGGGTATTTTCCACGGATTTTTAGAGAAAGTGGAGGAGGGGGTGTGAAAGAGAGAGAAAGGAGAGAGGGAGAAAAATCAACGGGAGAGAGAGAGAGAGAGAGAGAGAGAGAGAGAGAGAGAGAGAGAGAGAGAGAGATGGGTTGCCTCCCGCACATGCCCTGACGGAGCCGGGGAGTGAACCCACAACCAGCCCTGTGCCCTGTGCCCTTGACCAGAACCGAACCTGCTGGAAGTTACAAACTCGGGGCGTCTTTAGGGCTCTGTTCTCCCGGAGCCTCCCGTGTAACACAGGGCTCCCCATAACGTGTGGAAACGGGGGGTGAACGCGGTAACAGGCAGGGAGGCTGTTAGCTCAGTCATTCGGGACATGGCCTCAGAGCCCCATAGACGCAAGGTCAAGTCCTCTGGGTGGCCCTGGGCAAGCCCTGCACATCCTCTGAGCCTGGGCCTCCTGGGCTGTGACAGGAGGAGCCCAGGGGCCTCGCTGGGCGAATTCCGGGGACCTGGAGCTCACTGAGGGGTGTGTGGGGGGGGTGTTTGTGGGGGGGGGGCGGGAGGTAGCTCGGGGCCCACCCAGTCTCACAGCCAGCAGCTGCTCCGCATAGACCACCTGCATTCAGATGTCTACTCCGCTAGCCAGCGGGGGAGGAACCTCTCCTGCCTCAGTTTCTTCATCTGACAAATGGGGATGATGAAAGCGTGTTCTCGCGCCCTGGGGAAGCCGGAGTGAGTTCATTTGAATGAAACGCTGAGCAGTGCCAGCACACAGCACGTGCTCAGCGGGTCTCGGCGGCCCCGGTGGTCCTCTCCCGGCCCCTGGGAGCCAGGCCGTTTCGCTGTGCCTGATGCCCCCGAACTAAACGGAAGCGAATGCTCGGCAGAGCCCCTGGCCGTGGACTGGCGGCCCCCGGGCTGAGGCAGGTGGCCGGGGGCTCGGAGCGTCTCAGCGGATTGGCCCTGAGCCCGGGCCTCTGCCCACTCGCCCACCTTCCTGCCAGGAGCGGGTGGAGCTGACTGCAGCCCCAGGTCGGGGTGGGGGGAGAGCAGGCCTGCTGGAGCGGGCAGATGGCCGGAGGGCAGCCAGGTGCTGGGACCCGGCGCGGGAGACGGCGCCTTAGCCGGTCTGGCGGCCTCCTCGCGCTGGGCCCGCCCGAGCGGCTGGCGGTTTCATGGCACACACGGCGCCACATGTCACAGCCTCTGAGTTAAATCAGAGCGTGACCGCCGAGCCCAGCAGCCCAGGGAGCAGGACGGATCCGAGGATGAGGGGTCGTCCTCACCGCCGGCCTCTGCCACCCCCGGTCTGCGTTTGGCTCCGACAGGCGGTGCGCTGGCCGTGACCCAGTGTCTGGCAGCCCGGCCTGGCCTGGGAGATGCGCATGGAGGGACTGGGGCGGAGGACGGAGCTGTGTGGGGCTGAGAGCCGCAGGCACGAGGCAGTTCATTCTGAAGGTGGCTCTGTGACAGGAGGGTTTGCGACCCTGAGTTACAGGCAGAGAAGCTGAGACCCAGGGCTGGGTCCTTGCCCAGAGACACCGGGGGAGCCATCCTCTCCAGTGGGTGTGGTGGCCCCTCCCTTTGCTTTCCACCGTGAGGTCCCTTCCCTCCTCTGGGGGTGGCTCCGAGGGGAGCAGAGGCCGGGGCTGAGGAATGGGGCTGGGCTGGGCGAGGGGCAGGGACTCAGGGTGCTGAGTGGGTGACAGGCAGCTGCCGAGTGGAGGGACCGCAGGTCATGCATTAGGCGGGACGGTGAGGTGCAGGCTGGGAGCTGGGGCTGCAGGGCTGAGCCCGTCACCATCCTGGGGACTCAGCTGCCTCACCCTCTGGGCCTCTCTAAGCTGTGCCACCTCCCAGCCCTTCCAGGCTTTCCTGTGCCAGGGCTGCTCCCGGCACAGCCTCACGCAGGGCAGCGGAGACGCCAGGAAACTCATTCAAAAGGAAGTTCAGGGGCCCGGGCGGCGTGGCTCAGCGGTTGAGCATCGACCTATGAACAGGAGGTCACGTTTGGATTCCAGATCAGGGCACAGGCCTGGGTTGCGGGCTTGATCCCCAGCGTTGGGTGTTCAGGAGGCAGCCGATCGATGATTCTCTCTCATCATTGATGTCTCTCTTTCCCTCTCCCTTCCTCTCTGAAATCAATAAAAATATGTTTGAAAAGGGAAGTTCAGGAGAAATAGGATGAGATGGGAGGCCCTGAGGCCACACCAGGTGGGAGGGCAGAGCTGAGGCCACAGAGGACCCGAGGCTGGAGGTCAGCACCGCGGACAGCGCTGGGGAGCGCCACGTAGCTCCCTGGGGTCTCCTCAGGGACACGATGGGGGTGAGAGTCGGGCATTGGACATCCAGCCTGTTTCTTCTTCTTCTCCTTCTTCTTCTTCTTCTTCTTCTTCTTCTTCTTCTTCTTCTTCTTCTTTTAAATATATTTTTTTATTGATTTTGTACAGAGAGGAAGGGAGAGAGATAGAGAGTTAGAAACATCGATGAGAGAGTCATCGATCAGCTGCCTCTTGCACACCCCCTACTGGGGATGTGCCCGCAACCAAGGTACATGCCCTTGACCGGAATCGAACCCGGGACCCTTCAGTCCCCAAGCCGACGCTCTATCCATTGAGCCAAACCGGTTTTGGCCAGCCTGTTTCTTCGCTTCAGGAGCCCATTGTTTTCCGGTCACTGCCACGGTGCCGGGGCGTGGCCTCCCTCGGAGTCTCTGATCCGTCCTCTCACACCCACCCTGCCAATCCGTGGCCCAGGCGGACAGGACCTGACCAGGCTCTGGGCTCCCGCATCTGCTTTTCCTGCTCGTGGGATGGGGATTCTGGCTTGAGCTCGCGGGGACATGGGGCTGATGGCTCAGGCACAAAGCCCTATTGTTATTTTTATTTATTTATTTTTGTTAATCCTCACCCGAGGGCATTTTTCCTATCGATGATTAGGGAAAGTGGGAGAAAGGGAAACACAGAGAGAAACATCAATGTGAGAGAAACACATTGATCGGTTGCCTCTTGCACGGTTCCTGACCGGGGCCTGGGCTGGGGAGGAGCCTGCAACAGAGGTTCCTGCCCTAGACCGGAATTGAACCCGGGACCCTGTGGTGAGCCAAACCGCTGAGGGCATGGAGCTTTAAAGGCGGATGCCCTTTATGGGGATTCCCAGAAAGTAGTCTGTGGAGCGCAGGCTCCCGGTCGGTCTGCCTGCCCATCCGGCACGGTTTGGTCTCCAGTTGGTTTTGACCCCTCGCGAGGCCTGGGGACCAGAGATGGCTGCGGCCCCGGATGCTGGGGAGGAGGCGGTTGGCTCAGAGACAACTCTAGTGTCACTTCGGCAAGTTCAAGGGGAGAAGGGGCGGAAGTGTGGGCTCAGTGAGGAAGGACGCGGAGAAGTGCACCCGGACACGGGCCTTGGCCCGGGAGCTCCAGCCGCCAGCTGAGGCCATGCAGCTGGACTGGCGGAGTCAGCGTTTTGACTTAGGAAGGCCTTCCCTCCTGGAGGGGATTGTGGGAAGATGGGCAGCCTGGAGAGGGAGCCGTGGGAGGGATTTCCCCACTGTCCTGGGGATGGGGCGGGCGTGGGGGGGGGGAGGAGGGCTGCCCTCTGGGCCTGGCTGGGAGAGGCTGTAACCAGAGAGAGCATCCAGGAGCCCAGGCCACATCTTCCTAATTTAGACAAACACGAGAGGAAAGACACCCGCTCTCTGCTCTCCTGGGGCAGCGGGGAGCTATTTGAACCAAGCTCAGGTTAGACGCCTAACTTCTCCTCTCAATCCTGGTCTCCCTTCGAGCAGTGGAGGCCAAGGGAGCAGCCCCGTTTGAACGTGGTGCCATAGTCAGCACATATCACAGACCGGGGGACACGCCATCACCACGCGTGCGCACCTGCGCTTGTAATAAACCGGTTCTTTATCTCCGGGGCCTCTGACTGGAGGTCAGTCATTCTGCTGAGACCAGCGAAGCGACGCGTACGCAGGGTCAGTGGGAAGCAATCTCTGCTCACTTGTCTCGCGTGGATGTCTCCGTGTGGCTCTGCCTCCCTCCGGAGAGGGGACACCCCGTTTACCTCTCCGCTTACAAGTCACACGCGGCCTGATTTGCTCCGCGGGAGCCGTGGTCACCGCGGAACGGACTGTCCGTGGCCAGCAGAGCGGTTACGTGCGGCCACGTGCTGCTGGCCCGGGCTGCGCTGGGGACCGCTAACCCAGCGGCCCTGGACGGACAGGGACAGGGAGGGAGGCTGTGACGCGCTGGCAGAGGCCCAGGAAGTGCGCTCTGAGGAGCCTTCCAGAAAACCTAGGATTGGCCCAGGAGGCTGAGCGAAGAAAAACTCTCTCGCAAACCGTTTCCATCCCCTGCCGTGCAAGCATCCACAGTTCACGGAGAGGAAACTTGCAGGGACAGGGGACAGCAGCCTCCCCACGCAGAGCGGAAGGCAGTGTATCTGCACGCAGGGTTGTCGTGAGGGTCAGATGAGACAAGGTATGAACAGGCAGACGGGGGAGGTGATGATGGCATGGAGGGGGAAGAAGCTGAGCGAGCCTGCCACAGGGCACGGGCGGCTCGGGACCCGTGTTCCTGGGCTCACCAAGGCGTGTTCGCGGCACGTTTCAGGACGCGGAGCACAGATGGCGGGAGACGCAGCACCTGCTGCTGCTCCTCTTGGCCTAGAGTGGGTTCGGCTTCGAAGACGGGGGCCCTGGCAACTCCTAAGTGGTGGCCCCCTGGGCCGGGGCCCCGTTGGCCAGAGTTGTGAGTATCCTGACGGAGCGGCCACGGTTGCGGCATCCGGCTGGGTGGTCCCCACCGAGGTTCCGAGTGTCCGGTGGGCCTGGCTTTGGGCGCCTCCTCTCACAGAGACCCCAACGGCCAGTTCTCACCAGCACCCCGCGGGCCGGCCGCCGCTCTCTGCACCCACCGATGCTGCAGAGAGAGCGGGACTTTGTGGCCAGGCTGCTGGTGGGGCGGGCGGTGATGGGAGGATGATGAGGGGTGTGGGGCTCAGGCACTTTGCTCCACCTCTCTGGGCCTCGGTGTCCGCAGGGCACCCGGCCGGGAGGAGCAGGCCGCCCCAGAGAGGGTACACAGGCCTCCTGGGTGCTGTGGGTGCAGCCGGCCCCACCCCACACCCGCTCCCCAGGGGCAGCCTGCACTCAGAGCCTTCCTTCCTGGTCATCACTGGGCATCTGCTCACCCCGGGCTGGCGTCCAGGGCATCGTGCACAGCAAAGCTCCAGGAGCCGCTGAGCCGGGAGGGGGGACGGCGTAGGGGGAAGGTGTATGGGGGGAAACAGGTGATGGATTCGGCTTTTCATCCCTATCGGAGCTCCTCGTCGCAGATCCCGGGAGCGGGCGGAGCGGCGGGGGCTCCGCAGGGTGTGACTCGGCGTGTCGGACCCGGGCCGCTCGCCTGTGTGTAACCACGGGCCCTGCCGCGGCTCTCAGCGGCAGAGCTGGCGTGCGTTCGATCATACGTGACCGCGTGTCTGCGGGCTTCCTTTTCAAGTTCCTTGTTGATGTTTGCGACATTTCTTTTTGTATTCTTAAATGCACGTACATCGGAGTGAGGCCTTTGATGGTCATTGTTGTCTTTCTGCCAGGAATGAGGGCCTGAGGTGCGCTGTGGGTTGACTATTGATTACCTAATTTGAGCCGTCCATTCATTGCTCCAAGGGACAGGAAAAACAAGCTTGGAAATGAGTTACAAAGAGGCCATGTCGTGGTCAGAAATTAAGGCTGCTCCTGCTGTGGCGTGTGGTATAGAACTCCGGCCCTCCGCCTGTTTTTGTAAATAAAGTTTTATTGGAACAGAAAAAGTACATGGGTCCCCGGGACCGGAAGTCTGGTGGGCTGTGCCGATTCCCAGGGGGACCTGTGAGAGCCTGAGGCCGCTGGGCTGGTGGGGGTGCTGGAGAGGGGCTGAGGGGGGGCGGCGTGCTGGTGATTCACGCACAGCGAGCCAGCTTCTTCTCACCGGTACCACCGTTGGTTTGTGCTCAGGGAAGGAGTCGTTGGCAGTGGGCTTGGCAAGAAGCCGGCCATTTGTCACGGCCCTGTGCCAGCCGGCATGTTGGTGCACAAGCTGGCCGTGGGGAGTGCTGCCCACCTGGCAGTGGAGTTGGGGGTGTGTGTGTGTGAGAGAGAGGAAGGGGAGAGAGGGAGCCGTGCCCACACCCCATGACACGGTGCTCCTGAGGGGGCAGCCATAATGGACAGAAACAATGGGGGCTCCAGACAGGAGTGGGTTGAACAGTGTCCCCCAAATTCATGGACACCCACAGCATCAGAAGGTGGCCTTGCTGGCAGTAGGGCCTTTGCAGATGCAATTGCTGGACCTAAGAGGAGGCCTCGGGCCTGGGTGGGCCCTGACCCAATCGGAGTCTTTATAAGAAAAAGACGGACCCGATCTTTTTAAGAAAAGAGACAGAGTCTGAAGGCCAGGGAAGACGAGCCCACAAGCCACAGCACAGCCGGGGGGCTGGCGCCCCGGCTGGTAGGAGAGGGGCCTGTGGGACCTGCCCTTAGAGCCCGCAGCGGGGCCACCTGCTGGCACCTTGGCTTTGGACTCTGGCCCCAGAATTGAGAAAGTGCACTCCATGGCTGAACCCTTCTGTTTGTGGTGGGAAGGGAGAGGCAGGCGCAGCCCGGCCCGGCCGCCAGCTCTCCGGGGGCAGCGGGGCCCCTTCGCTTCCTCTGAGAGGTGAGGTGCTGGGAGCAGTGACACACATTCTGGGAACAGCAGATGCCCAGGTCTGAGGCTTTGCCAGCCGCACACCGTGCCTGCTCCATAATTTCTTTTGTTGCATGTTTTTCTTCGCTTTGTTGTCATTGTTAGTTGTTTGTTTTGCGGTCCTTCAGAAAGGCACAAAACATAAAAAAAACAAAACAAAAAAAAACCAACCACCACATTTTACTGATTTCAGAGAAAAAGGGAAAGAGGGAGATGGAAACATCAGTGCTGAGAGAGAATCATTGATCGGCTGCCTCCTGCACGCCCCCTGCTGGGGACCGAGCCTGCAACCCGGGCCTGTGCCCTGACTGGGAGGTGCACCCCGACCTTCTGGTTCATAGGTCAACGCTCAATCACTGAGCCATACTGGCCAAGCAGACAAAGACATCCTTGATCGTGGGCTGGATCTGGCCTGCGGGCTGCAGTTCTGTCTGTGGAGCCCCAGCCAATGGGTCAGGCCAGGTGGTCGTGGGTTCTGCCGTGGCCCAGCTGCGGGGGAGTGGGTCTGGAGCCGCGGGGGGCTGGCGCCTGGTTTTCCCGAGGGAGGGAAGGCCACAGGCGCCGTGCTACCGTCTTCATGCCCAGCCTGTCTGTCCACACTCCACTGGGGGCTGGGCACAGGGTGGGCACAGGGGAGATTTGGGGAGGCATGAAGGAACCTTCTGGAAGCCCTCTCGGGGCCGACCGTCCCTGAGTTTCCTCTGTCATAACAGGGACTCCCGGGTGCCGTCCTCAGTCCCTCTGGGAGGCGGGCGCTGTGCTGAGTCATCCCGCCCCGGGCGCCGCAGCGGCGGAGAGCCGGCGGGGTGCCTGTTGGAGCCGGCCTTCGTGGGGAGCAGTGCTGGGCCCCGGCCGGGTGCTGGGTGCAGGTCTGGAGAAGCTGGGGTGACCCCGGAGCCCCCGGAGCTGGCGTTGGGGCACCGGGTTGGCAGGCGGCTGGCCGGGGTTTGGATTCTGGCTCTGCTGCTTGGCCGCTGTGTGGCCCGAGTGAGTGCCTTGACCTTGCTGGGCCTCGAGGGCCGCACACGGGGTGGGAGGGGCCCACGGCCCGGCGCCTGCTCTCAGCGGCAGCCCTTGTTCACTGGCTCGAGCTCCTGTCAAGCCCTCTGTCCCCCAGAGAGGGTCCTGCCTCCCCCCCCTCCTCCCCCGAGTCCTTGCCATCCTGGCACGGTCCAGGGTTGCTATGGCCCCCCCAGTTCACAGATGAGGACGCAGAGGCTCGGCGAGGCCTGCCTGGCCGGTCCTCCTCCTGCCCCTCCCTTCCGCCCCCTCCGAGTCACTGGTCACTCAAGGCCTAGTCCCCGCTGTGGACGGCCAGGCCGTGCTGGCCAGAGCAGAGGAAAAACTCCGTCATCTCAGACCGTTGGACTGAAGGACACGAATCTGCCGGGACCTCTGCCAGGGAGGCCCCGTGACTCCTCCGAGCGCCTCCCGGTGGCTGCTCCCTGTACCTGCCCCCCTCCCCCACTACCCCCCCCAAACCCCAGTTGCATACACGGCCCAGCCCCATCCTTGGCCACGGTCTGGCCTGAACCGGAATCTTCCCCGGGGAGGCCCGTTGGATTGCCCTCGGCTGGGTGGCATCTTTGAATTATTGTGCGAGGCCATGGCCGGGGTCTCTGGGGCCCCTGCCCCAGAGCCTCTGAGCTGCATGTGTTTACCCAGGAGCGGAGTCCGGAGGGAGCCGGCGGGGTGGGCCCTGGGGTCGAGGAGCCTGGAGCGCCTCCGCTGGGGCTTGCAGGGAGGGGGAGGGGCCAGACCCCAAGGGCAGACCAAGGTCACAGAGAGACGATGGCCAGGAGCCCCAGAAAGGGGTGCCTCTCAGAAGACCCAGAGGCTGACAGGCGGTGGGCTTGGGGAGGCCACACCCTCACTCTGTGACTGGCGGGGGGAGCCGGGCCCGGGGCCCATCCTCTCGCTCTCTTCCCTGTCTTCTCAGAAGCACTGCCGCACCATCACCCCTCGGCCCTGTCACCCTCCCCCCTCCCGGTCCTTTGTGAGGCCCTGACAGGTGCCTGAGTGCAGGCCATGGCCCCCTGATGTCAGCTCAGAAGACACTGTGGCCCCCGTGGTGGGTGCTGGGGGCCTGGCTGAGGGGATTCACCCGCGTCCCCGCCCATCCCTGGACTGCGGGCCTGCAGGGCGGGGCAGAGTGGGCGCCCGGGCACCCCGGCTCTGGCTCCCAGGACGGGGGATGGCTTCCCCTGTCCCGCTCCTTCCACAGGCACCAGGAGCCGCCCCCTCCCAAGGAGGGAGAGGCCAGGAGCTTGACGGCGAGCTGCCCGTGGGAGGCAGTGGGCGTCGGGAAGAAGCGTCTCCCAGCCCCTCGTCCTGACAGATGGCTGCAGCCGCCCTTGGGTGGGCACCGTGTGGTCCGGGGGGGCAGCCCACGTCCTGAGTGACAGAAGGGTCTGGGCTCAGAGCCTGGCCCTGCCAGTTGGCAGCTGTGCAGCCGGCGGGCACGTTGGCAGCCCAGGCCTGGCCAGCAGGTCAGTGTGAGGAGCAGGAGGGGGAGGGGGAGTGGGCAGGCCTCGAGGGAGGCCTGGGCGGGCGTCGGACTCAGCCAGGAAGTGGGGAGATCTCAGGCGGGGGGGGGGGGGCGGGAGGCACTGCTCCCGGTGGAATTGCTGAGCCTGAGCCGGCAGAGGTGGCGGGACCAGAGGCGGGGGCAGGAGACAGGGACGTGGGGACGGACAGGCCGTGCTGCGGGCGAGTGGCAGCGTTCTGGGCGGTGAGGCCAGACCTGACTCTGAGTCCAGCTCCCACTCGTGGTCACGTCCTGGGGCCTCTCTGGACCTGTGTTTCCTCTGCAGAATGGGGTCCCCGGGCGTGCTGTGTGCACAGCGTTCCCAGCTCAGGCTGGGCCACGGGGGCCTCAGGAGGCGGCGCCCTGGCCGGGGTAGCATCTCGAGGGAGGGGTGTGTATGTGTGTGTGTGTGTGTGTGTGTGTGTGGAGCTGACTCGGGCTCAGGCTGGGCTGGGGACGCAGGGGGCGCAGAAGGGAGAGTTCGGGAAATGGCGGCTGGGTCCGAGGCACAGGGCGGGTACGCCGCTGGGGAGAAGTTCCCGGAGAAACACTGTGACGAGCATGATTGGAACAAGAATGGACCGGCGTCCTCGGGACTGTGCCGGGGGTGTGGGGCTGGGCCCAGGGGAGCCACAGGGAGGACGCGGAAGCACGCCCTGCCCCTCAGCCGCCTCGAGTGGGGATGGGCTGCCCAGGGAGGCAGTGAGTTCCCGCCCCGGGAGGAATGAGTCAGCTGGAGGTCTGCTTGGGGCCACGGAGAGGACACGGGGGTGGGGGGGTGCGGGGGGCCGGCATCTCTGCCCCCGTTCAGTTTAGGGCACAGGGGTGCTTCCCCGGGGGACCTGGCACTGTGGCCCAGGGCACCTCGCCTCAGGCTGGACAAGCTTATCGAGCGTTTTTACTTTCCTTACAGCAGAAAAAGCAACGTCAAATGTGCCTTTAAAATAAGATGCCGTGAGTCTGCCGCATGCGAATGGGTTTCAGCAGCTGGAAGGCTGACCGTGAGGCATGTCCACGCTCTGAGCTCCGTGCGTGCGGCTGGCATGGCCGCCTGGCTGGCGCTGGCACTGGCGGGCGTGGGGCGTGGGAAGGTGCCCCGGATGCTCACCTCTGCGGGAGGGAAACACGCTGTCCTTGAACCTGCGGACGAAGGGAGCGGGATCCACCAGCTCCGAGAGGGGACAGGGCTCTGTCCACGGTCCTGGATCCACGGCTCTGCCCCCAGACACCTGCGTGCCCTGCTGTCCCCGCCCCGCCCCGTCCCTGGGGGTCAGAGGTCACACATCAGCGCTGGGAGGGCGGCCTCACGGGAGGACTCCTGGGCACTGCTTCCCGGCTGTGTGACTGCAGACTCCTCACTCGCCCTCTCTGATCCTCAGCCTCTTCCTCGTTAACGTGGGGGTCATCGCCAAAACCGGTGTGTCTCAGTGGATAGAGCGTCGGCCTGTGGACTGAAGGGTCCCAGATTCAATTCAGGTCAAGGGCATGTACCTTGGTTGCGGGCACATCCCTGGTAGGGGTGTGCAGGAGACAGCTGATCGATGATTCTCTCTCATCCATGTTTCTAACTCTCTATTCCTCTCTGTAAAAAATTGATAAAATATATTAAAAAAATAAAAAAAAGTGGGGGTCACAGTCGCCCCACGCCACAGGGCTGTCCTGAGCATCCGATGAAGTGCGTGTGAAGGACTCGGACCCTGCACACGTGCCCTAAGAAGGGCACTCGCCGGCTCCCTCGGGTGGTAAGCGGCAGAGCCGGGTGTCGACCTATCTGTCCATATCAGTGGTTGGCAAACTGCGGCTCGAGAGCCACGTGCGGCTCTTGGCCCCTTGAATGTGACTCTTCCACAAATTACCACGTGAGACTAAAACTTCGTGGCCCATGCGCAGAAGCCGGTTTTCGGCTCTCAAGAGAAATTTCAGTCGTAGTACGGTTGGTATTTGGCTCTGCTGACTAATGAGTTTGCCACCACTGGTCTATGTGCCACGGCACCTGATATGCAACCGGGCGCTGCCCACGAACTGGCCAGAGAGCCCCTCGGGGGCCCTCCCCCCCGTGCCAGACCCCACCTGCCACAGCCCGCAGGGTGCCTGCCACTGGATGCCCCGTATCTTCTTGGCATTTTATCTTCCGTCTAAAGGGGAGCTGAGTCCAGGCCCCACAGGCTGGTTCACAGGCTTCCTCCCGGGCACACCTGGGTGCTGAGCCGGGCCGGGGTCTCCTCCTTCCGCATGTGACGGGGGCAGCCGGGAGCGGAGGCCCATTAAATCGTACGGCGAGGCGTGCAGGACACGGGAGGCGCCATTAGGTCCGGCGTGACCGAGCAGGCCCCGCCGCCCCAGCGCTGCCTGGGCCCCTGAGCTGGCGTTACCGCGTCCGGGCAGCTCCCCTCGCCTGGGGAGCCGCTGGGGGGCGTCTGCCTCTGCAAACCCTCCCTGCCCGCCCCCTCAAAGTGGCCCTGAGCCTCAGAGGCCCAGCTCTCAGCAGGCATGTCCCGCCTGTGCCAGCTCCTGGGGTGCCAAGCTGGGCCCCGTGTAATTAAGGGCATCTGGCGGGCTCCGGGAGATTTCCCTGTGAACATGGGGCGTCCATCAAGCAGATGCCAAATGGGCAGTGAAGGGCGTGCCAGTCCCTCTGTCCCCGGCTGGTGAGGGTGCCTGGCACCCACAGGCCGACTTCCCCGGAAGCTCCCAGGCCACCCTGGATGGACCTGTCTACTCTCCGTGGCTCTCTGCGCCCCTCCCTCTTCCCTGTGACCTCAGGGTTTGCACATGAGGTTTCTCCATGTTGTATGTCAGCGTCTGGATTCCAGGCGGCTGCTCCCAGGCCTGTCCTCCCCTGGGTCACCGGGGGGCCCTCCCCTCCTCACCGCCCGGGGCCTGGGATTGCCGATGAGCCCGGAGCCATAAACGCTAATGAGAGCGGGTGCGTGGCTGCTGTGCGCCTGCCCCTGGGGTCCCTGCCCGCCGTGAAATGGGGATTCTCCCGCTGCCGAGCTCGAGGCCAGGCTTGTCCTCACGGTGGCATTCTCCTATTCCTTCACCCCCTGTCCATCCGTTCGTTCATTCATTCATTCATTAGTTCAGCAATTAGCTGGGGAGTGTCTGCTAAGAGCCAGGGTCCAGTGCTGGGCCGAGCCCTCCCCTCCTCCTCCTCCTCAGCCCATGTTTCTTGCAGACGTCACAATGGGAAGCAGAGTTTGGATTGGAGTGCGATCTGGTTTCTGTCTTCTACAAAAACATCAATAAAGCACGGGAGGGCGGGGAGCCGAGGAAGAGGATGGAGCCTTCTTATCACTCTCCCCTTCTAACCAGGCCCTGTTGCCAGCTCCCGGAGTGTCTGTCTCCCAGCTCTGGCCGCAGAGGAGCCGTCCGCCCCTTTAAGGGGCACAGAGCTGCCCGGGGTCCCCTCCCTAAGGCCTCCCTCTCCCAGGCCCTGCTCGCTGCGCTGCGCTGAGGGAGTCCTGGTGCAGGGATTCAGCAGCTGCGGGCGCTGCGGCCGCTCCCCGCCGGGCGGTAATTGAAGTTCCGACAGCTCTCGGCTCGTCAGCCCAGCGGCTCCCTCCGGCCTCGGCTCCCCGGCTCCCCGGCTCCCCGCCAGCCGGTTCACCAGCCGGCCCGGGAAGGTGGTGCTGGTCAGGAGAGCAGGGGGACACCCGTGTCCTTGACCGAGTGAGTGGGCCTCAGGGGCTGGCTCAGGGCCTCCCCGAGCCCGGATGGCGGTGTTTACCTCCGAGCTCACGGCCAGGCGCTCGGGAGCTGCCCCGTGGTCCCCACTCCAGTCGTGGCCCCCGAGCCACCTGGCTGCCAGGCCCCCGGGCCGCGCAGAGCAGAGCAGAGACCTCAAGCCCAGATCCCGGCCGGATGCTCCCGGACCGAGGGCTTTGCATGGTGCTGAGCCCTGTGCTGCTGTCCCACGCTCGGCCTCTGCACCCGCTTCCTCCGAGCACGCAGTCCCGGACGCACTGGTCACGGCGTCACGAGGGTCCCCGCCACAGCCGTGTGCCGGTCACCACCGCACAGGGACACGCATGCGGGGATGGGAAGGACACGGGCGGGCAGGGCGGCAGTCCACGCCTCCTCCGCACACCGGCCAGCCGCCCCTGCCCCAGCCTGGCCCGGCGTCCACCCGGGGGCCCCGCCCAGGAGGCCAGACAGGCGCCACCCACCAGGCTTTCCGGAAGGGCAGGAGGGATGCCACTCAGAAGGCCTCCGCCCAGTGAGAGGTCGTGGGTGTGAGGTCCCACCAGCCTGACGGGGTCATCCACTGGGCTGGAGGTTTCTGTCTCCGGGAGAGAGCCTGGGAACCCCCAGCTGGCGGCCGGGCCTGAGCGTGCCTCGCTGTGCTTATTAAAAAAATAAAAATAAAAAAAAATATTGATGTCAGAGAGGAAGGGAGAGGGGGAGAGAGAGAAACATCCGTGATGAGAGAGAACCATGGATCCGCTGCCTCCTGCATCCCCCACACTGGGGATGGAGCCCGCAGCCCGGGCCTGTGCCCTGACCGGGAATCGAGCCATGACCTCCTGGTTCACAGGTCAGCGCTCAGCCACCGAGCCACGCCGGCTGGCCGTGGTTGCTCATGTTCGCGGGGGCGCAGGGAGCCTAGGGCACCCGGCGGGAGGTGCGTGGACTCTCCTCGGGGGTGTGGCCACTTCGCAGAGAAGGGACCTGGGCTGGTCCCCGGCGCCCACAGTGTCAGGAGCCCGGACCTGGCCCGCAGCCCCGCCGAGCGGGAGGGACCTGCCCGTCCGCCCCCCAGCCCACACCCTCACCCTCGGCCACCTGGGGTGTCCCTGGTGTTGGGGCTGTGGCCGCTGTCCCAGCCCCTCTTGTGCGGGTCCTGGCCACTGCCTGCAGCCTTGCACCCCGTCCTCCTCTCCCCCTGACCCCCGGAAGCGGGGCTCCGGGGCCTCCCCGAGGCGGGGGGAGGCAGAGCAGGCTGTGTGCACAGCGCGTGGAGCTCGCTTAGCCTGGAGGGCTCCTCTGGGTGCTCGGTGCCTGGGGAAGATCTAGTAGGTGCGCTGTCAGTCCCTGCCGGATAGGTAAAGGGCCCCGGTTAGGAAAAGGCAAAGCACCGGGGCTGGCGGAAGGGGAGGGAGGTGTTGGCAGCGAGGGCTGGAGGGAGTGGAAGCCACCGGAGGCCTTAGGGAGGATCAGGAGCGTGGGGAGGATGCTGCCGTTTTGGTAAAGTCCCTCGGGCCGGCTGCGGGGGAGGCTGGGCCGGAAGGCAGCCGTCCTCCAGGGGCGCCGGACAGAGCTGGGCCGGAAGGCAGCCTGTCCTCCAGGGGCGCCGGACAGAGCTGGGCCGGAAGGCAGCCTGTCCTCCAGGGGCGCCGGACAGAGCTGGGCTGGGGGGGGGCAGGAGGGGCGGCCGCGGGCTCGGCAGGCTCTGCCAACCATGACCTCATGCCTGAGCCGCGTCTCCCTGCGCCCGGAGCAGACGCGGGCTTGGCAAGGGCTCGGATGGGCACGCTGATGCGATGTGGCCCGAAGGTGTCTGCCAGCCGCCATTGGCTCGCTCGCCTGCCGGGGCAGAGGCTGCGCCTGCGGGAGGCGGCGGGGAGGGGGTGCAGCCGGGCCAGCTGCCCCCAGTCTGGCCAGCACCGGACCCCGCGCTCCTCCCCACGCGGCTCCCCACGCGACTCCCCACTCCAGCTCCTCACGCTGGCTCCCCATGCAGGCACGGGACAGCGCTCGCCAGTTGGCAGAGCCCTCCGGCCTGGGCGGTTCCTGTCACATCACACACGCAGGGAAACTGAGACTCGGGGTGAAGTGAGAGCCAGGGGAGGGTGGGATGCAGAGCCAGGACCCGGTGCAGAGCCGCCACATGTTGGCCCCCCCTCTCTCTCTGTCTCGTTGTGTATTCTTGCCCCTTGCCCTCCCCTTCCTCTCCGTCTCCCACGGCGCTGGGGCTTGGTCTGGGTGCATCGTGGGAATAGCCGGTTCTGAGCGCAGCTAACACTTTTCAGGCAGGCGCTCACTGCCAGGCAGCTGGGCATCTGTTGCCTCATGAAGCCCTCACTCCCCTTTACACAGGCGAGCAGGCCCAGCCTGTCTGTGAAGGTGGGGTCCCCCCTCCCAGCTGGCTCTCAGACCTCAGCACCCGGGGGCCGTGTCAATGCAGGTTCCCGGCGCCAGTGATTCTGATTGGGGGGCGGGGCGGGGCGGGGCGGGGCCCTGGAGCTCCGTCTGCCAGGGAGAAGCTGGGTGACGCCGCCTCAGCTCCCAGGAGCTTGTGCTGCAGAGGCGGCCGGAGCAGGGGGCGCTCCTCGGTCCCCTGCCCCTGCCCCTGCCCCGTCCCTGCCCCTGCAGCTCTGGCCTCAGCCACCTGACCACCTGCAGGGCCCGCAGGGGTCGCAGTGAGGGGTGGCGCTCGGAGGCTGTGTGGAGCCGATGTGGGCGCCCCTGCTGCCGTGAGCACCACCTGGCCCAGAGACAGGCCAGCCCCCGGCCCAGGCCCATCTGCCTCTGTGCCGGCCAGGCCAGCAGCCGCTCTGCAGGGGCATCTGGCCTGGCGGGGAGGAGCCGGCAGCCCCAGCCCTGGCTCCCTGGCCCCACGTGCTCTGGCCCCGGCTCTGGCCCCTCCGCTGGCAGAGGTGAGCCAAGCGTGGTCCAGGGTCCAAGGTCACCCCTAGGCTCCCTCCGTCCCCCACCCCGCCCTCTTCTGGGGCCTGGATTTCTGCCTGAAGGGGGCAGGGCCTGTCTTTAAAAGCACGTGACCCCAGTGGAGTGTCATCAGCATCAGAAGGATGAGACACTGGCCGTCGCTCCAGCCTGGCCAACCTCGACAGCCTGAGGCTGAGGGAGAGGGGCCGGCACGGCCACAGGCTGTAGGATTCCCGTCACGTGACGCGTCCTCTCGCAGTGGCTGGGAGGGGCAGTGACGGCTGGGGTACAGGGTTTCTTGGGGTGCTAAGATGGCACAGCTGAGCCTGGAGGAGGGTGTGGCCAGCCCATGGCCAAGAAGCCACAGCCCTGGTCCCCGCCTGGCTCCGGAGGCTCTGCCAGCAGGACGCACAGTCACACCTCCTGCGGGCCCGGGATGGGGGCGGATATGAAACTGATGTAAATGCTGTAAATCGCCTGCAGACGGTTAGTGTCTGTTACCGTGGTAACCGCACAGCACTTATGGACCACATTGGCCCGGGCGCCCTTGGTTACACCGCTGCTTTAATGTAATAGCGTTGTTATTGCTCCGTCATAAATGTCCTATAAATTATGCATGTGTCCACACGCATCACACCACATGCGCAAAGCACACGCGTTTCTGCATATCCGTTGTACCTCGGAGGAGCTATTAAAATATGTGTTCGTTACGGAAAGCCCAGGGTCAGGAAAGTAGGAGGGGAAGGGAATTAAAGAAAAAGAGAATTAAAAATATCTTAACCCAACCACCTAAGGCACCTGTGCGGGCAGGGGGACCTCGCCGCCAGGCTGCTCTGTGCCGGCGTGTGCTGCTGGCGAGGCTGCGGCCGCCGGTCTGTATGATGACGACATGTGCACCCCACGTGCTGTCCTGCCCTTCCCAGGCTGCTGGGAGGAGACAGCAGGAACCGGGCCACGTCTGGGACCCGGCGCTGAGGGCCTGTGTCCTGGCGTGTGGCTCTCCGTGTCCCGGGGGGAGGGGGGAGGGGAGACAGGGGAGGGGGGAGGCGTGCCTGGGGCCTGGCTGCACCCACTGCCGCCCTCGTGTGCCGTCCCAGGCGGCTCCTGTGCCGTCGTTGCCAGCGGAGTGCCGTGGGCCTCCCTGACCGATGCCTCCGCCCGCCGCCACCTGCCCCTGAAGCGCCTTCTTCCTCCTGCTTCTTTCCCTGAAGCCTGCGTCCCCTGCGGCTCTGGCCTCGGCAGGCCACGGGACAGGAAAAGTGCGTTTAAGGGACAGGAAAAGTGCGTTTAAGGGACAGGAAAAGTGCATTTAGGACTAAAAGCGGAAAAGGCCCTCCGGTGGGGAGCAGCTCTGGAGCCAGAAGGAGCAGAGCTTTGAGCTGAGCAGGAGCCACGGGCGGGGAGGGAGGGAGGGGCTGGGAGCGAGGGCGTCCCTTACTTTCCGTTAAAAGCGGAACGCCCTGGCATTGAACACGGATGTTTGTATCACGCATGTGCTGGTCCTGCTGACGGGAGCTTGTTCAGGCCGGGGCCCGGCCTGGGCTGTCACACACGCGTCCCCTGTCCTCCTCCTGCCCCCCACCCCGGATCCACGGGCTCGGCCTGTCCGGGCAGTGGCCACGGCCCAGGCTGCTGGCCTGCCTGCTGGTGTCCCACAGGCCCAAGCAAACCAGGGCCCAGCCCGGAGGCAGGGTGGGGGGTGGCGATGTTGGGGTATCCCGCAGGGCGGGGGAGGGAGATTGGGTTCCTGATGTGGCTGCCTCGGAGACGCAGGTAACAAACCCTGAATGACTCCAACTCCGACTCTAAGACCTTGGCTTTCCTCTGACATAGGATGGGGGTCGTGGGAGGCAGTGGTTAGGCCCCCTCCCGCGCCCCTACCAGCGGAGGTCAGCCAGCTGGGCGGGGCGGGGCGGGGCCAGCAGAGCCTGGGAGGCTGCTGTAGGGAGAGGCAGAGACCCGGGAGGTGGGGATTGGGCATGAAGACTGAGCCGGGAGGAGGAAGGGGAGAGGGGGAGAGTCAGGCCGGTCAGCAGAGGACAGAGCTGCCATCACCGAGTGGGGGCTGCGCGGAAGAGGCGGTGGAGGGATCAGGGTTCGGCTGGGGACCGGTGGAGGGCTTTAGCAGAGACACGCCATGACTCGGGGCCCCATCGCCCGGGCAGCTGTGGGAGAACAGTGGAGGGGGCCCGGGCGGCCTGGTCTGATGGGCGGCTGTGGAAAGGAGATCCGCTCTGCCTGTGAGTGCCCCAGGACTGTGAGGTCACAGGGGTCCCATCCACGGGAGCTCAGTGGGGGCAGGAAGGGGTGTCGTTGGTCTTAGTGGCCCCCGGAATTGGTCCGTGAGCGTCAGGTTTGCTTCCCAGTCACCTGGCGGGCACAGGAGGGAGCCCTCACACTGCTTCCGGAAGGAGCCGGAGGCAGGAGGCAGGAAGGAGACCGAGGGAGCAGGTCTCTGCCCTGTGCCGCGGGGAGGAGGGGCAGGGGTCTCCCCCCCCCTCAGGCTCCCGCTGCCTGGTGGGGGCCCCCTGGGGGTGCAGGGCCTCTGGGTGGGGTGAAGGTGCGGGACCGGGTCCTAACGAGCCTCGCCTTCCCGTCTCTCCCTCCCCAGCCGACGTCATCTCCACTGTCGAGTTCAACCACACGGGAGAGCTGCTGGCCACGGGCGACAAGGGCGGCCGGGTGGTCGTCTTCCAGCGGGAGCCGGAGGTGCGGCGGGGCCCGGAGCGGGGGTGAGGGGGGCTGTCTTCGGCAGGTGCCCCTCGGCCCACGGCTGGTCCCCGGGGAGCTCCCTGCCTCCCGCAGGGTCCCGGCTGGCTGGAGACGGTGCGGTGCAGGGTGGGGCCGCAGGTCCGGGGCAGGGAGGCCCAGGACACTCAGCAGATGTTTGCTGATGGCGCCCTGCGCCCGGGACCCGGACACGCACCCTGGGCGCTGTCCCACCCTGGAAGGAGGGGCCTGTGGCTGGCCCTCGGGTGGGGGGGGCAGTCTGTTAGGCCCAGGCCCGAGGCCCGGCCACCTTCGTGGTCCAGCAGATTCGGGTAAGATGGGGCGGCCTGGGACTCCCCGCCCAGGGGCGCTGTTTCTGAACCGCTGACAGGAAGGGGTGAGAAAAGGCTCATTTATTGAGCACCTACTATGTGCTGTTGTCATAAAAACGCTGTCATCTGGGAGGCGGCCCCTGGTGCCCTCGGTGGGCTCCCACCTCATGAGTGTGGGACTCTGCTGCCCACGCCTGGATGGGACCCTCCAGCGAGGGAAGCCGAGGAGCAGTCCCCTACCTGAGCCTGACATCACAGGGCACTACTGGGGGGACAGGCTGCTTCAGCGCATGCTCAGCCCCGTGGACATGTGGGTGTGAGGGGCAGGCCACAGCCTCAGCCTCCGCGACACACGGGCCCTGTCGGGGGAGCCACACCCAGTGGTCTCGGGGCCTGGGCAGGTTCAGCCGCCCCTCAGCCTCCCCTTGCTGAACTGAAAGACGGGAGAGTCACGGCGCTCGGCACAGAGGGGCCTCGGGGACAGAAGGAGAAGAGGCGTGGGATGCTCTGAGCTACGTGTCCAGCACACCGTAGGCGCTCAGTAAACAGGAGCCGGCTTGTCCCACAGCCGCACAGCGAGGAGCTGAACGCGTCGGGTTTCCTGTGACCCTGGGTGGGTCCAGCGGCGCCAGGGGCGCCGGCCACCGTTGCTGTGAGGCCCGCCACGGGTTAACCCCGGGGCCCAGCTCCGGCCTGTCCCCCGCCGCCCTCGCTCAGGCCCCTCGGTGTCCTTGCAGAGTAAGAATGCGCCGCACAGCCAGGGCGAGTACGACGTCTACAGCACCTTCCAGAGCCACGAGCCGGAGTTCGACTATCTCAAGAGCCTGGAGATAGAGGAGAAAATCAACAAGATCAAATGGCTGCCCCAGCAGAACGCCGCCCACTCCCTGCTGTCCACCAACGGTGAGGGCGTGCTGCGTGCGCGGGTGCCTGCGTGCCTGTGTCTGAGCATGTGTGTGCGTGTGTGTGTGCCTGAGCAGGTGTAGGCGTGTGAAGTAATGATTTACAGCAAATGCTGTTTTCACCTGACACACTGAGCGTTTTCCTAAAAACAACACCTGAGCCGCGTGTAATTCCGCCCCATGGATGTGCCCTGTCCCGCCGTCCCTGTTGGACACGGGCCCTGCCATGGTCACGCGCAGCAGCGTGAACACGGTTGACTATCCCCCGGGGTGGGGCTGGCACTCCGAGGAGGGAGGGGACAGGAGCACAGGAAGCCTGAGGCAGCACCACCTTCACCCTCAGTCCAGGCCCCTGGAGGCCGTCTGGCCGGGTCCCCTCTTCCTGGGGGACCCCGTCTGCTTTCTCGTAGGGCCTTCACCGATGGGGCCGGGCCCCCCCAGACCAGGGAGGGTCTGTGCACTGTGGGTTAGAGGTTACTCTCCTCTCAGAACGCCTGCACAGCGACGTTCACACACGTTTGGCCAAATGGCTGGAGGCTCGGCCCAGTCAGCCCAGTTACCCTCACAGCCACCCAGTTACTCTCTCCACGCTGCTGGCGGGTGGCAGAGAAGCGAGTTGCCCGGAGAGGGGGTGCTGGCCAGGGGCGGAGTGCTGCTTGGAAATACAGGGCTTCCCTTGGGGGCCTCAGGGAGGGGCTTGGAGACTTAGAGCTGAGTCAGGGCCATCTCTGACAACTACCCCGAGCGGGCCGTGCCCTTTGACCTGTGACGTCATCATGGGATCCCGGTGGGGAGCGAGAGAAGGCAGGCGGGGTCCCGTGCGGAGGTGTTCGCTGGGGCTGTTCCCCTGGGAGGGAACGGGAACGCACCGCCTCTCCCAGCACGGGGTGGCGGCCCAGCGAGCTCCGGGCCGGGCGTCAGTGTCAGCGAGCTAGGGCAGGCGGACAGCCCATGTTCCGTGTTAGCCCGTGTTAACACATGCTAACCATGGGTCTTGTCTCCCCTCGTTCTGTTTTTAAAGACAAAACCATCAAACTATGGAAGATCACCGAGCGCGATAAGAGGCCGGAGGGCTACAACCTGAAGGACGAGGAGGGGAAGCTCAAGGACCTGAGCACCGTGACGTCCCTGCAGGTGGGCTGCGGGGCCGGGGCCGCGGCTCCCTTCTCAGCCGGCGGACGGGGCTCCGGGCACGGTCAGCGCAGACCCTGCCTGCACACCCGCCCCTCCACGCCCCAAGTCCGCACGGAGCTTTTCAGCTGCAGTGGAGGGCGCAGAGCGAGTCTGCAACCCGTGTCACACAGGGGAAACTGAGGCCCAGAGGGGGGCAGGAGCTCACTGACGCCGCCCCGCTGGTGAGGGCAGAGCCAGAGAGAGCCATGGCCGAGCGGCGCGGACGCCGAGCCCTGTGCTGAGGGGCGGAGGGAGGCCTGGGGCTGGGCCTCGCGCAGCCGCTACGAAGACTCAGCTTCCGTGATTGCTGAGAGCCGGTGGGTAAGTCACGGAGCTGTGCTAGAGCCAGAGGCCAAAGGACTCCTCTCTGTTCCAGCAGAAAGAGTCCCGTGGGGTCACGGGCCGGAGTTCGAGTCCTGCCTCTGCCACCTCCTGGTGGCATGACCCGGGCGGAGCGCCAGGCTGCCCAGCCTCGGTTCTTTGACAGGAATGAGGGGGGACTCTGGCAGGGTGTGTCCTCCCAGCACTCTGCCTGGCTCAGCTCCCCCACATCCTGTCCCGTGGGGTTATCCCCCCATTTCACAGAAGCGGGAACCCCAACCCGGGGCAGGCTGGCCCAGAACTGGCACCCGAATGCTCTCACGGGGCCAGGAGGCCCTGTCTCATGGGAGAGCTGCCAGATGGTCATGGCGTTCGCAGGGAGGATGTGGAGAATCCGTACCTTCCCCTTGAAGCAGATCGGGAAGCATACGGCGCGCCTCTGCTGTCCCCGCTTCCAGACACCGGGTGCGTAGCAGGTGCTGCGGACGTGCTTGCTGAAGGAGAAGCTGGCGCACAGCTGACCCGGATTTACCCATTCACACACACTTCCTGAGCACCTACTGTGTGCAGGCCAGCACCTACTGTGTGCCAGGCCCGCTGGAGGTCCGGGGGCGGCAGTGAACACAGAGCCCGCGGGAGCACGGGGCCGGTCTTCTCAGTGTCCAGAGCCTGGGACCAGCTGCCTCAGAGGAGGTGGCCCAGGGGGCCGTGCAGGGCCAGGACAGGAGCTGAAGTGATGCCCTCTTCAGCTCCTGTTTGCGCATTCCAGCAGACTTTAAAAAATACATCTTTATTGATGTCAGAGAGGAAGGCAGAGGGAAAGAGACATGGAAACATCAAAGATAGGGGAGGACCATGGATCGGCTGCCTTCTGTATGCCGCCTCCGGGGATCCAGCCTGCATCCCGGACATGTGCCCTGACGGAATCGAACTGTGACCTCCTGGTTCACAGGTCAATGCTCCACCACTGAGCCACACCGGCCGGGCCGTTCCAGTGGATTTGGAAAGGCTCGTTCCCGTCACGTGAAATGCCGTCTCCCTCAGTTCGCTCCTCAGCTGCGAGTGTGGGCTGCTCCAAGGGGTGCTGCCTGGCTGTGGTGTGAGCGCTTCTCCCGGCTCCCAGACAGACTGCTCCCAGCTCCCTGCACCCCCAAACCCCCCTCCCCCCGCTCCCGCCTCAGTTTCCTCACCGGCAAAGTGGAGACCATGCCTCGCCTTTTCTGAGCGGACAGCTGGGCATGCACAGAGCCTCCCGCCATTGTCAGAAACACGAAGCAGAGTCCAGTGCTGCTCCCCGGGAGGAGAAACACACGTGTGAACACGGCGGCTCTGCGTGGCTGGCAAATTGCACCAATAAATCCCGAGAACGCAGGGACGCCAGTTATCTTGGTTGCTGAGTAGCGGAGTGTCCCACCCCCACCGCCAGCCCGGGAAGGGCTGGGAGGGTTTCCTCTGGTGGCAAAGATGCAATTATCACCTCCTGATGGCCTGCGTCTGCGGCAGAGCCGTGGCCCGCGGGAATCCTGCTTATTTCCTTCCCGGCGTCTGAGAGGGTCTTGTAAGTCCCACACATCCCGAGGCTGCACTTAACGTAAATGGAGGCCGCAGGAGGAAGGGGAGGGCGTGGGTCTCTCCTCCCCGCCTCCCGGCCGGGAAGCCCCTAGCACAGACCGAGGGACCCGCCGTATTAGCTGAGCTGGCGCCAGCCTCACCCCTCCCAGAACGGGAAGGGAAGCGGAGGCCTGAGTGTGACCGTGAAGGGGGCACTGTGCGTGGCCAGGCAGTTTCCACGCTGCAGGCAGGTCTCGCCTGCAGGAACCCTCAGCGACGGGCACTCCAGCTTCCTGTCCTGACTCTCATTTCCTGGCCCTGTGACTTAGACAAGTTGGGTTCATCTTGGCATCCAGTCTTCTCACCGGTGATGTGGGGGTGGTAGTGCCGGCCCCCTCTCCTGGGCATCGAGCCCAGGCCAGGCCACTGTGTCTGTCCGTCTGTCCGGCACCTTGAACCCTTCCATTTTACTGGAGTGACACTGCAGTGATGCTGAGCCCTAATAGAGAGGTGGGCCGTGTGCTGGGTGTGTCCGGGGAGGGGGTGTCAGCCCTGCCTACCAGGGCAGCTGCACACTTCTGGGGGGCTGTTGCCTCCAGATCTTGCAGGAGGAGTTGGGGTTCACTAGCTGTCCCACGGGGGAAGGGGGCATTCCAGGCAGAGAGCAAGGAGGGAAGCAGAGGCATGCATCTGATACTGTCTCAGGGACTCCTCGCACGTCCAAGGTGGGAGTTCGTATGAGTTAGGCGAACACTGAGGCTCTGACAAATGACCCCCCATTGCAGGGCAGAGCACACAGAAATGTCATTCTCACCCTGGCCAGTTCGGCTCAGTGGGTAGAGCGTCAGCCTACGACTAAAGGGTCCTGGGTTTGTAATTATTTATTTTTAAAAACATTTTATTGATTTTTTTACAGAGAGGAGGAGAGAGGGATAGAGAGCTAGAAATGTCGATGAGAGAAACATCTACCAGCTGCCTCCTGCACACCCCCTACTGGGGATGTGCCCCCAACCAAGGTACATGCCCTTGACCGGAATCGAACCTGGGACCCTTCAGTCCGCAGACCGACGCTCTACCATTGAGCCAAACCGGTTTCAGCGGGTCCTGGGTTTGATTCCGGTCAAGGACACAAGCCTGGAATGCAGGCTTGATCTCCAGTGTGGGGCATGCAGGAGGCAGCCGATCAATGATACTCTCTCAGCATTGATGTTTCTATCTCTCCCTCCCTCTCTCTTCCTAAGTCAATAAAAATATATTTTTAAAAATGTTTAAATATAATTCTCGCTCCTAGTAAAGTGCATGTGGGTTGGCAACTGGCTCTCCTGCAGGGACACAGCCTCCTGCCATCCCATGTGCCTCCATCCCTGAAGGCTGGGTCTCCACCTCCCTTCAGTGGGAGAGAAAGAGGATAGAAAGGGCACACCTGCCTCTTAACCACCTTGGCCCATAGTGCAGGGCATCACCGTACTCACAGTCCATTGGTCAGAACCAGTCATGTGGCCACACCCAAGGCAAGGGTAGCTGGGAAATGTAGTCCTTCTATGGGCGCCCACTGGTCACTTCCTGGTAGAAGGACAGCCAGCTGACTCTGCCACAGTATCTTCTCATTCCATTTGAGAGAGAAGGAAATTGGGGTGACAAGGGGTCCAGTCACTTCGTCCAGGTCACATGGCGGGCTCAGAACCAACCCCGGGAGGCCGCGCGAAGGAGGTGGGCTTTCCTGCAGGGCTGGTGGTGATGGGCGTTATTTCTGGCGCGCGCCGGCTGGCGCCCTCCCCAGGCGGCCTGCCCCCGGCCATGGCCGCTCTGACCTGCCCTCCTCCCGCAGGTGCCCGTGCTGAAGCCCATGGACCTGATGGTGGAGGTGAGCCCGCGGAGGGTCTTTGCCAACGGCCACACCTACCACATCAACTCCATCTCCGTCAACAGCGACTGCGAGACCTACATGTCGGCCGACGACCTGCGCATCAACCTCTGGCACCTGGCCGTCACCGACCGCAGCTTCAGTATCCTTTCCCGCGCGGCCCCGTGGCTTCTGGTGGTGCCGGCTGGCGTGTAGGGAGCTGGCTGGGGGGCTTCTGCTCCGCTCGCCTCCGGTGAGCTCACGCAAGCTCACGCTCAGGGTTTGTGGACACCTGAGAGCCACGGCTGTGAGGGTTACGGCTGAGACCCCTGTCACCCCGGGTGTGGGGCCTCACCAGGGACGAAGGAGGAGGTAAGGTCCTGGGGTCACCCCTCCCAGAGGAGGGACAGCTGATTCTCCTGAGGCCGTCCACCCAAGGCTCCTCTGCACCCTCCCCGCTGGGGTCCCCCCCCCCCCAGGCCTTAGCGTGACAACGAGGGTGTCAAAAGCCCAGCCGGACGGAGCTGGGGCCCTGTGTGGTGGCTCCCTGTGTCTGGGCAAGCTAGGGGCCATCGGATCGAGTCCAGCGCCCACAGCCGGTGAGGAATGAACTGACCAGACGTGAGCATGGGCCTGGGGCAGGGCCGAGGCCGGCCAGGCAGGGCTGAGTGGAGAGAGCAGGCTGGCTGCTACGATGTCCCCGTTCTGAAGACAGATGATAAGACCTATAGGGACAGCGAGGCTCTTGTCCAGCATTAGCACGTCTCACTAGTAACTCACTCACCCCCACCGCAGCCCTGTGAGGCAGGTGCAGCTACGACCCTCCTTCACAGATGAGGAAACTGAGTCACAGGGAGCCCAGGGGACGTGCTGAGCCCACTCCTAGCAGGAGTCTCGCTTCCGCCTTCGGCACCAGGCTGCTCTGTAAAGGCCGGTGCCCAGATGCAGTGAGGGGGCCCTGCCCCTGCAGTGAGGGGGCCCTGCCCCTGCAGTGAGGGGGCCCTGCCCCTGCGGCCCCTCTGGGAGCCATAAGCCAGGGGAGTATCCAGCAAGCCGGCAGGCGGGCGGAGCTGTGGGAGCGAGAGGGCCGAGAGCATGTGGGCGCACACTTTCCTCCGGGACCCGCTGGGCTGCAGGTGCGGGGTGGGTGGAGGCCAGGGCAGCGGTCTGCCCCGTGCACGGCAGACACGGGGCTGCAGGGAGGATGCAGGGAGAGGGAATAATGGCTGACCCAGGACCTAAGTCAGCGGAGGAGGCGAGGGCTGGTGATGGGAAGGGAGCGTCGGGTTTGGGATCCCTGTGGGAACTGGGGGCTTCCCTGGCTGCAGATCCTGCCTGCGGGTAGCCTCTGGTTTGTGAAACTGAACTGTTAGTTGGTCAGCTATAGACGTGTCCGGGCCTTGGGGGAGCGTGCGTGGTGAGGTCCTGGGGTCACCGAGGCTCCGGCAGCCTCGCTGTGGGCCTAGGTGACAGCTCGGAGGAGAGATGGAGCCTCCAGCCCGCGGTGGCTGTGCAGACCTCCCCTGGCCAACCAGTTCACCGGGAAGTCTCCCTGCGTGTGGCCCCCCTCCCTGTCACACTGGGCTTTCCTCACCTGTTAACATGCCCCGCCCCCATTTTCCAGGGACACCCTGGGGGTTAGGAGCCCAGTCCGCGCCCTCTCTGCACCCCCCGCACCCCTCCATGGAATGCAGGGCCCGCACACAGTAGGGACTTGTGAATGGTTGCAGGTGCGGACTCTGTAGTGAGGAGGCTCATAGTTTCCACCTGGTCTTGGGGTGTAGACACCCCCCGCCCCCATGAGTCTGGGCTCCATGGTGCTCGGGTCCCAGACATTACAGAGGGGAAGGCTGGGTGCTGGGTCCGGACCCCCTGGGCTCCGATCCTTGCTTAACGTCCTGGGCCATCTGTTCACGCGAACGTGAACTGGGCCACATTCCTCACTGGGAGGGCATTTGTAGGGAATAAAGAATTAGTCACTAATCAGGCCCCCGCCGGTGGCTGGCATTGTTCTCTCTCTTCAGCAACAGGCCCCGGGATGGTTAAGGCTCGTTCTCAGAATTCCTGATGGTTTTGCCCACCTCCACCTCCACCTCCACCTCTCCTTAAGCCACCGCTCAGGTCCCTCCGCACCAACATTCTGAGACGGCTGGCAGCGCGGGGTCCTTTTTCTCGAGTTCGGTGCGTCTCATAGGGAACAGGCTGCTCAGGCGGCCTCGGCCCAGGAGCCGCAGCTTTCTGTGTGGCACCGGAGGATCGCAAAGGTGGCTCCATTGGTTTTCTTCCCCCGGAGTGATGTATCCCGGTGGAGCTGGCAGTGCACAGGCGCTCTGTCTGGAATGAGGTCCGATTCCTGCTTGCTGAGCGGGTCCCGAAGCCAGGCTGGGTGGCGGGCCAGTCATCAGAGCAGAGGCTCCAGGCCTCCAGCAGCCTGAGGGCGGGGCTTGTCCCCCAGCAGGGAACAATGGCGGGGACCCTCCAGGGCCCCTCTGCCCGCCAGGTCCTCTGCTGGCGAAGCACCGAGATCCCAGGGTCCAACTGCTTCTGTCACTCACGGGCGACCTGCCAGTCACTCGGCCTCGCTGTTCCCATCCGGGCAGCGGGCTGTGCCTCTGGGCCGGGGCTGGGCGGGTGGGGCCGATGGGTACAGGGCCTGATGTGCCGTAGACCCACGACCCACCCTCCATGACCGTGGTCGGCACCTCACAGCTGCCTCTTCGTGCTCCCACAGTCCCATGGTGCAGAGGAGGACACGGGGGAGCATCTGTTCAGAAACGCCCCAAGTCCGAATCCCCCAGGTCAGGATTCCGCTTGGAAAACCTGTTGTTAAACCCGTGACAGCACCTCACTGCTGCTCTGAGGCCTCCCGGAGGCCTCCCTGGGGCCAGGCAGGCCAGCCTCCACCTCCCTGAGCTGCCCACGCGCTGTCCTCGGTGCTGACCCAACTGCCTATACGCTGCTCAGGGCCCTCCCTTGCTGTGCGCTGTCCACGGTGCTGACTCTCCAGCAGCCTGTCCTGCAGGTCACCACCTCCCACACACCTGCACCTCCTCCTGGGCCCTTGCTCTGTGCCGCCTACGCTGTGCCAGACAGTGTTCTAAGCACCTGGGACATATTGACCTACTTAATCCTCTCGGCCACACTGTGAAACAAGAGTTATGAGCGTGCCTCCTTTCATTGTTTGGTTTGGTTTTTGTTAATCCCCACCTGAGGATATTTTCCATTTCAGAGAAAGTGGAGGGGAGGGGAGGGAAGGAGAAAAGGAGGGAGGGAGGGAAGGAAGGAGGAACATTGATTCGAAAGGGACACATCGATTGGCTGCCTCCCACATGTGCCCGACTGGGTCCAGGGGTTGAGCCTGCCGCTGAGGTATATGCCCTTGACTGGAATCAGTCTGCAGGCCAATGCTCTATCCACTGAGCCAAATGGGCCAGGACAACATGTCCCCCTTACAGGGGGAAATAAGCCACAGAAAGGCTAGGTGATTGACCCAGAGTCACCCAGCTGGGCCGTGGCAGGGCCTGGGAGTCAGACTCTGGGTCTCTCGTGTAGGTGGGCCTTCCACCTCTGAGAAGCCGGTACGCTGCCTGCGGCCCCTCCCCGCCCCGGTCACTCAGACTGCCCCTCAGCCCCAGCCATGGGGTAATGTCTCCTGGCTCCTGTTCTGGATTCTGAGGGAAAGCTGGCACTTTCAGGGCCCTACAGGCCACGCTGGGACTGTGTGTGACACACGTGGCCGATGCATGAGCTCTGTCCGCTCTGGCCTACCGTCCCCTCTGATGGCGGGACGTGCCACTCCGTGGTGCTTCTGCCCCTTCCCGACAGACCTCTTGGCATGTCTGTAACACGCTGCCGGTTAACACTGGCCCATCATGCCAAAACCAGTTTGGCTCAGTGGGTAGAGTGTCGGCCTGCGGACTGAAAGGTCCCAGGTTCGATTCCAGTCAAAGGCATATACCTTGGTTGTGGGCACATCCCCAGTAGGGGGTGTGCAAGAGGCAGCTGATCGATGATTCTCTCTCATTGATGTTTCAAACTCTTTATCCCTCTCTCTTCCTCTCTGTAAAAAAAAATCATAAAGCATATTAAAAACAAAACAAAACAAAAAAACCTGAACCATCCCGGCTGCAGCCCTGTTGGCCTCCCTCTCTTTCCCTCCCTCCCAGCCTGCCGCTCACAGCTCCTCTGCTTCCGCCTCCCCGTCACATGGATCACCCGCCACACCCTGGCCCTCCGCCCAGATAACTCCTCTGGCTCTCGGCCTTGGCGTAACGCCATTGCCTCAGAGGACCCGTCCCCGACTCTCCAGTCCACCCCAGGGCCTCGTTATAAATCCCCTCACGTGGCCCCGAGTGTCCCTCCTGGAGCATCGCGGTGGGGCCGATAGCTGGCTTCGCTGCCGGGCTCGGAGCCCCAGGAAGCCGGGGTGGGGCTGGATCGCCCTCTCAGAGCCAGGAGGAGGCAGCCACTGGGACTGTGTCCAGCTCTGTCCACCTCGGCTTCCCCTCCCGGGTCTCAGAAACTCTGGCGTGCAAATCAGCACAAACCCTCACAATGACACACCCCCCACCCCAGCTTTTCAACCTGCTTCATCTCCTGTTTGTTTGTTTTTTCAGAGGAAGAGAAAGGCTGGTTCTGATTCAATCTAACGGGTTTATTGCTAAAAGTACTAACCATGTGCGAGGGCCTTTGGCATGTGTCATTTCACGAAACCCTTATTGCAGTCCTGCAAAGCAGGTGTGGCCAACCCATTCTACAGATGAGAAAAGCAAGGCCCAGAGAGGCGGAGGAGGTTTCCCTAAGTCACATGGCTATTGCATGGTGGGGTTGGGCCGTCGTGTCCTGATCTTTCTGACTCAGAAGCCAGTGCTCTCTCCTGCCTGAGCACCTGGGAGTCACCTACCCCGGCTGGGGCAGGGGCGCGTAGACCGGCTCACCACCCAGAGGAGACACGCACGGACATCAGGGCGTGTGCAGGGACAGTCATGCAGAGAGGCCCGTCTCCCATGGCCCCACCTGCCCCAGCAACCTGGTTTCTGCCCCCTGAGCAGACCGCACTGTCAAAGTCAAGGTTCTGAGCAGAGAAGAGAAGGAGGCAGAACTGTGACCCCCCCCAAAAAAAGCTGAAATCCAATCCCCAGGCCCTCAGAAGGTGGGCGTTCGATCTTTAAAGAGGCGATGCAGGCAGATGAGGTCCCGGGGGGCCCTGATCCAGTAAGACTGGTGCCCTGACAAGGAGAGGAGATTTGGACAGAGAGACACCAGGGATGCACACCCAGAGGGGACCGTGTGAAGGCAGAGACGGTGCCGTGGCAGGCCCAGGAGAGGCCCGAAGAGCACACCTTTGCTTACACCTCGATGGTGGACGCTGGCATGGAGAACTGTGAGAAGATAATTCTCCGCGGGCCAGGCCACCGGCATGGCGTTGCCGTGGCGCCCCGGAGAAGCTCCCTCGGGCCAGGCTGCCAGACTCCCTGGAGAAGCTTCTGCACGGTTGGCATGGTTCGGCCAAGTGCGCACAGCTCGGGCTTGCAGCCTGGTCGGCATCCGGGGAAACTTGCTGGAAAGAAAGCTGCTTTCTTTGCTGGCTGTGGCCCAGTGAGGCCGCCGGCATGCCCGCGTCCCTGGGGCCTGTGTGGGAGGCACCTTGTGGCTCCTGGGAGAGCTGCCTCATCCTCACTCCGAGGCTGCTGTCACCATGGTAACAGCCTCTCCCATCCTGAGCGTGTTCCTGCCGAGACATCTGGGTGAAGCACGCTTTGCTCAGTTGAATCGATGGAGCCCAAGGCCGCGTCCTGCTGGTCGCTGAGCCCGCCTGCTCTCGGAGTCCACCTAGCGGGGGACAGGCCAGCCCCTCATGCTGCACCTGGAAAGCAGGCGTGCAGCAGGGACCTGGCCCACTCGGGAGGCACTGTCATTCCAGAGAGAGCGAGGCCAGCCGCCCAGACCAGAGCCCAGGCTCCACCCAGCACTGAGCACTGCCAGGTCAGAGCAAAGCCATGGTCCCCGGAGGACCAAGTGCCTCCAAGGGGCCAGGCGTGTGGCCGCCGGCGTGGGCCCAGGAGGAGTGTCCACGTGTCTGCGTGGGGTATATTGTGCTCGGACCGAGGGTGCCCTCCGGCCCCAGGGGTGCCGGGTGTGGGCTCTGGATCTTGGGGTTCAGAGACACACGTGGACCCTGACTCTGGCTTTGTCTCCCTCCACCAGGGTCACGTAAAAATGCAGGCTCCGTGTGGCACCCTGTCTTTCCCTGGCACCTGCTATATCCAGACCCCTTGTTTTGCTAATTCCCACTCGAGATATTTTGCCATTGATTTTTAGAGAGAGGGAAGGGAGAGGGAGAGAGGCACATTGATTGGTTGCTTCCTCATGCGTCCCAACCAGGGACAGGGATTGAACCTGCCACCCAGGTACATGTCCTTGACCAGGAATAAAGGCCGTGACCCTTCAGGGCACAGGCCAGCGCTCTAACCACTGAGCACGCCAGCCAGGGCAGCGTCCTCTTTTGAGACCGCAGGAGAGGGTCTCCATGGCTGGGCTGAGAGGCTGATGGGGGCAGCCTTCACATCACAGAAGCTGCAGCTCCTCCTCCTCCAGCTTCAGCCTCATTTCTCGTGATTTAATCTCCGCTGCTTTTCGCCCAGAAAACCGGTTTCCAGGGCAACCGCGCAGGCGGGGTGACGCAGCCCCTGGTCCTCTCTGCCTGTTTCTGGGTGATTCTCTGTTTCTGGGAAGCGCCATGCTTCCCGGGAGGTGGGGTTTGAGGGCGAGCACAGACCCTCCTCGGGGCGCTCATGTGCAGGGTCAGGGTCTTCTGATCCTTATAGACTCCCGGGGTGTCAGGGAGAGGATGTGAGGGTGTCAGGGGGTGGGGAGACTCGGGGTGTAGAGGTGGGGTGACTCCAGGGTGTATAACGAGGATTTATGCAGCTTCCAGAAGGCGCCCCTTTGTACGGAGGGAAAGCAGTGGGGAGGAGCAGAGGGGCTGACCGATGGGAGGTGTGTCTCAGAGTTGCTGACGGCGTTAATGTCACGTCAATGGCGGGCCGCTGACAGGCACGGGCTCTGAGATGCGGCAGGCCGTGTGCCGAGGGCCCTGCCCCGTCTAGGCTTTGCCGCAAGCCCGGGGTAGGAACCGTTAGCCCATTTCACAGGCGAGGAGACCAAGGCACCGAGGGCCGGGGAACTTGTCCTGGGTCACCCGCAGGGGCTGGCCGAGCTGGCCGGGACCACCGCACATGCGGGCGGGGCTCCCATTCAGAGGCACCGGCTGCCCGCGCCCCAGGCAGCCGGGAAGACCCGACCCCCCGTGGCGAAGTGCCTGGGGGCATCTGAAGCCGGAAGGTGGATGGCGGGCTGTGTACCAGCCTGGAGCGCCCGCCCGGGGCTGATGCCCGTGTGGGGAGGGAGGGCAGCAGTCCCGCCAGCCGCTCCTGCTGCGTCGCTGACAAGGTGCTCGCCCCCGGGCTCCGTGTGTGCGCCGGGGACACGCCTTTGCCGGTGGAGAGCTCTCAGTCCCGAGCAGCGCGTGCTCTCAGGGCGGCAGGGCTCCGGGCAGCCTGGCCCGGACGCGGAGGCACACAGACCGCCTCCGCCCTCCGTGCTGTCGGCGGCTCGGCTCCCGCCTTCCCTCTGCCCCCTCCCCTCCGCACCCAGCCGAGGGGCCGCAACCCTCCCGGCCCCCGAGACGCCTGTGCTCATCCCTCGTGGTGGCTGAGCGGGTGGGAGGCGCGGATGGAGCCCAAACCCCAGAAGCCAGGGCCTTCCCCAGGGGAGCCCTGCTGCTGTGGGCAGAGGGGAGTGGGCGCGGGGCGGGCGGGGAGCGGGCGGTGTCGCACCCTCAGCCGCCGGGGCGGGGGCACGGGGAGGGTCACTGGGCGCCCAGCGTGCGGCAGGCGTCCATCACGCTCTGCCTTCCGCCCGCTCCTGACGGGGGTGGGGGTGGGGGGTGAGGGGGCAGGCGGAGGGGCTCCGTGGATGGCACTGGCGGGCAGAGGGCTCAGGTCAGGAGGGAGGTGGCAAGTCCAGCTTTTGGGACAATGGACAGGCACCCAGCCAGTGGGCGGTTCGACATGCAGGCCTGCAGCGTGGGGAGTCTTTGGGGTGTTTGTCCAGGGGCGTGGAGAGGTGGCTCAGATGTGGGGTATGTCAGGGAGAGGGGGTGGGGAGACCCAGGTGTATGGGGGGAGACTGGGTGTAGGGGGGGAGACCCGGGTGTAGGGGGGGAGACCGGGTGCAGGGTGTGGGATCCCGGGTGTAGGCATGGGAGGCAGAGCGCCCGCACTTCCTTGACGGGCCAGACATCGTGGACATCAAGCCGGCCAACATGGAGGACCTCACGGAGGTGATCACGGCGTCCGAGTTCCACCCGCACCACTGCAACCTGTTCGTCTACAGCAGCAGCAAGGGCTCCCTGCGCCTGTGCGACATGCGGGCGGCCGCCCTGTGCGACAAGCACTCCAAGCGTGAGCCGCTGGGGGGCCGGGGGCGGGGCTGGGCCGAGAGGCAGGCTCAAAGGCAGGCGAGGCTGCTGAGGGTCGGTGTGGGGGATGGAGAAGACACCGTGAGCCCTGGTGGGCCCTGGGTGGGCCTCGGGTGGGCCTCGGGTGGGCCCTGGGTGGGCCCTGGGTGGGCCTCGGGTGGGCCCTGGGTGGGCCTCGGGGATAGCCTCAGGAAGCGTGAGGCCCCGGGTACTGGGCTCTGAGCTCCCGGGAGGGTGTGGAGGGCAGCAGGTGCCGGAGCGGGAGGTCTGGCTGGGGAGCGGGAAGCGGGGCCAGGAGGAGGCCGTGCTTTCCGGTTCTGCAGTTCAGAGGCCTGGCCTGGGTCTCCCCCGACAGGGAGCGGTCGGCATGCGGCTCCTCTGGGGAAGCTGGGAGAGCCCGCCCTCACCCCGTTTTCCTGGGATTGTTCCTCTTGTAAGAGCTGGCCTGCGCGTGCGCCAACGAGAAGCCTTAGCAACCTCGAGTGTAACCTTTATGCAGCTGACTGTCCGAGTTAATCTTGTATTTTAAAGTTTTGTGGCTTTTCCTGTTTTCGGTTAATCCTCACCAGAGGATTTCTTTTTTTTTTTTTTAAAGTGGAAAGGAAGGAGGGACGGGGAGAGGGAGAGAAACATCGATGTGAGAGAGATACAGCAATCGGTTGCCTCCTGCACCTGCCTGGACCAGGGCCGGGACGGAACCTGCAACCCGGACCCGTGCCCTTGGCCCGGGATCACACCCGTGACCCTCAGCACACAGGCTGGCGCTGTGACCGCTGAGCCACCGCCCGGGGCTGTGGATTTATTTTTCCTCAAACCCAGCACCCTGCACAGGAGCTTCTGGTGAAGGCAGCGCAGGCGCCCGCCCTCCTCCCGCCCTCGCTCGCCCGTGTCCGTGGCGGGTGGGGCCTGTGTCCTGCAGGGGCCCCACCCAGACCCCGTCACCTCTTCGTTCTCCTGAGAAGCTACGCAGCTGGAGGCCGCTTCGCAGGGGGCGGCGCTGTTTTGAATCAGAACACAAATGACTGTCATTTGAGCTTGATTTTTATTCATTTTTATTTATTTTTTTATTTATTTTTTAAAAATATATTTTATCAATTTTTTACAGAGAGGAAGAGAGAGGGATAGAGAGCCAGAAACATCGATGAGAGAGAATCATCGATCAGCTGCCTCTTGCACACCCCCTACTGGGGATGTGCCCGCAACCCAGGTACATGCCCTTGACCGGAATCGAACCCGGGACCTTTCAGTCTGTAGGCCGACGCTCTATCCGTTGAGCCAAACCGATTTTGGATATTCATTTATTTTTAAACATATATACACTGAGTGGCCAGATTATTATGATCTCTGAATAGATAACTGGCCCTCAGTGTGTATCCTATATAATAAAAGGCTAATATGCAAATTGTCTCCTCAACCAGGAGTTCTACCAGCAGGCAGGCCGGCCAACCGCCCATGTCCCCTCCCCCTGTCCAGGCTGGCCGGACCCCACCCATGCACGAATTCATGCACCGGGCCTCTAACAGACACACACACACACACACACACACACACACACTGAGTGGCCAGATTATTATGCGTTCAGAGATCATAATAACCTGGCCACTCAGTGTATATGTTTTTAATATTTTTATTGATTTCAGAGAGGAAAGGAGAGAGAGATAGAAACATCAATGATGAGAAAATCATTGATCAGCTGCCTCCTGCATACCCTCTACCCTCCTGCATACCCTGCATACTCTCTACTGGGGGTCAAGCCTGCAACCTAGGCATGTGCCCTGACCAGGAATCGAACTTGGGACCCTTCAGTCCACAGCCGATGCTCTATCCACTGAGCTAAACCAGCTAGGGCCTGTTTTTGTTGATTTCAGGGAGGAAGGGAGAGGGAGAGAGAGATAGAAACATCAGTGATGAGAGAGAATCATGGATCGGCTGCCCCCTGCACGCCCCCTACTGGGAATGAAGCCCGCAACTCAGGCCTGTGCCCTGACCCGGAATCGAACCGGGACTTCCTGGTTCAAAGATCGATGCTCAACCCCTGAGCCACGCCAGCCGGGCTGAGCCGGTTTTTTAAAGCGACTTGGAGATCAGAACTTTCTTTCCGTCTCACCTCCATCCACCTACCCAGCTGCTGCTCACACTCAGGGACTGGCTGAGCGCGACCCCGAGATGCAGCCATGGCGTCTCTTTCCCAGTGGATGAGACGGGGTTTCTGAGTGAAGGGCGCCCCAGCTACCATGGCACAGATGCACAGATGAGGAGACCGAGGCCAGGGCAGAGCCGTGCCCCTCCCCCTTTCCCTCCTCTCTCATCTCTCCACCCCCCCTCCCCCGGGCCTCCGTCAGGGGCGGAGCTGGGTGCCCGTGGCTGCTGCCCGGCCCAGCGCTTCCTGTCTTTCTCCGAAGCAGAAGGAATCAAGGTCTTTTGTCCGCTGGCCATTACGACAGCGTAACCATGGAAACGGCTGTACAGGGGTCCTCAAAACAGACCGCTATTTCTGTTTCAACAGCGCGAAGGCTGCCAAAGGAGGGCTGCGCTGAGCTCGGCGAGTTCTTAGGCCAGGCGGTGGGGGCGTTGCCACTGTGGCCCCTACTGTGCGCTGCCCCCCAGCACCCCCGCCCGTGCGGGGGAAGAGCCACGGCTGAGGGTGGGGGTGTTGGCGGCATATGGGGTGCTGTGCTCGCTCGCGGCGCACCCTCAGCCTGCCCTGTGAGGAGGCCAGTGTTATTCACGCACAGACCGGGGGACGGGCATTCGTCTCCCAGGGCGGCTGAGACCGAGGGCCACGCTTGTGTTTGGCTTAATCCGACACAAATATGCCTGGCTGGTGTGGCTCAGCGGTGATTCCCACCCACGGCCGGGCTGCGGGCTCTATCCCCAGTGGCGGGTGTGCAGGGGGCAGCCGGTCAGATTCTCTCTCACCATTGATGTCTCTCTCTTTCTCCCTCTCTGACATCAATTAAAAATAGATTTAAAGACCCACAGAAGTATGTTCTTTTACAACGTGAGCTTAGAGGCCTCAAATCCAGGTATGGGTTGGGCCATCTTCCTTCCGGAAGCTCCAGGGGAGAATCTTCTAGAGGCGCCTGCATGCGGACCTCCGCTCTGCTCACCCCGCTCTCCTCCTGCTCTTGGCCTCCCTGTCTCCGTCTCAGGGGAACCCGGAGGTCAGAGCGGCCCATCGGAGGGGCCGGGGCAGTCCCTGCGCTCGGGGCCCGGTCCCAGCTGCCGAGGCTTTGCCAGCGGAGGCAGCACCTGCGGCTCCGGGGACTGGGAGGCAGCCGTCGGGGGCCGTTGTTGCTTACCATAGAGGCAGAGAGGTTCAGACACATCCCCTGGGTCACACAGCCAGGCAGAACCAGCTTAGAGGCTCCGATAGTCTCCCGCCCATGGATCCATGCTCTTTCTCACTCTTCACCGAAGCCTTAAGAACTAAGAACTCTCGTGGGGATTGTGAGTGAGCCAGGCCCATTGACCAGGGCTAAGGGGGCGCCCCAGACCCAGCCACCTTCTGCGGGGAGGCTCCGAGGTCCGGGGGGCAGAGCCAGGACAAAGTCTCCCCACAGGGCGGCCAGCACCGAGGCCCTGGGGCCGGACCCCGAGGCCCCTATTGGCCAGGGCACAGCGGGTGGGAGCTCAGAGCGGCGGGTGGGAGCCCAGAGGGATGCACAGACCGCAGAGCTTGGGGTTTCTCGGGCGGGAGAGCAGCCAGAGTGTGTGTGGCGGGAGGGGCCTGGCCCGGGTCCCCGCTGGGTGGATGCCAGATGACCGGTGACAGAGGCTAGACCTGTCCCGGGGAGCGCACAGCCCCGCGAGGGACCATACAGGAGACAGCCTGGTGCCGTGTGGGTGACCGGGCTGCGAGTCTGATTTCTTTGGAGCCTCTGGACGAGATGCTCAGGGAGCTGGGCGTCTGGGTGGAAGCTCAGAAGGACGTGTAGGAGTTGGCAGGAAAGACGGGCTAACCATGGGCAAGGAGATTTCAGGGAGTAAAACCGGGGACAAAAACTGTAAAAATAGTCACCATTGTACCAAGCAGCTGCTCCAGCCCTCACAGGCCGCATTCCCAGGGGTTCCCTCCAGGGGCCCCACCATGCTGCTTGCCGGGGTGAGCGGACTGGAGCTCGGAGAGGTCAGGGGTCACACAGAGTGTGCTCTGCTCCGCTGCCTGGCCCTGAGATCCATTCCGGTGGCACCTCCCCAGCCCTGCTGGCTCTGGCTGTAGGTGCAGCCCCGGCTGGAAGGCTTGGGTGCGGCTGCAAGAGGCTGAACGTGTGTCCGAGGCGGGAGCAGGACGCCGGTGGGTGGGCCCATTGGGATTTGGAGCTCATCAGCCCCACGTAGGAGCCTGCGCCTGGGCCCTGTGGGTGCTGGGCCCTGTGGGTGCCGGGCCCCGTGGGTGCCGGGCCCTGTGGGTGCCGGGCCCTGTGGGTGCTGGGCCCCGTGGGTGCCGGGCCCTGTGGGCGCTGGGCCCTGTGGGTGCCGGGGCCCTGTGGGTGCTGGGCCCTGTGGGTGCTCGGCCCTGTGGATGCCAGACCCTGTGGGTGCTGGGCCCTGTGGGTGCCGGGCCCTGTGGGCGCTGGGCCCTGTGGGCGCTGGGCCCCGTGGGTGCTGGGCCCCGTGGGTGCCGGGCCCTGTGGGCGCTGGGCCCTGTGGGTGCTGGGCCCTGTGGGTGCTGGGCCCTGTGGGTGCTCGGCCCTGTGGATGCCAGACCCTGTGGGTGCTGGGCCCTGTGGGTGCCGGGACCCTGTGGGCGCTGGGCCCTGTGGGCGCTGGGCCCTGTGGGTGCTCGGCCCTGTGGGTGCTGGGCCCCGTGGGCGCTGGGCCCCGTGGGTGCCGGGCCCCGTGGGTGCTGGGCCCCGTGGGCGCTGGGCCCTGTGGGTGCCGGGCCCTGTGGGTGCTGGGCCCTGTGGGCGCTGGGCCCTGTGGGTGCTGGGCCCTGTGGGCTCCGGGAGCCTGTGGGTGCCGGGCCCTGTGGGTGCTGGGCCCTGTGGGCGCTGGGCCCTGTGGGTGCTGGGCCCTGTGGGTGCTGGGCCCTGTGGGTGCTGGGCCCTGTGGGCGCTGGGCCCTGTGGGTGCCGGGCCCTGTGGGTGCTGGGCCCTGTGGGTGCTGGGCCCTGTGGGCGCTGGGCCCTGTGGGTGCCGGGCCCTGTGGGCGCCAGGAGCCGCAGGGCCTGAGCAAGGAGGGATGCCACCCATTGGAGCTGGAGAGGAGGCTGCCACTGGCCTCGCCTCTGCCTGCGTTTCCGTGGACGCGCAGGTGCCTGCAGCCGGCGCCCCGCCATGTCACTGTGGCTGTCGGGGGCTGTGCTTCCCACCGGCCCTTGTGGGTGATGGTAGTGACACCACGAGGCACCGCGGAGCAGGGAACCGTCAGGGCCAGGAGAGCCGTTAGGTGGAGCCGTTAAAGTCAAGTGGGTGGTGGTTTCTGTGGGTTCAGAGCCCCCAGCTGTGAAGTAATTGGGGGGCAGGGGGAGGGGGTGGAGCCAGGGCTCCGGGAGGGGCCTGTACACGCTCAGCAGCACTAATTGCTGTGAAATGCCCTTGGCGGGCCGGTCAGTGAGGAGGGAGAGCCCGATCCTCTTACTGACGCCCAGGAGACACCCCGTTCTGGATGCGGTGGGAGAGACATGGAGGAGGGTGCAGCAGACTCTGCTATCATTTGATATAACAATTCTGTGCCAGAAACTTCAAAGAAAATGACGGGCGTGTAAGCCTGCGGACGTAAAGGCGTTGGTGCTCCGGTTATCCCCAGGCCACAAAACACGCCTCTGAGGTGACCGGAGAGAAGTCAGAGGCTGGAGAGGCTGGAGGTGACCAGCAGGGACCCCCCTGGTCCAGCGCCTGGAGGTTGTGCCGACACCTCTCTGTGCTGGCGGCAGCCTCACCACTAGGTGGCGGTAGAGTGCAGCAAGCCCATGCCTGCTCCGCTCAAAATCCTTCCAGCTGGGAGACCTCGGGCTAGGGTTCAGCCTTCTGTGCCTCAGTTTCCTTGGCTATAAAGTGGGAATATATATATATATTTCCTCTGTTGTGTGGGGGATGGGACGCAGTGACTCAGAGAAAGGGCTGCGGACTGGCTCAGCATCGGTGCTCAGTAAACACGGCTGGCTCTCCCCTCCTGGGCGGGTGCCTTCGGGCCTCGGTTACGGGTGTGGTGGAGGGTGAGGACCCTCAGGGGCACACAGGGGGGACGGTCAGTGGTCCCGCGGCCGTGCGGGAGTGGCCGGTGAGGGTGACGGGTCTCTGCCTGTCTCCGCAGTCTTCGAGGAGCCCGAGGACCCCAGCAACCGCTCCTTCTTCTCGGAAATCATCTCCTCCGTGTCCGACGTCAAGTTCAGCCACAGCGGCCGCTACATGCTCACCCGGGACTATCTCACGGTCAAGGTCTGGGACCTGAACATGGAGGCCAGGCCCATCGAGACCTACCAGGTGGGCTGTGGCGGAGACCCCAGCCCCTCCCCTGTGCCGGGAACCCCCCCCCCCCGAGGGGCTGTCCCACGTATGGGGAGGGGGGAAGTGGTCATACACCCATCTTGTAAGTGAAGACACTGAGGCTCAGGAAATCAAGCAGACGTAGCTTGGCCAAGGGAGGAGGCCGGTCCAGGCCCGCCTGGCAGGCAGCTCTGTGTCCCCTGCCCGCCGGCTGCTGCCCTGAGGGTCTGGTCTCCTGGTCACGGTGCCGGTCCCCTCGCTGCCACCACTCAGGGTTGGCCAAGTGCCAGGCGTGGCCCTCCCGGTTGAGCTGGGCTGGCTCAGGAGTGTCAGACCGGAGGGCAGCCCCTCGCTGCTCAGGGGGACCCTCCCCTGGAGGGGCCGGGGCGGCCTGGGCCCCCGACTCACCTGCCCCCTCGTCTGCCAGGTGCACGACTACCTGCGGAGCAAGCTGTGCTCCCTGTACGAGAACGACTGCATCTTTGACAAGTTTGAGTGCGCCTGGAATGGGAGCGACAGGTAAGGCGCCTCGCCCGGCGGGAGGCCCCCCCCCGCCCCCCCGGCCGCCTCCGCTCCCCCAACCATCATGGGGATTCGCTGACCAAGGAGTGGGGAGGCGGCCGCCTTCCCGGCTGCAGGCACCACTCAGCGCTCCATTCCGGGACAGGAAGCAAGCTCACCTCCTGCGCTCCACGGGGACACCCGCCCTGAGGCTGGCTGCGGGGACACCTGGCACTCCCTCCAGGCCCTGCACAGGCCGCCCAGACACCCCGGTGCGGGCAGGCTCCTGAGGAGCCTCTGAGCTGTAGCCCTGACACCTTGGGGTTCCCCCATAAATGTGCCAGTGGGTCGTAGGTTGGGGGTTCAATTCTTAATGCTGGCAAGAGGTCAATCCAATTGTGTGTGTGCATATGTGTGTGCATGTGTGTGTGTTGGGGTTTCCACAGGTTGCGAAGGCTGCCTGCCCTTCCTCACATGGCCACCAGGGGGCGCGCGTGGCCAGGCGATGCCTGGCTCCCTGGGCCAGGAGCCCCAAGCTCCTCCCAGCTGCCTGGGGCCCACCACTTCCTGCCCCGCACTGCACCCTGGGCAGCCCAGTGCTGGTGGGAGGCGGCTCCGTCCTCCGCGCCCCTCGGTGGAACCAGGATTAGCACCTGTGGGCTGCAAAAAGCTTAGTGAGCTGACTCTCCTCCCCCAGCTATCGCATCAGAGCTCCACGCTGCTGGCTCACTGGGGAGAGAGGGGGGAGGAGAGTGGCGCCCCCTTGCTCTCAGGGAGGACAGTGGATGGACAGGCGGACCGCTCTCCTTGGCAGGACGGGCCTGTCTGTGGACATTTGCACAGCAGCCGTGTGCAGAGAGCATTCACGTACTCACTCAGCTGCTCGAAGCACAGAGGGTCCTGGGGTCCTGTGGGCAGGAGGGGCTGGCTGGCTGGGGGCCTGCCCTTGGTCGGCCTCCTTACAGCCCAGCATCTCTTCCTGTATGCCCCCTGCGGTCCCCCACCCCCACCCCGCCCTCCGACCTCAGACCTTGTCTCTTGAATGCCTGGACTCTCGCTCTGGGCCGGAGGGGCACATTCAGGAGACTTCTGTTGGGATGCAGGGGGCAGAGCGGCGGACGGGGCCTCAGCGACGGACTGGACGTGTGGGGGTGATGGCAGCTGAGACATCGGGGAGGAGGAGGGGTGGAGGGCAGGGGTGTCCCAGAGGCAGGCCATCCGGCCTCCTCCCGGGGCCGCCTCTCGGGGCGCCAGCCGCACAGCCCCAGCCCAGGGCCGATGCCTTGGGGGCGGGGGAGGGGGCAGCGTCCTCCCCGCGGCCCCCGCTGACCCCTCCCCCCCCCCCCCCCCCCCCGCAGCGTCATCATGACCGGGGCCTACAACAACTTCTTCCGCATGTTCGACCGCAACACCAAGCGCGACGTGACGCTGGAGGCCTCGCGGGAGAGCAGCAAGCCGCGGGCCGTGCTCAAGCCGCGGCGCGTGTGCGTGGGCGGCAAGCGGCGGCGCGACGACATCAGCGTGGACAGCCTGGACTTCACCCGCAAGATCCTGCACACGGCCTGGCACCCCGCCGAGAACATCATTGCCATCGCCGCCACCAACAACCTGTACATCTTCCAGGACAAGGTCAACTCCGACATGCACTAGGCGTGCGCCCCGCCGGCCTCGGCGGCTCCCACCGCTCCCCGCAGGTGGCCGCAGCCGCTCCGGCAGGGGCAGGGCGTTGTGGGGGGGGCGGGGGTCCCTGTGGCCCAGCCTCCCCCGGCTCCCCCGGGCCCGGCGCCTTCCAGGGAGGAGAACGAGGACCACGGCACAGACGGCAGCACAGACGCCCTCGGCCTTGCCGCTCGGGGCTCCTCGTCCTGGGACTTGACCCCGCGCTGTCCTTCCCACGTTACTAGGGTTTTCCCGTCTCCAGTTCATTTGGTTAATTTTCCCTCCAGCGGCTCCTTGCGCTCCCCGGCGGCCCCCGGTCGGGTTCGGGACAGAGAATGACGCTCCGATGAGCCTGCAGGGCCCTCGGAGCCGGAAGGGAGTGGTTCGCGGGGCCCCCGTGCGTGAGGGACTGGGTTCACGCTGCTGTGAGTTCACGCTGAGACGCGGGGACGCTGGCTCGTCTTTTAGGTTCTTTCCAGGTCTTTCCGTGTCCCAGTCTGCCAGGGTTCTGGGTGGAGGGGGGGAGGTGACCTCTTCCCGTGGGTGTGCCTGCTACTCTCACCCGCCCCGCCGGCCCCGCTGCCCGCAGGCCCGAGGCTCAGGACACCATGCCCTCCCTGTGCCCCCAGCGCTCCACACAGTCCCCGGGGACCTCCTGCTCCGCCCAGACCTTCTGGCATCTTCATCGCGACCCTCCACGCACGCCTGCTGCTCACGGCGTGCCAGGCTCTGCGCCAGGGCCCATGGACGGGAAGGCGCCCAGTTCCTCATCCCCACTGCCCACACGAGGAATCGGTCCCAGGAGGACACACAGTTAGCCCATGGCGTGCACCCGTGGGGGGCCGAGGCACGGTCCTGTCCGGTCTCCCGCGGGCGCCGGCCTACCACGCTGGCGGCCACACAGAGACCACAGCACGGCCCGGAGCGTCGCCCCGCCTGGGAGCAGACAGAGCAGGCGGATGACAGGCCCGGAGAGTGAGGTGCAGGGGGAGAATGGACAAGCCCGGGGCTCCCGCTGTCCGCTGGCCTCAGGAGCCGCCCCCCACTCCCACCCTCGCTCCCCCACGGCACCCTCTCTCCTCTGCAGACATGCCGACCCGCCTCCCGGAGAAATTGCATGTTAGGACCATTTTAAGCACCTTTTCTTTAGGGACAATCTGGGACCAGCTCTGCCCGCCCCTCCCCGCCTGCCACCACCCTGCCTCTGCCGGGAAGGCAGCCGGACGGGCTGTGCCTAGGCCCCGCCAATCCCCACCGTTATTTATTTATTTATTTATTTATTTATTTATTTATTTATTTATTTTAACTCGCTGTCACCGGATGCGGACGTGGACCCAGCGAGATTCCTCTCCGCGGGGACGGGACCTGCCCGTGTGCCAAAGCACAAACGCATGGCGCTCAGCTTCGGCCGTTCACACAGGCTGGGTCCGTGCACCCCTTTTCCCATCCACACGGACGGAGAATGTGTGTGCATCCCGGCCAGCCCGGCCAAGGGCGCTCTGACGTGTACATATACTCTGGTTACGAGGAACGACCACAGGACTGGATTTCCCCCCCGCCCCCCACTCCCCCTTGGGGTGAACTTCCAGAACGGGGTCCATGGTCTGGAAATCTGGTGGGAGCCGAGCTCCAGCGCGGAGGGCCTGGCGGGTCCCCTCTGAGATTGTGCCGGAGAGGAAGCCGCCCTGCCGCCGGGGAGGAAGCCCGGCCAGACGGCACACGCTGTCTGCCGAGGCCGGCTCTCACGCAGGGCCGAGAGGCGGGTCGGTTTTAAACTTCAGCGGATACCAAACCACAAAGGGGAAGGAAGACAACCCTCTCCCCGAAGGAAAGCCCGTCCTGGATCCCCGGGAAATGGGGTCCGGAGGACACTGAGTGCGGAGAAAAGGGGCGGAGGGCAGGAGGGCGGAAGGACCGGGAGGCATTCACCGGCGCTGCTTCCCGGCGGCTGGTGTCTCCGCTCTTGGCGCCGGTGTGGGCTCCCGCGGTCCTTGCCAGGCGGTGGCTGTCTGGCTGGCTGTCTCCTCCGTCCTCCGAGGCGGCGGGTGGCCCGGGGCCGTGCGGGGGGCGTGGACAGACGGGCCGTGTTGGACCTTGTAGCTCACGGGTGCACTGTTTTCTTTGGTGTCTCACAGATTATCCAGCTGTTGAATAAAACTATAAATATGTGAATACCAGCCTTTTCCAATAAAATAACAAATGTTACATCGAAAATGAGGCTCAGAAGGGTGTTTGTTTTCTATACATTTATTTAAAGTATATTTTTATTGATTTCAGAGAGGAAGGGAGCAGGAGAGAGAGATAGAAACGTCAGCGATGAGAGAGAATCATGGATGGGCTGCCTCCCACACTGGGGACCAAGCCTGCAACCCCGGGCCTGTGCCCGACGGGGCACTGAACCGTGACCTCCTGGCTCATAGGTCGACGCTCACCCCCTGAGCCGCGTTGTCCGGGCCGGTGTTTGTTCTAACGAAGCCCGCCGCAGGGCGTGGGCCGGTCCTGAGTGACCCACCGGCGTGCAGGGAGGCCCGGGCCGCTCCAGCTCCCAGTGCAGCCTGGGATCTTGCCGAGCTCGTCACCGAGCAAACAGCTGGTCCTCTCGGCCACGTCGCTCCGGAGGGACGGGCGTGTGGCGGGGCCTGCAGAGCACAGTTTTGAAGCCGTGGGGGGGAGGGGGCAGCGCCCACCACGGTTTCCCGTCCCCCCATTCCCCCAGCATCCTTTGGGTTCTCACATCCTCCGGGAGGACAGGCTGCAGACGGGGGAGCCGGGGTGCTGAGAGGCTGAGATGGGCTGGAGCTGCCCCGTGGGGAGGGCAGAGAGGGGGCGTGGGGCCTCCCGGGAGGAAGGGCCCGGTGCAGGGAACGTGGGTTAGAAAAAGCCGGACATGGGCTCCCCTCAGGGTGTCCGTCCAGCAGGAGCCAGCCCTGCCCACACCCTGACTTCCAAGAGACCTGCCGATGCCCGACACACCCCGTGAGAGGAAAGGTGTGGGTGCTGAGCTGCTCACGTCCCACGGGCCTGGGGAACGAGTTCATGTAGCACCGTCATTCCTTTCCCGCCTCCTCCCCTCTCCCCCCGCCGGCCGAGCCCTGCAGCTCTCACAGCCCAGGGCCCTCGGGCGGTGCCAGCGCGTGCCTGGCACACCCGTGAGAGGGCAGTGGGGGTAGAGCCATCGGATCCACGCTGCCCTCGGGGAGGGTGGCAGATGGGATCCTGCTGGGAGCTCCCGGCAATGGGCTGGCACCCACATCGTGGTGCGGGGTGGGGGAAGGGGCCCTAGAAGGCAGGGGTGCATAGGAGCTGGGCCTTGGGCTGGGTGGGCTGCGGGCAGGCGCCCGGGGTCTGCAGGGGTGGACGGCCCCGGCTCAGAGCTGTGTGGGGGCTGGGATGAGGCGGGAGAGTAGGGAGCGAGGGAAACTCCTTGGCTGGTGGAACGGGGAAACGGATGCAGCTGGACACGCGGGCTGAGCCGCTGACAGCCGGACACAGGCATCCTCCGGGCGGAGAGCCCCGGGCCTGGCAACGGGCAAATCGGTGGCCGTCCTCCCCTGGCATCTCGCTGGTCCTGTGGCCTAGACCCCTGACCTTTGCCCCCTGGAGAGAATGGAGGCTGGGGTGGATTCAGCTCCAGGCCCAGCGCAGCAGCAGAGCCAGGTGGGATGACAGGACCGGCTGCGGGGTCTGATGACCTGATGGCACCGACCAATCAGAGGAGGCCACGGCCCGAGGGGCACCCCTGGAGAGCGATGGGCCTTCTACCCAGACCCCCCTCGGACTCCCGCCGGGGCTCACTTCCTTCCTCTGCGGTTTCTATGCGGCCAAAGCGGCCCCCCTCCCTGCTGCTGCTTCTGTCCTCGGCCCCCCATCTCGCTGTCCCAGCTCCCATGGGCACCCCTTCCTCGCCACCCGGGCTGTGAGCGCTTCCCTGCTCCCAGTCGAGAGCCCCGCAGGCCAGGCCGTGGGGTCCCGTCTCTTTCCAGGAACAGCGGGAAGTCTCGCTCAGGCTCCGCCCCGCCTCCGGACCTCTCCGAACCACAGGCATTGTCTGCTCAGACGAAGCGTCCCTGTCACCCTCCTGCCTCAGCCCTGGGCTCCGTCCGTGAGCCTTGGCCCACATGTGGCCCTCTGGGCGATCGGCCTGGCTGCTGGCATTCCTTCCCTCAACCACCTTTCCATGGGCACCTGGAGCCATGCCCGTGCTGAGGGCTCTGTGTACAATAATGCTGTGACTTCCTGCACGTTACAGATAAGGAAACTGAGGCACAAAGAGGGGGCTTCGCAGGGCTGTACACTTGAGTCCGGGAGCCAGGCGGGACCGGGGCCGGGCAGCCGGCGCCTCCCCAGATCTGCAGGCGATTCTGATGGCTGCCGGCCACGGCGGGGCCTGGGGTCCTCTGCCCACAACGAAGGCTGCTCCCCACGCAGCCCCCAGACTGCTGACCCAGAGCCCCCGCCCCGCCCCCCACGCCGGGGCAGGGCCTGCGGAGGCTCAGCCACCTGCTGGAAACTTGAACAAAGGCTCCAGCTTCGGGGTGGTTTCCCGGCAACGAGCAGCTTGAAGAGCTCAGAATAATCGCCTGAGTTCTGAGCGGTTCACGATTCACGTCAAACACGTCAAACGGCTCCGTCCTTTCGGAAAAACAAAGCCCCATTATCTCCCGGATCCATTAGGCCGGGCCCACGCAGTCAGGCGGTGCGAGCTGTGCCTCAGGGAGCGGCGGGGACGTGGGCAAACGGCAGCGGCAGAAGTGCGCATGGAGGTGGGAAGGAACCGATTTTAAAGCGATGGCCCGCTATCAAACATGCAAAACAGCCCTCATCGGTGTGGCTCAATGGATAGAGCGTCGGCCTGCGGACTGAAGGGTCCCGGGTCCGATTCCTGTCAAGGGCATGTACCTTGGCTGCGGGCACATCCCCAGTGGGGGTGTGTGCAAGAGGCGGCTGATGGCTGATTCTCTCTCATCGATGTTTCTAACTCTATCCCTCTCTCTTCTTCTCTGTAAAAAAAAAAAAAAAAAAAAAAAAGATCAATAAAACACATTAAGAAACAAACAAACATGCAAAACAGGCACGGAAGTTGGAGGAGCAAATTGTTCCCGTAACACCTGTGCAAAGCCCTCCGGAGGGGCCGGGACCGGGCAGCGTGGGTGAGCCGAGGGGGCAGCCTCGCCTGGACGGGCTGGACGGGCGCCGTGGCCGGCCACGCGGGCGGGCTCTGAGGGAGGAGACAGAGGTGGAGAGCACGTTCATTGTTACTTTCCCCGAAGGGAAGGGGCCGGTGCCTGTGAGGGCACAGGCTCCCGGGACAGGGGGCCGGTCTGTTATTCGGTAGGTGGCAGCGTGCAGAGCCATAAGGAGAGGAGAGGGAATCGGGGATTCCCGCGGGCGTTTCCCAGCTCCCGGAGGCTGTTCCCCGGAGCCAAGGCTCGGCTGACCTTCAGCCGCCGATGTCCTAAGGAGGCCTCTTTGCCAGCCTCCTCCCGAGCCTGCAGACATCCTCAGAGCGAAGTTACAAGGGCCTCGAAAGGGGGCAGCGCGGGTTTGAAAGGGAGAAGAGCCTTGTACTGACCAGAAACGTTCCAGCCCACTTCCCCGGAGCCATTGAAACGGCAGGGAGGAGGGGGGGTGCGAGAATGCAGCCTTGACAGTAGCTCGGCTTGTCCTGCAGGGGTTTTTTTTTGTTTTGTTTTGTTTTTGTGTGTGTGTGTTTAAAAATATATTTTATTGATTTCAGAGAGGAAGGGAGAGGGAGAGAAAGATAGAAACATCAACGATGAGAGAGAATTATTGATCAGCTGCCTCCTGCACGCCCCCTACTGGGGATTGAGACCCCAACCCAGGCATGTGCCCTTGGCCAGAATCGAACCTGAGACCTTTCAGGCCGCAGGCCGATGCTTTGTCCATTGAGCCAAACCAGCTAGGGCTCGTCCTGCCGTTTGAGCAGAGGGGCTGCTGGGATCAGAGGCGCTAACCTTCTCGGGCCTCAATGACCAGGTGCTCTTCCCACGTTGGGGAAGGCCACAGCCAAGAGGAAGAAAGGCCTTTCCCGCCCTTACCCGGACCGCCGCCTACCTTCGCCACGCTGATTTCCACCCAACACGTTCCCTGGGCACCTGCCCGGGGCTCTGCACGAGGGCTCAGGGGCTTGGGGGCTCGGAGCAGGGCCCTCAGCCCACGGCCGGAGTCACAACCTGGCTTTGACGATCTGTGGGTCCCGGGACACCACTGACACCCCCCCCCCCCCCCCGGGCCTGTCTTCTCTCCTACAGCACGCGGAGGCTGACAGCCCCACCCCGGGGGGTTGTGGGAGGAAAGGAGAAAACCTTTGCCTACGTGGTCAGCACAGAGCCTGCCTCCCCAGCCCAGCCCCGCTCCTGCGTCCCTCCCAGCCGGCGCCCAGTAAGGACCTCGTGGCTGTTCCCTTTAACTGAGGTCTTGCTGCACCCCCCTCGGGGCCTGGCTGGGGAAGTAGGGACAGTCCGTGTCCTCCCTGGGAGTGAGGAGGCCTCGCTGTGCAGGGCAGGCCTGCGGGAGGCAGGGGGTGCTGGAGGCACTGGGGGAGCTGGGGAGGGGAGCATAGTGGGTTTGCTGGAGCGTGGGGTCAGCAGGCTGACACAGTCTGCGGGCCCAGCCCGCGTGGTGGGGCCTGGGGAAGAATCTGACACTGCTGGCCAGAATCCGGGTTTCTTAGCCACGCAGATGGGGGAGATTAGGGAGATTTCGGGGGCCTCCCCCAGCTGCATTGGAACCCAGCATCCATCCTTCCCCGTGGCGCCACCCCCCTGGGTCTTCGGGAGCAGCTCAGCCGCTGCTACTGCCTCATGGAAGGCCTGAGACTCTTCGCTGGCCCTGCCTGGGGCTCCCGCGGCCGGGACGGGGCGAGACCAGCCCCGAGCAGGCCACCGCCATGCTGGTGCTTGCCTAAGCCGGCTCACCGGTGACCTCTACGCTCAGGTCCCCGAGGTGAGCCGCCCCGCGGTCCAGCAGGTGGCGCGTACAGGAACGGCGCCCCTGCACATGGCGGGATGGTATTCGGCTGGGGTGAGGTGAGCGACCAAGCCATCACCAATCGGGGAGACCTGGAGGCCCGGGCGCCCATGGCTCAGTGACAGGAGCCAGCCTGAGAGCCACACGCTGTGATTCCAACCGCGGGACCTCCTGGAGGGAAAGCACGGGGAGACGGGGAGTCGGTGGCCGTCGGGGGCCACGGGGAGGGAGGGAGGGGGCAGGGGCCCAGAGGATTGGAGGACAGAGAAACGGCTGTGTGAGACTGCAGGGATGGGTACATGTCATTCTGCACGTGTCCAGCCCCCAGCATGCACTCCGCAAGAGCGAGCCCTCGTGTGACCTATGGGCTCCGGGTGACCAGCTGCCTGGGGCTCACTGACCGCAGCAAGTGCAGCCGTTGGGGAGGCTGAGGGGGGCTGTGCTTGGGCGGGGCAGGGGGAAGGGGGATATAGAATCTGTACTCTGCCCCGTTTCGCTGTGAACCTAACACAGCCTAGGAAATGAAGCCTATTAAAAGAAGATGAAGGAGGAGGAGAGGGAGGAGGAGGAGGAGGCGGCGGCGGAGAATGAGGAGGAGGAGGAGGAGGAGGAGGAGGAGGAGGGTGAAGTCAGCACCTCCTCCAGGGAGCCTTCCCTGACCACCACAGCCATAAGCAGTTTCCCCCCTGCAGGAACCCGCAGGCAGGCATGGCTTCCCCAGGGCTAGCCATCCCTCTTCTCTGTCTTCTCTGGTGCTCCCAAAACAGCCATAAGCCGCCCCCCCCCCGCCCCCGGGCAGGGAGCCAGTGTGTCCGCCTTGCCGTGGCTCCAGGGTGCACATGACGGACGCCCTCCTGCACCCTGACGCTGGGCAGGTGGGCTCGGCGTCACGAGAGATGCGGGGTGCCAGGGACAAGGTCACGCAGCAAACGTGACTGCTGCCTCTGCCCACCCCGGTGACACAGCCCTGCGGCCTGTTAGCCAAGATCTCGGCTCCAGTGGCTGCCTGGCGGGGCTGAGGGTGCCGGGGAGCTGGCCACGCCTTCTCCTGGGTGTGTGCGGGCGGCTCCAGGAGACCTCCGCAGGGGTCAGCGCTGAGCAGAGGCGAGGCCCTCCCCTGGGAGCGGACCCCAGCCTCTGGGGGTGGACAAGAACTCAGAGGAGGGCGGGTTTGCTCTTGGCTTGAACAGGGCATCCACTCCCTCCCACCCGCCCGCACCCCCCGGGGGCCTTGGGCCCTCGGACAGGATGGGCCCGGCCCGCGGCCGTCCTGGCTCAGCTCCCGGACGGCAGCTGGTGGGACTCCTCAGCCCCCAGAACCGCGTGGGCCGGTCCCTCAGCATAAATCTCACTCTCCATACATCCTGTGGGTCCGTTCCTCCGCGGAACCCACACTGAGGACCAGTGACAGTGACAGTGACAGTGACTGTGACAGTGATGGGACGGGGGAGGCGGATGGCGGGGCGGGGGCGGCCTGTGCCCGGGCCTCCTGCCGCCCCGGAGCTGCCGGCACCCCCTCAATGTTCCTTTCTGCCAGGGAACGTCTAAATGCGCGATGACTCACCGCCAGCACGCCCTCGCCTTCCCAGATGAGTAAGTGGCCACTCGGCTCACGAGGGGCCCAGAGCTCCCAGTGTGGGTGGGTGGGTGGGTGGGTGGGTACCATGTGGGGGTCAGCGGTGCCGGCAGGTGTGGGTGGGACAGGAGCCCCCGCGGCAGCATCGGCCCGGGGATGACACGGAGCCGTGTGACCAGCACCAAGCCCGCCGTCGGAATCTGGCCACTTCTCCGGAGATTCCCAGGAGGCCTCGGAGCGGGCGGGAGCGCGTGTTTATAAAGGGACATAGGAGGGGGGGAGGGGGGACACAGGGCGAGAAAGGGGGAGGGGAAGGGGGAGGCATGCGGAGCATAAATAAACTGCTCTTTCCCTATGAATGCATTCAGAGAAGATGGTAAGGATGGCCCGCCCATGACACTGTCCTTTTCCACTCTCCCCGTCCCCCCCACACACCCCGGAGGCACCGAAGCAGACCCTGTGCCTCCTCTCTCACCCCCAACCAGATGTGGCCTAGAATGTCTGCCTGCCCTGCACCCCTTGCTCCCTCCACCGCCCTGTTTTCACGCCCAGGGTGATGCCGGCTCCCTTACGGCGGGGGCGGAACCCTGTGCGGCCGAGGGCCGTTCGGGTATTTATAGCATCGTTCCCGGGCGGGCCACACAAAGTTAACAACTTAAACGCCAGCCTGCTGTCTTTGGTCAAACAAAGTTAGCTCAGCCCGATGCCCTGGCAGGGCCAGACCCCAGGATTCCACGGGCGTTTTCCGGCCCGGGGGCCGGGTGTTCCCGTCCCTGCCTCGCAGTGCGTGCCCACGCTCTCAGGAACCCTCACGTAGCAACCACCGAGCCAAAGCCCAGGCGTATGCAGAGTGAACCGAGAATCGTGCAGGGTCACTGCTCCCACCATCTCCTGTGCGCCGCGTCTCTCTGCTCTGCCTTGAGACCTTGGCCGTGATTGAACTGTCTCCGTGAGGGGGATCTCCCGTGGGGAAAAGGGAACCAGGCTGGGCCCTCCCTGTGTTCTTTCCTTTGCCCTGACAAGGAATCGCATCACAGCAGGGAAAGGCCCCTTGCTCAGCTCATCAGAGTCCCTGGACGCTGCTCCAGGGTCCCTAGGAACCCGGTGCCGTCGGCTCCTGCCTTTGGATGTCACCGCTTGTTTTTGGGACTCGGCAAGCCTTCCTCCCCAGCCTTGGAGGGGGAGGCGTCGCAGGCTAGCTCTAGGCCAGACACACTTTCTTCTAGCACTTCTTTCGCTTCCGTTTCCCCTCCAGCTCCTTCCGGAGCTCCTTGCAGCGGTTCCTCCTGGAACTGTCCTGCAAGCCTCGCGTTTCCTTCCAGGTGGCTTTCTCGTGCTTTCCCTCCACGCTGCACGGCGTTTACGGACTCCACATCAGCTTCCCGTTTGCTCATTTTCCTCGCCCCAGCCATTCTCTTCCTGCATGTGCCTGTGGCGACGTTTTTCAGGGCTGTGGAGTATGTTAAGCGTTTCTATGCTGGACTGAGGCTCCTTACGCAAGTCTCGTACGTTTTTAAAATATATTTTTATTATTGATTTCAGGGAGGAAGGGAGAGGGAAAGGGAAAGAGAAGCCTCAACGATGAGAGAGAATCATTCATCAGCTGCCTCCTGTAAAATCCCTACTGGGGATCGAGCCCACACCCCGGGCAATGCTGGCCGGGCTCCTACAATTTAATTGGTGCTCCTTTTCTCTCTCCTGAGCCCTCTCCAGGAGGACTGGTTCAATCCATCCTCTTCTCTCTGCTCACTGAGTCCACTCCAAGGTTTGGGGGCGTGTCTTGTCCTCTCTGTGATGGGTGTTCAGGCCCATAAGGACCACCTGAACGGCTCCTGGGCCACGCTCTGCCGGGGGACACCTCTGCTTCCAGCCGTGCAGGTGCAGGGGCGTGGCTGGCTCCCCGGGGGTGCGGGGAGGGAGAGCCACAGGGCCATTCAGGTGGGCCCTCAGTCCCCGAGCTCTAGGTGAGGATGGGCGGTAAAGGGGGGTGGGTTGAAAATAAAACAAACTCATTCAGCTGACTTCTCAAAGAGTCTTTGCATCCAGATAGAGAAGAGAGGGGTTGTTTCTCAAAATTAACTGGAAATGTGCAACCTCCTCAGTGACAATGGACATCGAATTACAATAGCCAAGAGACCGGTTTTCAGTGAGCACATGAGGGAGGAATTGGGAAAAACAATACATAGCAAAAACAATATATAGCAACCCCTCAAGCCCTCGGTGTTGACCTGGAAACAGATATGAGGAACCTGCTTTGGTAAATGTGTCTTTAGATCAGAAAAGCCCCCAGGACCCAATGTTTCTGCCCCTGGGACTTCCCCTGCACACACGCAGTGGGGTCAGGGTGGCAACCGGTCACGCACGTGCACCTACACCTGCAGGGTTGGCAGAAGTGCTGGGAACCCTTTCTTAAAGGTGCAGAGGCCCCAAAATGTGAGCCGAAATCGCCTCTGCGTCATTTTCTCCTCTTTCCACTCTTTGTAATTATCCAGTTTTTCTGACATCCGTGTGTGAGGAGGGAAGGCGCTCCGAGTGGCTTTGAGCAAACAGCTCTGTGTCTGAGCCTCAGCTTGCTCATCAATGAAAGGGAGCCAGGGCACCTGTCTCGTGGGGTCATTGGGGCAAAATGAAAACCTTCTGTGTGAGAGGCCCCACCGGAACCTGGGGCAGGAGGGGGTGCTGCCTGGTGCCCATCGCCTTCCTTCCTGTGAGCCTCAGGGGGGAAGCTGGGGAACAGGCGAGGGGGCGGACCTGAAGCGTGCAGCTTTGACAAAAGTCCCCGGGGAACGTGTTCAGCCGGTGGCGGTCATCTCCGAAACCATCCGGAATCTTTGCTCCCACCGTGTTGGGGGCATGCGGCTGGCAACCCCCCTGAGCTCAGGGTGGCCTGGAGGAACACAGAGCAGACACAACAAGCCTCGGGCCCGCCCCGGGGCCTCCCTGCCTCAGGGACAGACCTTTGCCCTCGTCTCCAAACCACGCCTGTCAGATTCGGGACCGGACCCAAGAAGAGGGTTCTCAAGCTGCCTCTCCTGGCCTCACTGCCTGCTGGGCTAATACTCATTTTTAAACGCACCCCCGATTTCCTTGTGAAAAAGTGCCACGTGCATTTGATTCTTTGCATGTAAAGCGACGCTACACGCACACATTTAAACGGGCCACCTTTTTGTATCCCTGCTGCTGCAGCAGGGGAGCCCTGTCTTTCTAGCGGGCCTGGGATGAAGGCACCTGGCGCACAGTAGGCGCTCCACCTGCTAGTTCCTGCTGCAATAGCAAGTGTAATGGATCTGAGGAGCGGTGGGTGAAAGCGGCATGCGTTTTGTCCAAGGGTTCCACCAGCCATGGGTCGTAGGCAAAGGAGAGAGGTCTGGCCAAGCCTGGGCGGCGCCGAGGCCAGAATCTGCTCGGAAACTTTTGCAGCCGGACCGGCCCCCCGGCGCCCGCGGCCTGACCCGGCACGGGAGGGGCTAAGTCGCCCACAGCGCGGCGAAGCGCGCCGTGATTGGCGGACGTGCGCAGTGATTGACAGGCGCGCCCGCCGCTCAGCGGGCCGAGCAGGCGCCACGTCTTCCCAGCCGCGCCGGGAGTGGAGCGAGGCCCGAGGCTCCGCCCCCGGGCCCGTAGCCCCGCCCCCGGGCCCGCCCCTCTCGGCGCGGAGGGCCGCGCTCCTGGGCTCCGGCCGCTGCTGGCGCCGCCGCTCGTCCCGGCCGCTCCTCTCCGGCCCGGCTCCTCCGCCCCTCCCTCCGCTCCTCCCGACAACTTTGCTGCGGCCCGGAGGCCCCGGAGCCGTCGCGGCGCCGCGCGCGGCCCACTCGTGGCGGGTGAGAACTTGGGACGGGACGGCTCGGGCCGGGCGGGGGCGAGGGTGGGGGATGGACAGAGATGCCGCCCGTCCCGGGCCTCAGTTTCCCCCAATGAGCAGGCCGGGTCCTTCTGCAAGTTCCCCGGAAGTGCGGGTCTGGAGCCCCGCCCGCTCCGCGGCCGCCCGGCGACCCCCGCCCGAGGGGGGCTCCCGAGGGGGGTGCGCGCCCCCGGGAATCTGGGGCCCCGCGCGCTCCGAGCGCTTCTCGCCCTTTGCCCCGCGAGCCTCGCCGCGAACCCCCGCCCCCCTGTGTGTGTGGGGGAGAGCCCGGGAGGCGGGCGAGGCGGGCGAGGCGGCCGTGGCCGGGGGCCCGGGGGTGGCGAGGGCCGCCCGGTCCCCGCAGCGCCGGCCCGAGCTGCCCCGTCATGGCCCTTCCCCCGCGGCCGCCGTCGGGGGCACCCAGGGCCGCTGGAAGGGCTCGAGGGGCTCGGTGGGGTTCAGTCCCCGAGTGGGGGACCCCTTACCCCCCAGCAGCATCAGCCCCTGGGTCAGGCTAACGGGTCGCAGCCTCCTGGGAAACTATGGCAGTTACCCCCTCCCCACCCGCCGCTGGGGAAGGGGGTGGGGCTGGCTGGCGGAGCCTGGCCTTCAGAACCATAGTTTCTGTTTTGAAAGATGAGCCCTGGGACTCCGGCCCAGACCTGCTGGGCTCCGAGTGGAGACAGTTCAGGGAACGAAGGTCTGCACAGGACTCGGCCCTCTGGGGCGGCCCCGGGGGAGCAATCCGAGCTCCGGTTCACCGTTCACCGTTCACCGAGGAGGAAGCGGAGGCCCGGATTTGGTGACCTGCCCAGCCGGGGCAGCCCCGCCTGTGCTCACCTTGGACAGTGACCCCTGGAGTTCGGCCTGTGGAAAGGGCTCTCCCTCCTGCCCCCATCCATCACTCAGAGCCCCAGTCCCTCTGTGCCCGCGGCTGACAGACTGCCTTGCTGGAGGCCACACTGGCTGTGTCCCCTCCTGGGCTTCTCCTGGGAGCCCCGAGGTGTCCCACCAGGGCAGGTGGACGCAGGTAAGGTTGCTAGGCGACCACCTCTCACCTTGCTTCCCAGGATGAAGTCCACTCAGGCCTCCTCTGCCCTCCCAGCAAGGTCACCGAGGGGGGCCTCACCTAGTCCTGGCGCCCCCCCTCCCCCCCCAAGTGACAGAGACCAAGCCCTGGTCCCCAATGCTGGTGACAAGAAGCACCCTAACACAGAGGGGGTTTGATGCTCTAGGCGGCTCCCACGTCCCCGCCTCCGCCCTGGTCCTTAGCCACAGACCCAGCCCCTCTGCTTCCCACTCTCACATTCAGTTAGCGGTGCCCCGCTGTCCCGCTCCGGAGCTGTGCTCAGAGGCCTGCGCTGGCCAGGCCTCCGCCCCGTTCCCTGGACAGCCACCTGCCCCTCTCCTGGTGCCCCGTCCTGTGCCCACACAGCCCCACTGGTTCTTTAGCTGCTACCCCCTGCTCAGCACCGCCCTCACAGCCCTAAGCCTGGCATTCCTCAGGCCCTCCCCTGCCACCCAGTCAGCCTCTTCCCCATCCCCTTCCCTGTCCCCTCCCCCGGAGGCCACTCCTCAGCCACGGCCGCATTGCTGGCTCATTCTCCCTCTGCTGCCTTTTCTGCTGGCAGTCCCTGCCGGAATGCCCGACACACCCTCCTCTGCCCTCGCCTGGCTCATGCCTACTGGTCCTGAATGCTTAGTCCCAGCCTCGCTTCCAGAACCCCGGCCCTGGCTCTCTGCCACGCAGACTGAGGCCGGCTCTGCTCCTGGTTGTCTCTGCAGGTGTCGTCCATCCCTCAGGCCCATAGGGAAGCCGAGAAGTGCCCGGCACAGGCCCGGCGCCCGGGGGCAGAGGGCTCAGCCCTGGGCGACGCTGGGGCCGGACATTCCCGTGACACGCGTGAACTTGGCACTTGGGAATGTTCCTTAGTTTGGCCCTTAATTCCCTGGGGCAAAAATAGGTTCCTGGAGCCTCCAGGGGCCTCGTGCCCTGGTCTAAGGGGCCGCCCTGGCCGGGGGTGGGGCCGAGCAGACATCCCACAGGCGGGTTTAAAAACGTCGTAATCCCCAACACCTTCCCATTCATTACACAAAATTAGGGAAATAGGTTCAGAAAAAGAATTCCGTAAAAGCACCCGTACTCCCTCTCCCCTGAGACAGTCAGTATTTACCTTTTGGAGGCATTTTCTTCTGAAGATAAACTTTGCTTTATCCTACACAGACGTCATGCTGCTTGGAACCCTGCCTGACAGTGTTACACACACACTCATTCTCCTGTCGTTTAAGCGTGTGTACGCACCGCACAGCTTAACGTGTTCCTGAACAGCTGGTAACAGCTGTGCGGTGCGGCAGCCCCTGGGGGGACTGGGACCCCTTAACTGCCCTCTGGACGGGGCTGGGCGGTACAGCTGAGACCAAGCAGGCAGAGCCTTGGCTCTGGAGAAGCACCACGTCTGGGGGGAGCGGGCCAGGGGAGAGCAGGGCGTGGGGGGCGGTGGCTGGGGCCCCTGGTTCAGAAACGCAGGTTTTGGGAGTTGGAATTCCGGTGTCCACGCTGAGCTGTGGCTGCTTTCCTGGCCCCGCGCTTCCTCGTCTGTGAAACGGCGCGGGAGCGATGCATAAGCCGCGTCTCCACCTGTAACACCCGGATGTTCCTGCCTCCCGGGGAGTCCGTGGGCAGCGCCGGGAACCGGGCGCACTCCAGATACAGGGCCCAGGGCTGTGGCTGTCCTCACCGTGCCGGCGGTGTCTGTCTGTCCGTGCTGCCACCAGCCTGAGCAGCACTCTTGTGGGCTGAGCCAGCCCCCCTTGCCCCTATCGTGAGCCCGTCCCAGGATCTGCTCAGACCACATGGCTTACGTCACCCTGCGTTTCTGTGTGTTCCTCTCTGTGGCGTTCGCCTTCTGAGATCTGTGTCCTGTGGTTCTGGCCTGGAGTGGGGCCCATCTGACTTAATCACAGTCCCAGACTGTGGTTCCCCCATTCCCCACCCCCACCCCCACCCCCACCCCGGCTCCTGGGGGCTCTGAGGGCGAACCCTTCTTGGCCTCTGGCTGCTGTGACTGACTTTGTCCTGGGTCGCAGCCACTCCAGGTTCTGCCTCTGCCCTCTGGTCACGTGGTCTCCTCTGGGTCTCTGCTTCCCTCCTCTCTTTGCAAGGACACCCCCACCGATTAGGCCCCACCGCCCAGTGACCTCCTCCAGAGGGCTTTAGCCCCTCTGCAAGCCCCTTCCCCAGGCGGGACAGCTCCGCAGACGTGAGGTGGGCTTCATGGAGGCCAGGCCGCTTCCGGGCACCCCCCGCTGCTCAGACGGGGACACCAGGCCGTGGGGCTCGTGCCCCGTGAGGCGGGGACTTGAGGTCTCAGAGGCTGGGGCCTGAGCTCTCCCGACTCCTGGACCCGTCGAGCCGGACGGCCCTGGGCTTGAGTGCGTTTGCTCCCCGGTTTCCTCCTCTGTACCGTGGGGGGCTATGGGGCTGCTGTGAGGCCGACCGCCCCCGCTGTTCCCTCGCTGTCTCCTTTCTTCCCTGAAGAGGTGGCCTGAGCGGGCCCAGCACGGGGTCCGGGTGTGTCTGACCTGCAGCTTTTCTCCCTGCAGGATGGACGCCAGCGCCCCCCCTCCGAGCCCCTCCCACTCACAGCCATCACCCCCGGCACCACCCCAGGCCCGCGCCCGGCTCAATGGCACATCCACGGTGAAGCAGGAGCAGAGCGGAGCGCCCGGAGGTCCTGGGCCCCACGTTGGCCCGGGACCAGCTGTGGGAGGAGCCGGCGCCCCAGCGGCACCCCCGGCCCTTCGTGCCAGGAGCCGGGAAGGAGTGGACAGAGCGGGTAAGGATTTGGGCCTGGGAAGCTGGGTGCCCTCAGCCCGGGCCGGGCCGTTCCCTGGGCACAGTGCAGGGCGAGCCCGCGTCCCCCTGTGGGCCAGGCCCCTCCAGCTTCCTCCGTGCGGCTTCCCCTGCGGGTCAGGGCCTACCACTCCATCGCATGCAGACGGGAGGCCACGTGACCTTGTTTTATTTATAATCAGCTCGGACCTGCTCACCCTGGGCTGGTTCCGCACCAGGCCCTGGGGCAGGGGCGGGGGGGAGGGCGGGGGGAGCTCATGCAGTCCCCTCTCCATGTGGCCACTCCTCGGGGCCAGCTGCCACTGGAGCGAGCCTGCGCCCTGCTGTGTGGTCCCGCTCCGGGGCCCGGTCTGAGCTTTGCAGGTGGAGAAAAACCTGTTCTCCTCTCCCCGGGCGGCCGCCCCTCCTCCCTGCACCCGAGACCACTCTGTCTTCCCCGTGCTGCGTGGGAGCCACGTCCCACAGTGCACCGGCACCTCCTTCTGTGGCAGCCAGCCTGACTCAGAGGGCCGTGCCGCCCCTCACGCTCTCTGACCTCCTCCCACGGCCAGACAGGCCCGCGCTGCCGTCACCCGGCGCGCCCGCCCACGGGCACCCTCCTGCACACTGTCAGTGGGGACACACTCCCACAGCCATGCGCAGCCACGTGTGTGCTGCTCAGCCACGTGTGTGCGCAGTCTGGTCATCGTGGCGGCCCCGTTCCGAGGGCCTCTGAGGGTCGCCCCGCCGTCTCTGCACCGTGAAGTGGGCAGGGTCGCCCCGAGCCCGCGGCGTCCTCGTGAGGGCCGTGCGGGCGCGGGACCTTGTCCGTTGGGGGATGTTCCTGAGGCCCAGGCCTGCGGAGTCCCGCCGAGCGCCCGCCCCTCCCCCTGCAGGGATTGCCCGTGCCCCACAGAGACGGCCGTCTCGTGAGCTGTGGTACTTGGCAGGCCTCATGTCACAGGCTCTCCTGGCCCCGGCTCCTCCGCTCAGTCCCTCTCGGGCCTCCTGTCGGGGTGTCTCTCGCACATGAACGCGTCCACTGAGGTTGATGACCCCCCCTGAACGCCCCTTCGGCCGGAAGGTCAGCTCAGGGCCGTGTGCCTGTTTGGAGCTCATGTGTGTATCAGATTATGCCACAAACTGCATGTGTGTACACGCATGTGTGCACATTGGGGGATGCTTGCCTTTACTCCCCCGCCACCATAGGGCAGGACCCATGCCTTCTCTCCTGTTCCTGGCTGCGTCTCCCCGGGGAGGGGCGTCTGTGAGGTACGGAAGCCGAGTCCCCAGCCCGCCGGTCCCCCCTCACCTCCCAGCCGGCAGGATGCTCTCCCGGGAGAGGCCGCTGCCACAGGGACCCCAGCTCGGCGAGGCCCAGCAGCGCCCCTGTGATGAGCGCGGCTGAGGGGTCCCTGTCCCCGGGCCTTAGGGGACCCCTCTCCACAGGGGGCCTGCTGCTTTGTCCCCACTTGGAGATGAGGAAACCGAGTCACAGGCTGGTCCAGGGGACCGCTGCGAGGGAAGGGCCACCGAGTCTCTGTCCTGCCCCACCCTGCTGGGCCAGCCCCGACGGGTGCTCCGATCTCCGTCCCCTCGGGAAGCCCCGGGTGCTCTGCTCTTACCGCCGAGCTCTGGGCGGCCAGGCCCGGTCCGAATCTCAGCCCAGCCACACGCCTTCCTCCTCGGGCCGCAGGGCTGATGCCAACAGCATGGGAGGACGGATCCGGCCTGGGCGCCTCCGATAAGAAGTCAGGAAGCATGTGGTTTCTGTGTGGTCCTGCCTCCGAGGGGGAGAGGAGGGACGGGGAGAAAGGAGGGGGGAGAGAGAAGGGGAGGGAAGAGAGAAGGGAGGGGAGGACAGGGAAGGACAAGTCCTGGGCAGGTGGGCAGCCTCGGGATCCCGGCCCCCCACATTAGCAGCTGACCGCAGCCGCAGGACTGCCGAGTCCCAGGCTCCCGCAGTCCACACCAGGCCGAGTGCTCGCTTGGGCAGCCGCAGGGCCACTGACAGGGGTGGTGGCTGGCACCTTTGGGTGAGGGTGCAGACTGCAAGGAGTGTTCACCCCAGCGTTGTCCGAGGGCCTGTCCAGCCGGGTGCGGAGACAGTGGGCGGGAGGGGGTGCTGGGAGTGTGAGGGAGGAAGGACCGGGCCATGCAGGCGCCCTGGGCAGGGAGGGGTCAGAGTGGGGCCAGGGTCCGCCAGGCCGAGCGGGGCTGGAGGCTGAGGCTTTGTGGATGCCGGCTCTGCACCTAAGACAGCGCCCCTTCCTCCCACACCTGTGGGGGGTCAGTGACCGTGGAGGCGGCTCTCACTGGGCTGGGCCGCCCCGCTTTGATGCTGAAGGCACTTCACCCCGATCAGGCTCCCCCACACCCCCTCCCGCTGCGCCCACACCCAGGAGGCCCCGCCGAGCGGTCCCCTTAGTCTGAGTCCTCCGCCAGCCAGTGCGCCCGGGGCCGAGGGTGACAGCACGCAGGAGGACTGGCCTGGGCCTCGGCCACGCTGGGGAAAGGGCTGTTGTCCTGGCCTGAAGCGCCCGCCAGGGGGTCCCTTGGACCAGGGCGAGGAAACCCCGTCACAGGAGGGCCTGGGGCCTCGTGAAGTCCTCCCGTGCGCCGGCCTCAGCCCCACCTGGCCTTGGAGGCCGGTCACCTTAGGCCACTGCCCACCGCCCCTGCCGGAGGCCTGGGTCCCGTAGACTCGGAGCCTGAACGGCCGGGAGGCCGCGTGGGGCGTGTGAGCGGGGCTGCTCTCGTTTCTTTTCACTCCGCCTGTTTCCGAGTCCCCGGAGAGGCACAGGCCGTTAGTTCCTAAGAAGCACCTACTCTGGCCTCAGCGGCGTGTCACTGCCGGGCCACCGCCCGGTGGGTGTGGCGATGGGCGGGGGGCATAGGCGGGGGGCACAGTGGTGGTAAAGGAAGGGGCGGGGGTGGGGGTGAAGGGGGGTCTTTCCAGGAGCTGTCGTTAGGAGCGCGCGGGAGGGGACAGTGAGCTTGGGGAGGGACGGGAGTGCCGTCACGGGCTCCCTCTTCAGAGAGGGCCGGCAGCCTGAGCGGGAGCCGCTCGGTCGGGAGCCCGGGCTGGGAGCACCGCCCCCACAGTGTCCCACGGGGTGGTGCGTGGCCCCCGTAAAGCGAGGGGACCGGAAACCCCCTAGCGGCCTGGCTGCCCCCCCAGCGGGCTTTCCGAGCCCCTGGAATGTAAATCCCACCACAGGATGACGGGGCATGGGTTGTAACTCTATTATAAAGCCTCATCTCAGAATGCACGCGCACTGATTGCGGCTGTATGGACTGCAACCTCAGGAGACGTGCCTTCGGTCTGTGGGGGAGGGGTGCTGGCATCGGGGTGCAGGCTCGGTATTGGGGGGGCCTCCTAGCACTGCAGCCAGGCAGGGAGCCCAGGGAGGTGGGGGGACTCGGCTCTGTGGGCCCGTCCTCCCCAGGCGCCCAGAGACGGCAGAGCCTGAGCTGACCGCCAGCTGCTGTCCTTCCCCCTCCCCGGGGCATCGTGGGAGTCTTCTCTCACCTCCCGGCCCGGTTTGCACGGAAGTGCTCCAGGCCTGGCCGTTCCTGCGGCCCTCCTGGCCCCTGCCCGGCCGGCCGGCTCCGTGACGTGTTTTCCCTCTTACAGGGCCCGCGAAGGGAGACATGGAAGCCCCCTTTGAAGAAGTCCTGGAGAAGGCCAAGGCCGGGGATCCCAAGGCACAGACGGAGGTGAGGACCGGGGTGCCGGGGGGAGGCTCGGCAAGGCCCCCAGAACCGCGGGCCCGGACCAGAGCCCCGTGGCCGTGGAGGTGGTGCTGTGTGGACGGGTTTGGGTGCAGCGGCGATGCCGCCATGTGCCTGGCCCCTGTTGTGTTCCTCTGTGCCCGGTTGTTCCTGCCACCTCTTTGGGGAGCTCACGTGACTCTCCTGTGTCCTGCTCATACCCGGTCTCGGGCACCACCTCCAGGATGCCTCCCCTGCTTCCTGCCTGTGCTTGCCCCACCCCCACTCTCCTTGCGTCTGGGGAGGGGGTGCCTGTGAGGAGCGGGTGCCCTGAGGGTCCCACAGGCCCAGCGTAGTGCAGATGCCAGAGGGACCCGTTCCTGCAACCTTGTTTCTTGGCCTGGGGGACAGGGGAGGCTGGCCCGGCACAGGGGGAGGGAGGGCGTCCAGGAAGCCTGAGTTTCCCGGCCGTGGGGGTCAGGTCAGGGCTGGGCCGGGTGTGGGGGTCAGGTCAGGGCCGGGCCGGCCCGGGTGTGGGGGTCAGGTCAGGGCCGGGCCGGCCGTTGGGGTCAGGTCAGGGCCGGGCTGGGTGTGGGGGTCAGGTCAGGGCCGGGCCGGGTGTGGGGGTGAGGTCAGGGCCGGGCCGGCTGTGGGGGTCAGGTGAGGGCGAGGAGAAGGAGCCCCTGCTGAGCACGGCGTCCCCCCGCAGGTGGGGAAACACTACCTGCAGCTGGCGGGTGACGCGGACGAGGAGCTCAACAACTGCACGGCCGTGGACTGGCTGACGCTGGCCGCCAAGCAGGGCCGGCGGGAGGCCGTCAAGCTGCTGCGCCGCTGCCTGGCGGACAGGAGAGGTGGGTGCGGGGGCCGGAGCCGCTGCCTGGCGGACAGGAGAGGTGGGTGCGGGGGCCGGAGCCGCTGCCTGGCGGACAGGAGAGGTAGGTGCGGGGGGCCCGGAGCCGCTGCCTGGCAGACAGGAGAGGTGGGTGCGGGGGGCCCGGAGCCGCTGCCTGGCGGACAGGAGAGGTGGGTGCGGGGGGCCCGGAGCCGCTGCCTGGCGGACAGGAGAGGTGGGTGCGGGGGGCCCGGACCCGCTGCCTGGCGGATGGGAGAGGTGGGTGCGGGGGACCCGGAGCCGCTGCCTGGCGGATGGGAGAGGTGGGTGCGGGGGCCCGGAGCCGCTGCCTGGCGGACAGGAGAGGTGGGTGCGGGGGCCGGAGCCGCTGCCTGGCGGACAGGAGAGGTAGGTGCGGGGGGCCTGGAGCCGCTGCCTGGCAGACAGGAGAGGTGGGTGCGGGGGCCCGGAGCCGCTGCCTGGCGGACAGGAGAGGTGGGTGCGGGGGGCCGGAGCCGCTGCCTGGTGGACAGGAGAGGTGGGTGCGGGGGCCGGAGCCGCTGCCTGGCGGACAGGAGGGGTGGGTGCGGGGGGCCGGAGCCGCTGCCTGGCGGACAGGAGAGGTGGGTGCGGGGGCCGGAGCCGCTGCCTGGCGGACAGGAGAGGTGGGTGCGGGGGCCGGAGCCGCTGCCTGGCGGACAGGAGAGGTGGGTGCGGGGGCCGGACCCGCTGCCTGGCGGACAGGAGAGGTGGGTGCAGGGGCCCGGAGCCGCTGCCTGGTGGACAGGAGAGGTGGGTGCGGGGGGCCCGGAGCCGCTGCCTGGCGGACAGGAGAGGTGGGTGCAGGGGCCCGGAGCCGCTGCCTGGCGTAAGGAGAGGTGGGTGCAGGGGCCCGGAGCCGCTGCCTGGCGGAAGGAGAGCTGGGTGCGGGGCCTCATACCCGCTGCCTGGCGGAAGGAGAGCTGGGTGCGGGGCCTCATACCCGCTGCCTGGCGGACAGGAGAGCTGGGTGCGGGGCCTCATACCCGCTGCCTGGCGGACAGGAGAGGTGGGTGCGGGGGGCCCGGAGCCGCTGCCTGGCGGACAGGAGAGGTGGGTGCAGGGGCCCGGAGCCGCTGCCTGGCGTAAGGAGAGGTGGGTGCAGGGGCCCGGAGCCGCTGCCTGGCGGACAGGAGAGGTGGGTGCGGGGGGCCCGGAGCCGCTGCCTGGCGGACAGGAGAGGTGGGTGCAGGGGACCCGGAGCCGCTGCCTGGCGGACAGGAGAGGTGGGTGCGGGGCCTCATACCCGCTGCCTGGCGGACAGGAGAGGTGGGTGCGGGGCCTCATACCCGCTGCCTGGCGGACAGGAGAGCTGGGTGCGGGGCCTCATACCCGCTGCCTGGCGGACAGGAGAGGTGGGTGCGGGGGTCTGGAGCCGCTGCCTGGCGGACAGGAGAGGTGGGTGCGGGGCCTCATACCCGCTGCCTGGCGGACAGGAGAGGTGGGTGCGGGGGCCCGGAGCCGCTGCCTGGCGGACAGGAGAGGTGGGTGCGGGGGGCCCGGAGCCGCTGCCTGGCGGAAGGAGAGCTGGGTGCGGGGGCCGGAGCCGCTGCCTGGCGGAAGGAGAGCTGGGTGCGGGGGGCCCGGAGCCGCTGCCTGGCGGACAGGAGAGGTGGGTGCGGGGGGCCCCGAGCTGCTGCCTGGCGGACAGGAGAGGTGGGTGCGGGGGGCCCGGAGCCGCTGCCTGGCGGACAGGAGAGGTGGGTGCGGGGGGCCCGGAGCCGCTGCCTGGCGGACAGGAGAGCTGGGTGCGGGGGGCCCGGAGCCGCTGCCTGGCGGACAGGAGAGCTGGGTGCGGGGGGCCCGGAGCCGCTGCCTGGCGGACAGGAGAGGTGGGTGCGGGGGGCCCGGAGCCGCTGCCTGGCGGAAGGAGAGCTGGGTGCGGGGGTCTGGAGCCGCTGCCTGGCGGACAGGAGGGGTGGGTGCGGGGGCCGGAGCCGCTGCCTGGCGGAAGGAGAGCTGGGTGCGGGGGGCCCGGAGCCGCTGCCTGGCGGAAGGAGAGCTGGGTGCGGGGGCCGGAGCCGCTGCCTGGCGGAAGGAGAGCTGGGTGCGGGGGGCCCGGAGCTGCTGCCTGGCGGACAGGAGGGGTGGGTGCGGGGGCCGGAGCCCTGCCCAGGGGTGCGTGCTGCCTGCCACGCCGCAGCTCCGGGGTGGGCTGATGCCGTGGAAACCCGGGTTGGTGGTCGGTGGTAGCCAGTCCCTCACCCGGCCTCCTTCCCGAGCCGCCACGCCCTGCGCTGTCCGAGCAGGCTAGTGCGTCCCCCCACGGCGGAGGCAGAGCCAGGGGCGCCCAGAGGCCGTGAGGGAGCCCGCAGGCTGAGGACCCGGGGTCTGAGGAGCGAGCGGGAGGACAGTGGCCCCGTGCCCACCACAGTGGGCAGAGCCGGGCTCGGGGGCGGACCCTGATGCTCCCGTCCCCCAGGCATCACCTCGGAGAACGAGCAGGAGGTGAAGCGGCTGTCCTCCGAGACCGACCTGGAGCGGGCGGTGCGCAAGGCGGCGCTGGTCATGTACTGGAGGCTCAACCCCCAGCGGAAGAAGCAGGTGCCCGTGGCTGAGCTGCTGGAGAACGTGGGCCAGGTCAACGAGCTCGGTGCGCGGCTCCCTCAGGCTCCCCCGCGGGCCCGGGGCTCCCCTGTGCCTGGGCTCCTCCTGGGCGGGGTGGCCCGAGGGCATGCCTGGTGTGACAGAGGGGCCACCCTGGAGCCCAGAGACCCCGCAGGGGTACAGCCAGCCCCGCCCACCGCCCCTCCGCCGGGGGCCGGAGCCGCTCCCTGCTGTCACGCCCTGCGCTCCTGGGGGTCCTCCCTCGGCGGGTGGCACGCGGGAAGAGGCCAGGGGGCTGTGGCCCATGGTGGGTGTTGACAGAAGGACAGCCCTGTTGGTGCCGGCTGTGTTCACCGCGGAGCAGACCCGGCCGGAGCCCCGGCCGAAGGGCTGGGACACGGCACGCAGAGCCTAGGCCAGGGAGGGCCCTGGCACGGACAACGCCAGCCACGTGTGGGGGGACCGACACGCTGGCCAGGGGTCTCCGTGTGCCCGTAAAGGGTCGCGCTGTGCCCGGAGGGGCGCCGAGTCGCCCTTGTGGGTGGAGGGCGTGGCCTACGGCGGAGGCCCAGGCCCTGAGGTCCCAGCGCTCGGGGTCCCGGAGGGCTGCCCGCCTCATCCTCGCCCCGCTCTGCCCCCGCAGATGGAGGGGCGCAGCCGGGCCCCGTCCCCAAGACCCTGCAGAAGCAGCGGCGGGTGCTGGAGCGCCTGGTCAGCAGCGAGTGTGAGTACGGCCGCTCTTCCCGCCCGGGCGGCTCCCACACAGCCACGTCTGCCGCCCTGCCCGCGTGCACCCCGTCCCCGGGACCTGGACCCTAGCCATGGGGAGCGTGCGCCTGGGCGGGGAGGCAGACACGGTGGTCCCTGCGGGCCCCGGGCACATCGGGTCCTGGGCGAGTCGGCAAGGGTGGGGCACCCAGCAGGGAGAGTGGGGGGTGGGGGGCAGAGAGGGGGGAGGAGGGATGGAGGATCGGGGGCTCCGGGAGCTGGGGTGCCTTTGGGACGTCCGTTAGGAGACACGGTGAGGTGCCCGGTGTGCAGCAGCAGCGTGTGCGTGCGCTCCTGTCAGCCCTGGGCGCCCACGGGAGGAGACGTGGTGGTGGGGGACCACACTGCTCAGCACTCGCAGGACGTTAGAGGCCCTCAGGGTCTCAGCTGCCTCGGGCGCATCCCACTTCCCACTTTCCGCCCCCGTGCAGGTGGGAACTGTGTCTGGAAGGGGCCGGCTCTGGGCAGAGCCAGAACTGCGGGCGGGCGGAGCCTCGGCTCCTGCTCTGTTCCTGGCAGCCGTCTGCCCCCCCCCCTCTCTCCTCCTCCTCCTCCTCCTCCTCCTCCTCCTCGTTGGCTGGGTCCTCACCCACTGCCCATGACAGACATGGGTGTCTGAGCCCAGGCCTCAGGGTGGCCCAGCCACTGCCCGCCTGGCCGCCCGGGCGGCGACAGCCCGGGTAACAGCCCCGGTGACCGCCCTCCGTGCCGTTCTCTCTGCCTCAGCCAAGAACCACATCGCGCCGGACGACTTTGTGGAGATCACCAAGAAGTACGCCCAGGGCATCCTCCCCGCCGACCTGTTCCTGCAGGACGAGGACGATGACGACGAGCTGGCGGGCAGGAGCCCCGAGGACCTGCCGCTGCGCCTGAAGGTGAGCGCGGACCCCCCCCCCCTCCCGCCGCGCCCTCCGTCCGGAAACCAGCGCTGCGTCTGGGTGACTCAGATGGTGTCGCTCGGAGAAGCTGTTAGCTTACGGCACAGGATGGAGGTTACCTCCTGCAGGACAAGAGCTGGGGCCCAGGAGAGCGGGAGCCGGTGCAGGGGACTCACGCAGAGGGTTGCGTGGAAAGACCAGCGCGGATGGGGCCGGCGCTGGGCGGCTGCCTCCTGGGGTCGTGAGGGCAGCGAGCAGCCTCTGGGCCCGGCTCTATCCCCGTCTCCCCCCCCACAGGTGGTCAAGTTCCCGCTGCACGCCATCATGGAGATCAAGGAGTACCTGATCGAGATGGCCTCGCGCGCGGGCATGCACTGGCTGTCCACCATCGTCCCCACCCACCACATCAACGCCCTGGTCTTCTTCTTCATCATCAGCAATCTCACCGTGGATTTCTTCGCCTTCTTCGTGCCCCTGGTGGTCTTCTACCTGAGCTTCCTGTCCATGGTCATCTGCACCCTCAAGGTCTTCCAGGACAGCCGGGCCTGGGAGAGCTTCCGCACGCTCACCGGCCTGCTGCTGCGCTTCGAGCCGGGCCTGGACGTGGAGCAGGCCGAGGGCAACTTCGGCTGGAACCACCTGGAGCCCTACGTGCACTTCCTGCTGTCCGTGGCCTTCGTCATCCTCTCCTTCCCGCTCGCCAGCAAGGACTGCATCCCCTGCTCGGAGCTGGCCGTGGTGGCCATCTTCTTCACCGCCACCAGCTACATGAGCCTGAGCAGCTCTGCCGAGCCCTACACCCGCCGGGCCCTGGCCACAGAGGTGGCCGCCGGCCTGCTCTCCCTGCTGCCCGGCCTGCCCGTGGACTGGCCCGGCCTCAAGCTGCTGGGCCGGACCTTCTTCACCGTGCCCCTGGGCCAGCTGGCCGTGCTCAACGCCAGCCTGCCCTGCCTGCTCTACGTCTACCTGCTCTTCCTCTGCTTCCGCATGGCGCAGCTGCGGCGCTTCCGGGGCACCTACTGCTACCTGGTGCCCTACCTGGTGTGCTTCATGTGGTGCGAGCTGGCCGTGGTCCTCCTGCTGCACTCCACCGGCCTGGGGCTGGTGCGCGCCTCCATCGGCTACTTCCTCTTCCTCTTCGCGCTGCCCGTGCTGGCGGCCGGCCTGGCGCTCATGGGCGCGGCGCGGCTCGCCCTCTGGTGCGCGTCGCTGGAGCTGGCCAAGGTGGCGGTGGCGCTGGCGCTGTGCGGCGTGCCCGTGCTGCTGCGCGGGTGGGGCCGCGCCCGCGGGCCGCTGCTGGAGGCGGCGCGCTCGCTGACGCGCAGCTCCGTGGTCAAGCTCATCCTGGTGTGGGTGTCGGCCATCGTGCTCTTCTGCTGGTTCTACGTGTACCGCTCGGAGGGCATGAAGGTGTACAACTCCACGCTGACCTGGCCGCAGTACGGCGCGCTGTGCGGCCCGCGGGCCTGGCGGGAGACCAACATGGCGCGCACGCAGATCCTGTGCAGCCACCTGGAGGGCCACCGCGTCACGTGGACCGGCCGCTTCAAGTACGTGCGGGTGACGGACATCGACAACAGCGCCGAGGCGGCCATCAACATGCTGCCGTTCGCGGTGGGCGACTGGATGCGCTGCCTGTACGGCGAGGCCTACCCCGCCTGCAGCCCCGGCGGCGCCTCCACAGCCGAGGAGGAGCTGTGCCGCCTCACGCGGCTGGCCAAGCACCCCTGCCACATCAAGCGCTTCGACCGCTACAAGTTCGAGATCACCGTGGGCATGCCCTTCGGCGCCAACGGCAGCCGCGGCCCCGAGGACGACGACGTGACCAAGGACATCGTGCTGCGGGCCAGCGGCGAGTTCAAGGAGGCGCTGCTGGGCCTGCGCCAGGGCAGCCTCGTCGAGTTCAGCACCGTGCTGGAGGGCCGCCTGGGCAGCAAGTGGCCCGTGTTCGAGCTCAAGGCCATCAGCTGCCTCAACTGCCTGTCCCAGCCGGCGCCCGCCCGGCGCCACGTGAAGATCGAGCGGGACTGGCGCGGCACCGTGCACGGCGCCGTCAAGTTCGCCTTCGACTTCTTCTTCTTCCCCTTCCTGTCGGCCGTGTGAGGCCGCGGCCCCCCGGGCGGGGGCGGGGCGACACGGATGCCGACCGTGTGTGTGCGCGTGCGTGTGCGTGTGCGTGCGTGTGCTCGCGTGTGCGTGTGCAGGGGCCTTTGTCGTGCGCAGCGGGCCGCCCCCGCCAGCCGCCTGCCTCAGTGCTGCCCCGTGGAACGCCCCGCCCCGCGGCATGGACGTTGCATGCGCGGCCTGACCCCCCCCCCCCCCCCCCGAGCGAGGCTGGGTGCCCGGCGGACCGGACGCCCGTCCCGGGAGGCCCTCTGCATGACGTCCCCTCCACCCTCCCGGCGCCCGACCCGCTCACGTGTGTGGATTTGTTCTCGAACGCGCTGCTGTGTAGACTCCACGTGACACTTGCTATTTATTTGGTGGCCGCTAAGCCTCGACGCTGTCGCCGGTCCTGCGGGCTCTCTGAGCCGTCACATGGCCTAGGCCCCGGCTCCCTCCAGGCCGGAGCCAGGCGGGGCAGAGGGCACAGCACGGCCAGCTGCGCCCTGTTCCACAGCTTGCCTCACGCGAGGGAGAGCGGGGAGTGGGAGGGGGAGGGTCTCGCCTGGGCCCACCAGCCCAGGAAACAGGACCCGGCTGTCCCTCCAGCCCCTGGGAAGCCTGGCTGTGCCCCCATGGGGGGCAGAACGGCAGGGCCCCGGCAGCGAATAAAGTGTGTGCTGGACCCACCGTCTGCTCCTCCTGCCTCTGCTGAAAGGAGGCCTTTCCCGCCGGCTGGGAACGGGCCTGCCCCGCGCCAAGCTCCACGCCAGCGCGGTCGGCGCGGCCACGAGCAGCACTGACTCGGCCGTGAGCAGGCCTGGCTCCGCCTCCAGGCCGGGCCCTGCCTCGTGGCCTGCCCGCCCGCTGCCCGCGTCTGCCACGTCTGAAACGCGCGCGGTCACGGTGATGTGTGAAACCAGTCGCTGGTGAGACAGCGCGTGCGTGGTTACCTGTGGCCCGCGGTCAGTGCCGGACCGGTCCCCTCGTCCTGCTTACCCCGCAGCCCCACATCCCTGGGCGGCGTGGGGTGAGGTTCAAGGTCGGCGCCACCTCCCCTCTGAGCCTAAAGATTTGAGGCCACTAAATGCCTCACACGGCAGCCCCAACCCCGGACTCACCGCTCACTGCCGGGGCCCGGGGGCTGGCACTTCCGGAGCAAACACAGGTGACATCTGTCCTCACCCTGTGTGCGGGAGGCGCACTGACCGAACCAGAGGCCAGGGGGAGGTGGGCCCACCCTGCCGCAGTAGCCCCTTGGGCTCCGAACCCCGGGCCGGAAGGCCGCTGAGCCGGGGGAGGAGGACACGGGGAGGGAAGAGGCGTGAAGGCGCCCTCCCGGCAGGCCGGCCAGCTGTGCGCTCCGGCTTTGGAGACGACGCTTCCATGAGCCGTAAACATGAGCCCGCCCCTGGCCTGTGGGCCCAAGGCTCCTGCAGGGCTCCGTCCCCTTCCTGTTGGTAAACAGGCTGCTGCCTGCACCCAGCGCCAGGTGTCCCTGCACAGGGTGGGGGGCAGCACTGGTGTCCCTGCACACGGGGAGGGGGGGGGCAGCACTGGTGTCCCTGCACGGGGGGGGGGGGCAGCACTGGTGTCCCTGCACAGGGGGGGGGGCAGCACTGGTGTCCCTGCACGGGGGGGGGGGGCAGCACTGGTGTCCCTGCACGGGGTGGGGGGGGGCAGCACTGGTGTCCCTGCACGGAGGACGGGGGGGCAGCACTGGTGTTTCTGCACGGGGGGGGGGGGGGGCGGGGGCAGCACTGGTGTCCCTGCAGTCTGGGGCAGGGGGCTCCTACTTCCTCCTCCGTGGGTGACAGCTCAGCCCCGAGCCCCCACTGCCACTCCACACGCCCCACGGGTGGTGGGAGAGGAGCCGTCAAGGCAGCAGGAACAATGGGAGGACAGGCAGGCGGAGTGGCAGGAGCTGACAGCCCCATTCACAGCCGCCCCCACGGCCCAGGGCGCGGCCTGCACCGGAGTGGGGGGAGCCCGGTGTGAAGTAGCACCAGGTGTCCCTCCTGGGGGTTGGGGGCAGCACTGTGTCCTACTGGGGGCCTGACCCCCCTCTGCCCGGGGCAGGGGCCTGGGTGTGGAGCCCCCATGGGTGGGGCACTATGTCCATCAGGTCATTTGGTGGCTGCGGCTAGTTCTCATGCCCCGCCCCCCACTTCCCGCCAACATTTCCCACGAGAACTCATAAAGGTGCCACGCCGTGCCCTGAGCCACCTGGCAGAGCCAAGGGGAGCCCAGGCCTCTCTCCTGGTGCTGCCCCCCGCAGGGCCACGAGGAAACCGGCGTTGTCTCAGCACGGCCCTGCGCCCTGCGGTGCCGGCTCTCCCCTCACACCAGATCCAGCGTGCCCCTCCGGAACGGTCACCGCGCTGGAGGCTCCTTAATGCACACAGCGTCCCGGAGGCAGGCTGTCCCGGGTCACGGGGGGCGTCAGAGGCTCTGAGAGGTCAAGGACGTGCCCAAGATCATGCCTGGCACCTCTTTTCTGTGGCTGTCCCATCCCCGACGCTACGCCTCCTGCAGACCCCGCGGGGAGGGGGGGGTGGTGCGCTCAGGAGAGAAGATGGTGTCACTGAAGCCCCTGTCCACAGCACCCGGCCGGGGGCAGGGGGCTCCCACTTCCTCCTCCGTGGGTGACAGCTCAGCCCCGAGCCCCCACTGCCACTCCACACGCCCCACGGTGGTGGGAGAGGAGCCGTCACGTCACGGCAGCAGGAACAATGGGAGGACAGGCAGGCGGAGTGGCAGGAGCTGACAGCCCCATTCACAGCCGCCCCCACGGCCCAGGGCGCGGCCTGCACGGAGCGGGAACTGGGGGAGGAAGCGGCACAAAGCGCCCCGAGGTTTGTGGAGGCGATTTGTGCAGAGAGATCTTGTTCTTGCCCCTCCTCAGAGAAATTGCCCAGAAAGGAATTGTTTTCCGTTCGCTGGGAACAGCGGGGCGCTGGGTGAGTGCCGGTGGGCCGCCGGCGGAAGGAGGGGCAGGGTGAGCGTTAGGAAGCGGGGAGCCCCGATTCCGGAGGACAGTGAAGAAGAGCCTGACGTTTCTGCAGGAGGAGCCCAGGGCCCTGGGCAGGGGCGACGGTGAGAGCGGCAGGGATGGCAGCCACCACACGGCCCCTCCGAGAGGGTGTGCAGTCAGCAGTGCGGCCCAGTGGAGGCCGATGCGCCCGGCTGAGGGAAGTGTGTGTGTGTGTGTCCTGCTCTCGTCCTGGCGGCATGAGCACCGCGGCCACCCCGCCGGCCCCCCGCCCCGCCGGCCACGCTCTGAGCCCCGGGCTGGGCAGCGGGTCCCGTGAGAAGGTCAGTCAGCGAGCGCCAGGCCCCCACAGAGAGCCAGGCGCTGCCCAGGCTCGGCGGCTGACAGCTGGTCCCAGCGCCGCTCTGACCGCCAGTCCTCGCTGGGCCTCGGGCTCCCCGTCTGCGGCACGTTGGGGTGGTCCGGCACTGCCCCTCCGCCATCCTACTCCTCTGCACGCTCAGAACCCCCACTTCACACACAGGTGAGCGTGCCCTCGGCTCTAGAATGGGCGCCTTAGCTTCCCGGCCCAGCCCCTGGCCTCCATGGCCTAGAGGGCAGGCGAGGGGGAGGAGGAGGGGGAAAGGGGAGGAGGAGGAGGAGAGGGAGGAGGGGGAAGAAATAAAAAAGCCACTCATTTTTTTAAAAAATTTATTTAGAGAGAGGAAGGGAGAGAGATTTGTTGTTCCACTTGCTTATGCATTCACTGGTTGCTTCTTTTTATTTTTTTAAAAATATATTTTATTGATTTTGTACAGAGAGGAAGGGAGAGAGATAGAGAGTTAGAAACATCGATGAGAGAGAGTCATCGATCAGCTGCCTCTTGCACACCCCCTACTGGGATTATGCCTGCAACCAAGGTACATGCCCTTGACCTGAATCGAACCCGGGTCCCTTCAGTCCCCAAGCCGACGCTCTATCCATTGAGCCAAACCGGTCCCGGCTCACTGGTTGCTTCTTGACCAGAGCTTGAACCCACAACCTTGGTGTGTTGGGACGATGCTCTAACCCAGTGGTCATCAAACTGAGGAGGGGGAGCAGGAGGGGGAGGAGAGGGAGCCCGGAGCTGGCTCTCTTCCGTTGACCAGCTTGGGGCACGGGACTGACAGCTGCCCTGGAGGAGCAGCACCCCGCCTCAGGCTTTGGGACGGAGAGGGACACGGTATGGAGGAGGCTTTTGCCGGAGAGCGAGGACTTGCCTGAAGCCCCCCGGGGCAGCGGAGCGCAGGGAGCACTCAGCACGCCCTCCGGGCCCGCGTCCCTCCAGGCCGGCCCCACGCGGGTTTTCGCTGTGGGAGCCAGGGCTGTGGCCTCGGGGGGCAGCTCCGTGGCAGATGCAGATCTCTGAGCACACGCGCCGTGAAGAGGCGGCAGGGATTTCAGTGCCGGGAGGGGACGGGGAGAGGGAGGCCAGGGGGAAGTCACTGCAGTCCTGTTCCTGGCATTTTTTCGGTTTCCTGCTTCTGGTTGTCAAACCAAATAGACAATCCCTTGGCTCTAGTGCCCTCTAGTGGCCACGGTTTTAACAACAGCCCTGAGGACAAAGATAAAAGCCTGGACAGGACAAGCTCCCCAAGGAGCGTGCAGAGGGCTGAGCTCTTCCCGTCTCACCTGTCTGCGGGCGCCTGGGGACTCGGGAGCGGGCAGAGACTGCTCAGAGGGTCTGGGGGCGCCTGCGCTCTGCCCGTGCGACGCTCGCTCCCAGGTGCCGGCCAGGCTGCTCTGCTCGGAGCGCTTGAGAGGGGAGGACACGAACTTCGTGCCCCTGCCCCTGAGCATCTCGCCATCCCGCCATGGGGAGGGGCCCAGGACACTTCCCGCGAGGGCCCTTCTCACGGGCCCTACCAGAGCCAGCTCCCCACCTCAGCAGAAACACCAGGGGTACAGGCTCCCCGGCGACTGCACGGCTACATAATGGAGGGCCCAGAGGAAGAGAAGAGGGCGCCCTGACATCAGGGTGAGCTTTTCCCTCGGGATATCTATCACGGAGACCCTGTCCGGGGACAACAGGGACCCACGAGGAACATGTAAGCTTACAAACCGTGAAAACACTTTGGCACATAATTCCTGTCGTACAATAAGCGGTGCCTGGTGAACAGAGAGCCTGGTGAGGAGATAGTTCCCATTGGCTCACCACAGTTTAACGTTTAGCCACTCACTTTTTTTATTTAGAGAGAGGAAGGGAGAGAGATTTGTTGTTCCACTTACTGATGCATTCACTGGTTGCTTATTTTTTTAAAATAAATATATTTTATTGATTTTTTTACAGAGAGGAAGGGGGAGAGATAGAGAGTTAGAAACATTGATGGCAGAAACAACTGGTGGTGCTCAGACAGGAACCAAAGGGGACGGCGCGACCTGTGTGCAGCCCGGTCGCTGTGTGTGTGTCTGTCTCTCTCATTTTGGCTTCCTCTTTAATAACCGGCTCGTCAGAGCTTGGTATGGAAACAGGGTCTTTTCCATCAAATGTGACCACGTGACAGTACTCTGTGTTTCCGAGCCTTTGAGATGTTTGCAGATTCACGTCAGCTGCAGAACCGGAGTGCGTTCTGCTGGCCCGGGCGTGACGATGGCGAGGTCTGGAAGGAGAGACGCCGGGTGCATAACATCTCGCCTGAGGCGAACCTTCAGGTCCGTAAGAACTTCCTGACCTTCTACCACCTGAGCCCCGGCAGCGCCTGCCTGGCGCTCGGGCCTGCGAGTTCCCACCTCAGCAGGCGCGGCAGGCACAGGCTCTGGGGACTGAGGGACCCCTCTCTGCTGCCGCCCTTCCCACCAGTGTCCCAGGCCCAAGCCCAGGCCTGGCCACCCCCTGCCCCTTCTTCAGTCCAAACAGCCCCGCGAGCATTTCCCCTCTTCGCCCTGTTCCCAGCTGGTGTCAGCTCCATTCCCGGCGCGGGTTCATGCTTCCTAACGAACAGAAATGCCCGCTGAGGGCCAGGGACCCAGCATGGGAAGCACGGTGCCGCCGGCCGCTTGGGGGCTCAGCTGTCTCCAGAGGAGAAACCGGGGGGTCCTCTCCCGGGTGAAGGCCTGCAGCCCGGGCGAGGGGCCGTTCCCTCCGAGTCCGCCCTTCTCACGGGGGCCAGAGGGAGCTTCCTGGACTGTGAGGCCCGCTCAGCCCGCTCCGGAGAGGCGGCGCCTGGCTCTGCTCTTTCGGCATCGCCCTCTCCGGCTGCCGGGCCCCGCGGCGCGCCCCGGACACGTGGGTCTGTGGGCTCCCCGTGGGCCGGGCATGAGGCAGGGGACTGGGGACTGGGTGGGCGTGTCACTTACCCTGCCGGAGCCTCAGTTTCCCCTCTGTGTAATGGACACGTGCCTCCTGCTAACAGGGCTCATGTGCGGCCTTCCTGCTCCCGGTGCGGGCCCTACACCCTCCTGATCCAAAGGCTCCGCCTCAGGGAGAGGGGGAGGGGTCGGGGGCTGGAGTGAGCCAGACCCGTGGTCGGCAAACTCCTTAGTCAGCAGAGCTAAATACCGACCGTATAACGTCTGGAATCTCTTGTGAGAGCTGAAAACCGGCCTCTGCGCACGGGCCCCGAGGTTTCAATCGCACTGTACGTGCGCGCCCGTACGTGGTATTTTGTGGAGGAGCCACACTCAAGGGGCCAAAGAGCCGCATGTGGCTTGCAAGCCACAGTTTGCTGACCACTGAGCCAGACCAGCAGGAAAGCAGAAGACCCTGCTCTTACAAGGGTGCGGGCCTGAGGCTAGAGAAACACACCCGGGCCCGGCGGGGCGCGGCCGCCCTCAGAGCAGGGAGTGCGTGGCGTGGGACATCTCTGCAGCCCCAGCTGGGGGACGGACAGGGCTCGGGCGCTGGGAGGGCCTTCGGAGCCTCCATAAAGGTGAGCCACCTCGCCTGAGGCCATGTCGGCAGGCCAGGAAGGGACACCAGACGCTGACCCCAGAGCCACCGCGTTCCTGCCTGTGACCCAAGCCTGGCTCTTCCGGCCTCTCCTCTGAGCATCAGAACCTGGCCCCAGGTGAAAGAGCTAACCAGCCGCCCTTCTCCCTGCGGCCATCAGGGGCCTGAGAAGCACGTGAACGCGCACCGCACAGGCCTCACGTGAGCCCATACGTCACCTTTGCACCGGGGCAGGTGACAGCCCCCTGTACCTGGCCGTAGGAGCTCGGGGGTCAGAAAGATCCCTCGGGGGGTTCCTTTTCTTGCCCTTGGGCCAGCCCCCTTCCTTTCCTGACTCAGAAGCCCCTGAGGAAAGCCTCAGCTGTCAATAATGACTGACCAGATCTGAATCACAGCCTACTACACTAAGGACAACAGACAGTGTGACCTCTCATGTCCATGAGTCACCCACGTGGCCTCTAACCTCTGAGCAACCCTGCAGAGTAGCCGTGATCTTCCCTGGGAGCCCAGGCATGGAGGGGATGCACCCACCGCCCCAGGGTCCCCCCACAGGTGCGGGAGCGGGGACGGTCCCCGTGTCTGTACAACGGTCCTGGGCATGGCCCAGAATGCAGCTCACGCCTGGCCGGGCGTGGCTCGGTGGCTGGGCATCGATCTGTGAGTCAGGAGGTCGCGATTGATCTGTGAGTCAGGAGGCCGCGATTCGATTCCTGGTCAGGGCACATGCCCGGGCTGCAGGCGCGATCCCCCGTGTGGGACGGGCAGGAGGCAGCCGATCCATGATTCTCTCTCATCATTGATGTTTCTCTCTCTCTCTTCCTCTCTGAAATCAATAAAATTGTAATATATATATATTTTTTTTAAAGAATGCAACCTAAAGTTTAGGCAACAGATTCACAGGGACAGGGACCAAGTGGGGACACTGGGATGTGGGGGTTAACACCTGGGCTTGATGGGCGCTCAGCCTGGGTCTACACCTCAGCTCTGCCACGTATCTGCCACATGGCCGTAGGTGAACTAGTAACATCCCGTGACCCAGATTCCCCAGCTATAACGTGGGGATCCTAGTAGTCCTAAGCTTGTGGGTTGCAGCATGGACTAAAGTGATATGGGTGTAGTTCCTAGAACAGAGCCAGGTGCGGGAAGTGCTCCCTTAGTGCCGCTGCTATGGGGGGACGTAGGCCCCTCCCTCCGACGCTGGTCTCAGGAGGGAAGCCCAGGCTCACTCTCCCTGTATCCCTTGGTCCATGGTCAGTGCCTGGATGCTGGCTGTCATCAGGACTCTGTGCCAGGCTCAGAGGCTAGAGGGCTGGCTGAGACACAGGCCTGCCTGCAGCAGCTCAGCCTAATGGTGGAGACCACCATTCTATATAAAACCCTAACATGCAAAAAGACTGAATGGAAGAACAACCAAACAACCAGTCGCTATGACGTGCACTGACCACCAGAGGGCACATGCAGAATATGGGGGGCCTAGGCAGCAGGTGGCAGAGTGCAAAACATGGCAGGCATCAGCTGTGGCGGAATGGTGGAGCAAGCGAGTGGGAGCTCCAGACCAAGGCAGGGTGCCGGGTGCTGTCATTGGGGCGAGCCTCTGGTGGATAATAAAAATTCTTTGCTTCCACAGGCCAGGGTTGTGCCGGGTGCTCACACCTGCTGATGGTGCTGACCCTGCTCACACCCTCTGCTGGCACCAGCCCCAATCACTCCGCTCCATCAGCATGTGCCTCTCGGCCCCCAGTTCCTTTCAAGGTGCGCGAATTCGTGCACGGGACCCCTAGTTGTATATAAACAATTGCACCAATTCATTGTGGGGGAAGGAGTTACAGAATGGCAGCTTGGACGCCTGGCACTCAGGGTGCAGTGTCAATTTCCTCTAAACAAAACACACACACACACACACACACACACACACGTGTCAAAAATGGTGGACAGTGACCAAAACCTGGTCTTGAAAAACCTCTGTCTCCGTGTTCCAGCTTCCAAAGCTCCCTCCCAGACTTGCCCACTTTGGGCCTTCCCGAGGGTCCGGAGGTACACACCTGGGGAGTGGCCCCACAGCCAGGCCAGATGTGCGGGGACCAAAGCCAGAGGCGGTCTGGGCAGCGCCTGGCAGCAAGGGCGTAAGGAGCAGAGGCCAAGAGCCAGGGAGCCCCCGTGTGCGCCAGTGAGACGGGCGGCGGGCACCCAGAAGGTGGCAGCAGGCAGCAGGGACACAGTTAAGGACACTCTCCTCCCTCAGGCCTGTGTGTGTCCGCTGTGCTGGTCCCAGAGCCTGGAACTGAGGGAGACAGCCCCTTCAGCACCGTGGAGAGCTCCCAGCCCCGGCGGGGCTGTGACTTCAGTCATGGGCGCTGGGAGCAGCAGCCTGTCTGGATGGAGCTACCAGGGCTTTGCAAGGACGTGAGCCTCACACTCCAGTCAAAGCAAAACCCACCATCCCTCCACGTCACGGGAGGACGCTCAGGAAGGCGATGTGAGGAAGGCGAGTGGCCGTGACAAGCCAGGAGCACCTCAGGCGTAGAGCCTGCCTCGGAAGGGAGACCCCCCCGCTGCCCGGGTGAGGGGGACGTGGGCCAGGTCACCTGCGCCCGCATCACAGCGGCTGCCTTCTATTCCCGCGCAGCCCTCTGCTGCTGCACAGGGCGGAAGCTGGTGTGTGTGTGTATGTGTGTGTGTGTGTATTAATTGGAAGAAATACTTTGAAATACATTGTATTGTGTTTCTCTATGTCCTATTACTACAGGTCAAGAGTCGCAATAACTGGGTTTGTCACTTTGCTGCCGTCCTGGGCTCTGTGTCTCAGCTTCTTTAGGAAAAGAGGTCCCTCCCGAGAGCTTCCTTCATTTTCCCAGAAAGCACAGCTCCCGGGACAAAGGCGCCCGGGGAGCAGCGGGCGTATGTTCCTCCGAAGCCGCCTCTTCTCGCCGACCTTCCCGCATGGGGTCTGTACGCTGCTCACCTGCCCCACATCCAGCCGCGTCCGCGCTGAGCTGATCACCAGCGCAGGGCGTCGCTGTGAGAACGGCTCCCACACGCCCCGGCACATCAGCCACGAGGGAAAAAGAGGAGTCGAGGATGATGGAACAAAGGAAGGTTGGTTTTGTAAAAGTGTAGCCAGCCAGCAGCGCAGGAAATCAGCGGATGGGAGAAAAATCCGCTCCAATAGGATCTTGTCCAGGACAGACCTTCCAAGTTCAAATTGCAATGGACAGAGATTGTGGTACTTTCATACTGCGCCCCCCCCCCCCCCCAACCCACCTACCTTTACACCCATTCACAGGAGAAAAAAAGAAACGAACCTCTCCTGGCTGAGCCTCTGCCGTGCGGGTTTCTGTCGTGGCTGCTGAGCCTGGCCCTGACCGACACCGAGGGTCGCTGCTTCTCTCTGCCGTTGCTCAGCAGACCCCGCCACCCCTCGCCTGCGCTGGCACAATGAAAAGGTAAAAAGGAAAAGCCAAACAAAAACCAAACAGACCTGCTGTTGCACACGTATTACAGACCAGACCCTTGGGCAGGTGGCTGTTCGCATTTCGTTTTCAGAAATCCCTTCGAAGTCGGCAAAGCTATCCCCGTTTTATCGAGGAGCTGAGGCCTGGAGAGTTAGATGCCTGTTGACAGTGCCACAGCAAGGAGGGGGCCACGCTGGCACTCCAGCACCCCCCTGCCTGCCTCAAAGCTTTGCACTCCCCGAGGGTGTGTTTGTACAGTTGAAGGCAGGGCCCTCCACTCCAAGAGGACTATGACTGTCTTTATTGTGATACCGCTTTATCCTGGTGTTCTGGACCTGACCCAAATATCTCCAAAGTGTGCCTGTCTGGACAGTTTTTCCTCTACATCTATGATAATGTTTAATCGATATATAAAAAAGCCTAAGTGACCAAATGACCGGGCGACCAGTTACTATGATGCACACTGACCACCAGAGGGCAAATGCCCAATGCAGGAGCTGCCCCCTGGTGGGTAGTGTGCTCCCACAGCCAACCTCCTGCAGTTGGCCAGCCCTGATTGGGATTGAGCAAGATGGATCCAATCAGCCCCGATCGCTGGTCAGGCTGAGGGACCCCACCCATGCATGAATTCATGCACCGGGCCTCTAGTTTATAAATAAGGCACAGGCCGAGAGGAATAATGGCATAAATTTACTGTAGTAAATGTTATGTGAATATGGTCTGTCTCCCTCTCAAAACGTCTGATGGTACCTGACTGGCCCTCCTTGCTGTGATGAGGGGAGGTGATGCGGGCCTTTGGGGTCCCACCATGAGGGTTACATCTTATTCATCCATTCGGTTGTTGACGGACACTTGTGTTGCTGCTACCTTCCACCATTTGGCTCTTGTGATTAATGATGCCATGAACATGCTGGACACATTTTTGTCCCAGTCCCTGCCTTCACTTCTTTTGGGTACATACCCAGAAGTGGCATTGCCCGGTTGTATGTTAACTGTATGTTTAATTTTTGAGAAATCACCACGGTGGCTGCACCATTTTGCAATCCCACCAGCACCGTGCAAGGACTCCAGTTCCTCCACATCCTCATGGACATGTTATATTCTGTGTGTGTGTGTGTGTGTGTGTGTGTGTGTGTGTTTTAAAATAGTAGCCATCCAAATGAGTGTGAAGTGTCAACACACCTCTAATAATTTATAGGCGGAAGAGTGAAAAGAGCTAGAAAGGATAGAATTTGAATAACACATATAATCGGCTTTGTTTAAGGAACACATATAGGTTTCTCCTCCGATCGCATAAAGGGCACCTGTCATGTTAAGAAAGATAGCCTTTATGATTCCACAACAACATGAGAAGTGGATCTATCTCACCCTAATCCTGACCTTTACACAGAAAACCGTATTGAAAGCTGTTTAAGCAAACCCAGGTAAGCAGAGGAATTCGTCCATGGGAGGACTGGGCAGAAGACACGTTACTCCAGTCACCGTGCTGGAGGGCCGCCTGGGCAGCAAGTGGCCCGTGTTCGAGCTCAAGGCCATCAGCTGCCTCAACTGCCTGGCCCGGCCGGCTCCCGGAGAAGGTGAACGAGCAAGGCACTTGCTCTGACAGGTGCCAGGACTCCCTGTGGCGCTCACCAGTCCCCTCGGTGTGGTATCGCCGCAGGGACAGACACAGAAAGGCCGTGGGTGCTGGGGAACCTGCTGTTCATCACAGGCCGCATTGCTCGCTGCGAGGAAGGGTGCAGCTTTAAATAAATGATGCCGACGCAACTGGCCGTTCCCACGAGGGAAAAAGGTGGACGAGGACCTGTACCTCGCACAGCACCCAAAGCTCAATTCCCAGGGCGGTAATTCTTAAAATTAAAAAGTCCCACTTTAGCCGAAACCGGTTTGGCTCAGTGGCTAGAGCATAGAGTGTTGTCTGAGGACTGAAGGGTCTCGGGTTCGATTCTGGTCAAGGGCATGTACGCTGGCTGCGGGCACATCGCCGGTGTGGGGTGTGCAGGAGGCAGCTGGTCGATGTATCTCTCTCATCGATGTTTCTGGCTCTGTCCCTCTCCCTTCCTGTCTATGAAAAATCAATAATATATATATATATATATATATATATATATATATATATACACACACACACACACACACACACACGTCCGACTTTAAAACATGTAAATGGACAGGGCTGGGGAGGATATACTCAGTGACTCCAGGTAGGGAAGACTTCCTTAGAGGCACACATCCTAAAGAAACAACGGAAAGCATTCACCGTATTAAAAGCAACATTTCCATTCCCCCAGTGCCAATGGGAACCAGAATCATACGAAATGCCAGGCCCTTCCCTTCACGGAAAGAAGACATGTGTGAACACATGCCCAACAAGACACCAGCGCCCAGGACACACGGAGCCCTGAGCGGCGACCAGGGGAAGGCGGCCGGAGGAGGGGCGCGTCCTGGAGAGGGCCGCTGGCCAAACTCAGGGACACCCCCCACCGCGCTGCTATGAACGACGGATGTTAAAAACCCAATGTTGAGCAGCCAGCAAGCTGCAGAGGACTGCCTGTGGGGGGAGCCCTGGAGGCGCAGCCCTCACCCGCGGGGCCCGGGCTGTGGTGGGAAATCCTCCGCAGGCAGAGGGCGGCATGGCCCAGGGTTTTAGGAAGGGCACCTGCCAGCCTCTCCTCCACTGGCGACTCCACTCCCGGGCCTGTCCCCGGAGGAAAGCCCTGCTGCCCATCGCCATGCTCCCCGTCGGCGAGGGCGTGCCTGCGCCAGGGACTGCATCAGCCTTTCCGAGGACAGTCGAGTTCCCTGGGGCAAGCGTGTCAGACTCGAAGGTGAACACAGGCCAAATACACGGGATGTGCGGCCCGCAGATCGCGAGTTTGACATGCTTGCTCTGGAGCAGGGCAGGGCTCCCCACCAGGCTGAGTGGAGGAGCGTGGAAAGCAAGAAGCAGGCGAATGCGATGATGATGAATTCATTTGGTAAAACAATGAGCCCCAGGCCCTGTGTGTGTGAGTGTGTGTGTGAGTGTGTGTGTGTATGAGTGTGTGTGTGTGAGTGTGTGTGTATGAGTGTGTGTGTGTGAGTGTGTGTGTGTGAGTGTGTGTGTGAGTGTGTGTGTGAGTGTGTGTGTGTGTGAGTGTGTGTGTGTATGTGTAGGTGTGTGTGTATGAGTGTGTGTGAGTGTGTGTGTGTGTAGTGTGTGTGTGTGAGTGTATGTGTGTAGTGTGTGTGTATGAGTGTGTGTGTGTAGTGTGTGTGTATGAGTGTGTGTGTGTGTGAGTGTGTGTGTGTGTGTAGTGTGAGGGTGTGTGTGTGTGTGTGTGTGTGAGTGTGTGTGTGTGTGAGTGTGTGTGTGTGTGTAGTGTGTGTGTGTGAGAGTGTGTGTATGAGCGTGTATGAGCGTGTGTGAGTGTGTGTAGTGTGTGTGTGTGTGTGAGTGTGTGTATGAGCGTGTGTGAGTGTGTGTGTGTGTGTGTGTGTGTGAATGTGTGTGTGTGTGAGTGTGTGTGTGTGTGTAGGGTGTGCTTACATATGTTTATGGAGAAAACTGTGAAGCCAAGCTAGTGAGACTGTTAGCGGGCTCCCTGGTGGGGGAGTGTGAGGGAAGTGGGGAGGGCATCCATACAAAGGAAAGGCACTGAGCATGAAAGGGCCGTTCGTGTGAAATTACATGCATGCCTCTGTGCACGGGGGTGGCATGAAGGCCCGGTCATGTGAGGGCCCAGTCACACCAGGGCCCAGTCATACGAGGGCCTGGTCACGTGAGGGCCCTGTCACACCGGGGCCCGAGGGGGTTAGCTGGTTTGGCGAGATTCCGGGTGAGCTCTGTTTTCTCTCGGAGCTGCCTGTATTGTTTGGTTCTTTACAACGGGCATGTATTATTCATGGAACAAGAAATAGCGCAGAGAGCGGCACTCACTGAAGGCAGAGCGGGGAGAAGCATGCTCCGGCCTAGGGACCTGCAGCTGAGAAGGGCAGACGCCCCCGTGAGGCGGCGACAGAGAACGTGGCACTCTGCCTGCCTCGCCCCTCCTGGTGGCCCCCGGCCCAAGGAAAAGCCCACGCCCCCCCTGACGCCGCAGGAGCCTTGCTCAGCTGTCTCCATGGCCACCAGTGTTTTTCGGGAAACTTTTTATTCTGACATAACTGCAGAGTCACACGCAGCTGTAGGAAACAACACAGAGGGACCACCCCCAGAACGCCCTTCTCCTAGGCTAGACAAGCTACTGCTCGGGGCGCCAGCATTGGCACCGCTCCGGGCGCCTGACCAGTGTTTGCCCTTACTGTTATTACTGTCCGCCCTGCCCCCAGGAGACCTGTCCTCCAGGGACCACGGCTCACGCTGCCTGGCCTGGCCCTCAGCTGCCTCATCCCCACCACGGCACAGCCGCTCCCCGCCACCTCCCAGGGGCCTCCATGCACATGCCGGAGTCCGCCAACCTCTCAGGGGTGCCCCCCTTTTCCAGATTCCTTCACCCCCAGGAGTCCCCAGGGGGCCTTCAGCCTGTCAACCTTCTGTCCTCCTTCCGCCTCTAAACCTGTGTGTCCTCTAGGGGGCAGCAGGCTGGAATGCACGTCATGGTCCTCCTTCAGCGAGTCCCAGCCTCCCAGGCTCCTGCTGGCCTGGCCTGACCTGGGAGCAAAGTGAACCCCCGTGGCTGGGCTCTGCTGCGTGGAGGTCCCCCGGCAGCGTGGAGGTCCCCCCAGCAGCGGGGGCAGGGCAGCCCAGGCCTCGGCCTTGCTCCTGTGCTTCCCACACGCCTGCGAGGGCACCGAGCTAGCAAAGTGCTGGTTGAGTCACCTTCCGGTTTGAATTTGTACAATCCCTGTTATTGAGAAAATTAATACAATTGCAATAAGAGAACTGAAAAAAGCAATTCTTCCAAATCTTGGTGTTCATTTAGGAAAGAGTGAGAGAGGTTTTCCCAAATCGGACAGTAGATGAACAAGGCTGCGATGGTGAGCGACGGCAGGAAGTGCCCTAGCCAAAAGGGAAAGCCATCACTGGGCGGGTATGCTGACTTATCTAGTTTTTCCTCAGAAAAAAATACAAATCATTACAAATCATTGTCCTGTAAAGAAACAACCCAAAGGATGAAAAAGCAATAAATACATAAATAAAGTAAAATAAAAATAACAAAGAAGAAAGGTAGAGAGAAAGGTGGTCATGCAGTTGATTTAAAAAATTGTTATATTTCTGGATTTATAAGGTTTGTGTTACCAGTCAAATGGAAACATTGAACAATTTGTTTTTAAATTACTCTAAATACATATTCACTTTGGGACCTACTTTTGTATTTGTAATTTTTCTTAATTTTTTTTTTTTTCTTAAAGGGGCCTCCAAATAGCAGAAGCTTGGGGTCCTATAAAACCTCCCCCACCGCTGGCTGCCAGCTCGGTATCCATCCTCCCCTCTCCCGCACCGACAGAGCCCTGATTTTATTTCAGGTAACAATGTCCATCCTTATATTATTATTATTATTATTATTATTATTATTATTATTATTATTTCCACGAAGCCAGGGGTGGCCATGTGACCTGCTCTGTCCAATGAACGCTGAGGGGAGTGATGTGTCTTCCAACAGGAGGCTGGAAAAGAGGTACAACTTGCCACCTTCCCTTTCTGCCGCCCCGGCCCAGGTACAGCTGGGAAAGGCTAGAAGTAAGCAGAGCCCTCTGCTGGACCAGATGCCATGTGCTGGGTGAGCAAGACAGGCGCGGAGATGCGGGTGTGTCTGTCACTGGGGCGTCAGAACGTATCCTGTCCAGCACACTCACACACCTACCTACGTCTGACGGTGTCCTGAGCACGTCGCCTGCCGAAACAGCCCAGGATGAACCTTCTCTCCCGTAGCCATGGGGTGCCCGGCCTCAGCCACCTCCCGCTTCGCCTCTCTCCGGCCCAGAGACGTCTGCTGTGTTTTAGTCTCCAGTGAGCCCCGTGCTCCTGACCTGGGACAAGGTGCTCCCCACGCTCCGGAGGATGCTGCACCGGATGTGAGGCCCTCTCTTCTCTGTGCTGGCCTGGACGTGGGGGAGGGCAGTGGCCTCCTCTCGGCGGTGCCCTGTGGAATCCCTAGACCTTAGCGGCTGCCTGGGTCCTAGCAGGTGCTCAGTACATATTTGTGAGACACAACGGAACAATGGGTCCTCGCCCAGCTCGCTGCTCTCCCCCCTCCAGCCTCGGGGAATCACGGCTCGCATTCCTCTGCTGTTTGGTGATGGGCTGTTTGGGCTCAGGTGTAAGACTCCCCATCCGGCCACTTGCTAGCTGTGTCACCTTCAGCATCTTCCTTTAACCTCTGACCCCGAGATTCCGGTGCAAAGGGGGAAATACCGTAACCGCGATCCTGTGTTCCCCACCACCAGCTGCCTGGTGGGCACAGCCCCAGGTTTGTACACCCTCCTACCCCGCACCCCAACCCACGCCGGACTGGGTGCGAGCCCGCTGAGGGCGGGACACACGTCCCCGGGCCTTAGCTCCACCTAGCCCCGAAGCCCCCAGGGACAACTGCTGCTCAGCGGGCACCCCGAAGCGGCGCTCACCCCCGGGGAGCGCACCCTGCGACCCCCAGCCCGCCTCCCCGGCGCGGGCCGCGGGCCCAGTGCGCACGCTCCGGCCTCCCCGCACCTCCTCTCCCCGCAGAACCGCTCCCGGCGCCGGCCCGGGGCGGGGGCGGGGCGAGCGCCACGCCCTCCTCTCCGACTGACAGGAGGGCCGCCCAATCGCCGGGCGCCCCGGGGCGGGGCGGGGCCGCGGGGCGGGGCCGCGGGGAGCCGGGCTCGGGCCGGGGCTGCAGCCGGAGCCGCACGCGGGCCGGCGCCCAGCTCTGCGCCCCGCGCCGCCCGCCCCGCGCCCGCCGCCGCGCACACCCGCCAGGCGTCACCGTTTGCCGCCGACGTTTATTTTTATTTATTTATTTATTTTTTTGCACGTATTCTTTTCCCGTTCCGTTTTGTCCTTCTCAAGGCGGGGGCGGCGGCGGCGGAGGCTGGGGCCGGGAGGGGCGGCCGGAGGATGCGGCGCGGGACTGCGCTCGCCACGCCCGCCGCCGCTGCTGCTGCCCGGCTCGGGTCCGAGCGCCCAGCAGGTGGGTACCGGCACCCCGGGCGGGGGGGGGGCGGGAGGCTCGTGCTGGCCAGAGGGGACCCGCGGACCCCACGACCGATGACGGGTGGACCGGGCGGCTGGGGACCCGGTTACCGGCGCCGCCCCGCCCCACCGCCCCCCTTTCCTCCTCCGCGCCCCCCGAACCCCCTGCCACGCCCGCTTCCCACCTCCGGGAGCCCCCATCCTGCCGTCCCCATCCCCCATCCCTCTCCGAATCCCTCCCTCCATCCTCTCCCAGGGCCCCCTCCCCATCCCGCGCCAGCCCTCCCCCCTCACGCCACCCTCCCGTCCTCCCCATCCCGCCCCCGAATGAGGAGGGGAAGGGGGGAGGGGAGGCACCCCCAGCGCCCCCGGCGGGGGGCCCACCCAGCGCTCCGGGGAGGGGTTGGGGGCGTGGCCGGCCCGGCCCCTCCGGCCTCCCCGCAGAGGGGGTCCGGGTCTCCCAGGCGGCGCGGAGGATGGAGCCCAGGGTAGGAGGGTGCGGCCGCGCTGCCCGCACTCCCACCCCGCGCACCGCACACGCCGCCGCGCCCCGGCCACGCACACCCGGGGCCGCGCCGCTCCCGTGGGCGCCGGGGAGCAGGCTGGAGAGATGGGGAGAAAGGCTGGCACCCACCTTCCTGCCCGGGCCTCCGGAGGTGGCGCACAGGGACTGGCTTCCGTGGGTCCCGGACCTTGCCGGGCACCCTGGATGCAGGCGGAACCCTGGGTGCAGGCGGGCACCCTGGGGGCAGGCCAGCGGCCTCGGGGCCTGCGTTGGTGCGCCACGCCCTCGCCCTGGCCTCCAGCTGCCTCTCCTGCCTTTCGCCACCCTCTGCTGCTGAGGGTGCAGCCTGGTCCTCTGATGGAGGCCGCTTGCCTTAGAAGCATCCCTTCCTCCCCTCCCTGCACATCCTGCTCTGCTCTCCTCCTCCTGCCGGTCAGCCTGGGCTCGCCGCCAGCCTCTGCCAGCTCCGAGAGCGCTGGAGATACTGTATCGACCCGCTGGGCCTCTTCCGCCGCCTCCCGCCACCCCCGCCATTCCCTGCGCACCCAGCACCCTGTCCTTGGCCTTTGCTCATGCTGTTCCCTCTCCCCAGAGGCCCTTCCTGCAACCAGCCAGCCTTCTGACCAAGGTCGGGGCAGCCCTCGTCCCTCCGAGCTTCCCTGTGTGTGCCGGCACTGCTGTCCCCTCCGCTGGCCTCTGCCTACCTGGGCAGACAGGAAGGGGGCGGGGGCGGCTGGACAACCTCAGCCCCTCACACTGAGGTGGGGTGGGGGGGGGAAAATGAGGGCGTGGCTTGCCCCTAACTCAGTGTGGCCCCCGGTGTGGGGGAGGCTGTGGAGGAGCTGGCTTCCCCCGGAACTGGGCAGGTGCGAGGCATTTTCATGAGCCCCATGGATGAGCAGGGGGCAGGTTGGGGAAGGGGTGGGGTGGTCAGATGGCCATCAGGATGCTTGCCCGGTGGGCATGTCAGTTCCCGGGAGACCTGCTGCTCTAGGTCACTGTGTGGGTAACTCAGGGGAGGGTCTGGATGATGGCAAAGTTTTGTTGTTGTTGAGACTCGAACACGTGGTCTGGGGTGCTGAACATGGTGGGGGGACACGCTCACCTGGAGTCTTTCCACATCCAGAGGCCCCTCAGGGGGCGATTGTGGGCTCCGCAAATGAGATCATGGCCATTTTCCTCCTTCACCGCCCCCCGTGGCTCCTGCTGCCCAGGACCGCACAGTCCCTCAGCCTGGCGTGCCCCGCCCACTCCCCCCCTCCCCCCGCTCGCCACACCCCCTCCGTGTGCCCCCTCCGTGTTTCCCCTTCGTGTGCCCCCTCCGTGTGCCCAGACACATCCTCACACGGAGCTGTTCCCCCCTCCTGCTCCTTTTCCCTAGAAACACCCCTCCCTCCTGTTTGTCTGGAGAACTGCTCACCAGGCTGTCCTTCCTGGTACCTCCGGACTCTGCCGACAGCGTGTGCGGTTCTCTCACCTGGGATTCCCTTACACCCGGGTCCGGCCAACTGCGGCTCTTGGGCCCCTTGAGTGTGGCTCTTCCACAGGATACCACGGGCTGGGCGAGTCTATGTTGAAGACGTGGCGTTAGAAGTTTACGTTTAAAAAATGCGGCTCTCCAAAGAAATGTCGATCGTTGTGCTGTTGATATTTGGCTCTGTTGGCTAATGAGTTTGCCGACCACTGGCCTACACGGTTTGCTACTTATGCCCTTTTCCCTTCAGCAGACCTTGCCCCTGAGGCTGGGGGCACAGTGAGGTCGGGGAGATGGTGGCTTTGCTGGGCTCCATCTTCGGGGAGGCGGTCACCAGGGCACGCACTGCCAGGCCATAGCGACGCGCACAGCGGGGGCGGCAGCGGAGGGCTGCCCTCGGGCCTCCTGCTGGAGGCCGCTCTCTGGGCTGGGCGGGGCGGGGCTGGGCCGGGCCAGGGGAGAAGCCGCAGAAGAAACAGCTTCTGTGGCGGGCGGGGGCCAGCAGCCATGTTTGCTGGCTGTTTCACTCTGAGCTCTGGAGCCTGCCTCCCTGGCCGCTCGGGGACCAGCTTGCCGCCTCCCCATTCCGCTGGCCCCTCACTCAGCTGTGACTGGGCAGGCGCTACCCAAAGCGGGGTGCCGCGCCCCAGCTGGTTTGCCTCTGAGGATAGAGCTGTAGGGGGCGTGCGGGAGGCAGCCCATCCATGATTCTCTCTCATCTCCCTCTCCCTTCCTCTACGTATTTTAAAAAACGATATAAATGGGGTGCCGCCCTGGGGATGGCCTTGGTGTCCCCTGGATCTCGGCCGCTGCGGCCGTGGCTGGCTCAGCATCAGGCTCGCAGTGGGCTCGCCTGGGTCCCCTTCCCCTGGCCGGGTGATGTGGGCAGGAGGGCGAGCCTCTCCGAGCCTCCTTTCCTGCACACAGGGGGAGGGAGCTTGGTGTGGGGCCAGCGGTGGGGTCTCTGGGCAGAGAGGGCACTTAGTAAGTGGTCACTATGAGGGGGCGCGGGTCGAACGGCTTAGAAACACTCCCCTGGCTGTGTCAGCGCAAGCGTCCCAGCTCCGGCCCCCTCCTCGCCTTGCTGACACCGATGAGCCACGTATCAAAGGAGTGAGAGATGGAGAGCGGGCGGCTACCGCTTTGGGTAGTGGGTGGTGCAGACGGTGAGGAAGGTGTGAGAGCCCGAGCCCAGAGCCCGCTGAGGGGAGGCTGCCTAAGGACCCGGAGCAGTTCCTCCGATGCTTGTTCGTCAGGATTCTCTCCTGCTCCGTGTTTGGAGTTAGAGGTCCCAGGATTCCCACCCCGCTCCCAGGAAAACTCAGGGAGTCATGGCCCTGAGCCGTGGCCAGCCGCGCGGGGAGCTGAGCGGTGAGGGAGCAGGGCTGGGCCGGAGGAGCTGCGCCAGGACCAGCTCACCTCTCCTGGCTGTGGACCTGGGGGCGTCACTTCACCGCTCTGTGCACAGTTCCTTTTCCTGTGATGTCCCTAAGGGAAGTAGCTGTCACTGCTTACACTGGTGGTCGGCAAACTCATGAGTCCACAGAGCCAAATATCAACAGCACAACGATCAACGTTTCTTTCGGGAGCCGAAAACCGACTTCTGCGCATGGGCCACCAAGTTTCAATCTCACGTGGTGTTTTGTGGAAGAGCCGCACTCAAGGGGCCAAAGAGCCGCATGTGGCTCTCGAGCCGCCATTTGCCGGCCACGGGCTTAAACCACCTGTTGGCTGTGAACTGTCCCATTTAAGCTGCACAGCCCGGTCCGGGGGAGGATTATGTGAGCGCCTGAGGAGCTGCGGCTGCGTATGGCCGTGGAGGGGGGTGTGGGCATCGCCAGTCTGACCCCACTCGCCCCGTGGGAGATGGCCGTCAGAAGGCCTTCCTCCGGACGGCGGGAGCTCAGCAGAGGAGCCTCCTCGGTGCTGGTGAGAGAAGCCGGTCACCTCCTCACCTCCGAGCAGCGCCGGGAGCCACGGGCGTGGCCGTCATTGGAGGCTCAGAGAAGGAGCCGCTGGCAGCCAGCAGGGCCTGGGTGTTGTCGCTCTGGCTCTGGAGGCTTCAGACCGGGTTTGCTCTGCGCCTGCCTTCCCGGCCCGGCGACGGCTCTCCAGGGGACAGCGCCCTGTCCTTGCCCTCGGTGCTCGGACGGGTTTGCAGCGCCGTAAGGAGACGTTCGTACCTCTCGTGGGCCGTGAAGGGACACGCGTGCCGGGTTCCTTCATTAGAACAGTCGCCACTTGCCAAGCACTTGCCAGTGCCAAGGTGCATGCCGGGGGCTGGCAGGCCCTTCGCCCGCCTCCTGCTTTTGTAAATAAAGCCTGATTGGCGCGCTGCCCCGTCCATTCCCGCGCCTGCCGTCCGCGGCTGCTTTCGCGTAGCACGGGCAGGTCGGACAGGTGAGGCAGACACGTGGGAAGCCAGGAGCATTCACTGTCTGGCTGCCCTGTGGTCTGTCTGTCTGTCTGTCCTGGATTTAAGTTCACTCGGTCCTGGACGCTCACCCAGAGGAGATGCCCTGTGCCTCCCATGTCGCACATGGGCACAGAGAGGCTCTGAAACCGGTCTGGGGCACAGAGCTGGTAAGTGGGGAGCAGGGATTTGAACCCAAGGAGCCTGTGTATTATTTTTTCAGGGCGGGGGGGGGGGATTTGTATATGTTATTTGCTTCTAATTGAATCTTGCCGCGATCCTTTCTTAAAATACCCGTGTTAAGTATGCACTGATATTTAGTGATGGGCAACGCATTCCCCACGTGTACGTGTCTGGTTCCGTGGCGTTACGTGTGCTCGCGTTGTTGCACACCATCCCCACCTCCGCCTCCAGGACTTGTCGTGCGGCCTGGAGGGAGTTTTGTGGGAAAAGCAGACGCCAGCGCCCAGACCAGTGCAGCTTTGAGGCCGCCTGGGGTTTGCATGTTGGCTCTGCCATTTGCCATCTCAGCTGGTGACAAGCGCCTGCCCCTCGCATCCCTCCACGCGCAGCGTCCCGGCTGTGAACTGGGCTTAAGCCGCGCCCGCCTGCAGGTCGTGCCTGTGAGGGTGGAATAAGCGGCAGAGGCGACGGCTGGAGCAGCCACCCTTATTCGGCGTTAGGTCAGTCTGTCCTGCCGTGTGGCCCGCGGCGTCCCCTCTGTCCTTTCTTCAGATGAGCTGTGCTAATGTGACTGATACTTAGCGATGGGCCACACGCTCTCTGCCTTTACCTGCCAGGATGGGGCCTCGGAGGACCCAGAGGCCGTGGGTGCCGGCGCCCTGCCGTCCTCTCCCCCGGGCCTGGTCTTGGCTGAAGGGCCGCTTCCAGGAATGAATGAAAGGAGGCCTGTGAGCGGCAGTGCCAGGACTGCCGAGGCTGCCCATTGTGGCAGGATTGGCCTTGGCCGAGCCAGGCCAGGGGACGTGCTGGCGGGCCCTGCCCTCGCTCAGGGGGGAGGGTGGCCACACCACTGAGGGGCGTCTGTCTGTGAGGACAGGCTGGCGGGGATGGCGGCCACAGGAGAGGCGCCGGTAGCTTTCCGCATCTCTACACTCGGACCCTAGGCCTTCCTCTCCCCTCACGTCACCCGCTGCTTCTGCAGGCTGCCCCTCTGCCCGCTCGCTGGACGTGGGGTTTATGGAATGGGGCCATGGCTTGCCTCTGCTTGGAAATCATTCTTTTTTGGAAAATGGGGGTGGGATTCATACAACACAGGGTCATCCTCTTTTAAGTGGACCGCCAGGGCAATAGCGCCCTTGCTCGGCTGTGCACCCTGCTTCTGTCCAGTTCTGTCCAGCCCTGCACCCTCCCCTCAGCCCTGGCCAGCGCCCGCCCTCAGCATGGAGCCCCCACTCGGCCGTTCTGAATGCAGCCTCGTGCTGTGCGGGCCGCGGTGCCCGGACGGTGCCCTCGGGCTCGCCCACGCTGCGGCACGCCAGCCCGCCAGACCTTCCCGCGGCCGTGACACCCCACGGTGCGGCTCTGCCCTTCCTGTCTGCGACGGCGGCCTGGCTGTCTCCACCGTTCGGCTAATGGGCACGCACAATGTTTGGAGCTAAAGCTCTCTCTCCCGGACCTGGGCTGTGGGCGGTTCTGGGGCTCCACACCCCCTCCCGTGGCCCTTCCGCCCTGTCAGAGCCGGGGCGGCGGCTCCAGGCTGCCCTGTGCCTCAGCTCCCGCCTCGCCCTCCACATCTGCAGAATGGGCCGCCGGCTTCTCGTTCCCCACCAAGAGCCTGGGGGCGCCTCGAGGCCGGAGGAGGGCACAGGGATGTAACTGTTCCCAGCCTCTGCTTTCAGTCTATTTGTATCTTTGAATGTAAAGGGGCCCAGAGAGGCAGCTGGCACGCTCCTGGGACGCGCTGGGCCCTCCTGCTTGCAGCGTGTTTGCTGCCTGCTGTCGGGCACGCCTCCCCCTGCTCCGGCCAGAGCAGCCTCCTCCTGCTTCACATCACCCCGGAAGTGCCCCTCCATGGACAGGTCTCCCCGCCGGTCCCGTGGACGTTCATTCTCCGTTTGGGCACCCCGTCTTCTTCCCAAATGGGTTTGCTTCCTTGCTTCTGGCCACGCCCCTGTGCCCGGAGCTGGAATGAGAGCCGTGGGGCAGGAGCCTTGCACTGGCATGCAGTCGGTGCTCAATAAAAACCCTTGCTGCTGCTGGGAGTCAGACGGGTCTTACTTTCCTGACGCCACCCTGCCATCCAGTCTAAGGCGGACGTTGTCAGAGCAGGTTAAAAATGTCCCAACCGCGTGCCACCTACGGGAGGCAGGCCCCTTTACATTCAAAGATACAAATAGACTGAAAGCAGAGGCTGGGAACAGTTACATCCCCGAAGAGCCGCCACAAGAGAGCGGGCGTGATGGGCTGATGTCATGGGAGACGGAGTTAAAATAAAAAGGCACAGGGAGACGTGTTACCGCGCTCTGTAAGCCGAATGGCCTGACGGCAGAGCCCCAGTCCACGCAGGGACGGGCCGGGACGTCGGTGATTCACAGCAGCGGGTGGGAGCCTCCACAGCCCACTTCCGACAACGGGCAGAGCGTGAGACGCAGGTTCCACAAGGAGACAGGGCCCTCGGGAAGACGTGGCCAGCACCGGAAACCGGCCAGACCTCACAGGCATCGGTAGACGGCTCCCCCGGGAGCACCAGGGAGGCAGCCTTCGCCCGCTGGATTCGCTGGAGAGTGTTGGGCCGAAGGGTCTTGGGTTTGATTCTGGTCAAGGCCATGTTCCTTGGTTGCAGGTTCGACCTCGGTCCCTGTCATGCCGTGTCCGGGAGGAAACCAATCGATGCGTCTCTCTCTCTCTCTCATCGGTGTTTCTCTCTCTCGGTCTCTCCCCCGCCCTTTCACTCTCTAAGGAATCATCGGGTGGGGATTAACCACAACAGAAACATCAGAAAGGCTGGCGTGGAGGCCATGGAGCGAGGCTGGGCCTGCCCTGGCCTCTCCCTCCTGTCCCAGGCCCGTGCCCCCCACACTCCGCCTCCTCCCCTCCTCAGTTCCGGAGTCATCTTCTGTGGAGAAGCCAGGACACACGTGTTCCCTGCTCCGCCCTGGGCACAGGGCGGGCACAGAGCAGGTGTCTGAGGAGGAGGGAGCGCCGGGCTCAGTAAGCCATGTGGAGGACGGGGTAGAGAGCTGTGGAGGCAACAGGAGAAGCGGCTCTTTGCTCGAACGCCACCAGCCGAGCAGTGGAGTCTCGGTGGTGCGATGGTGTGACACCTTCCCGCAGAGCTGAGGCAGAAACCATGGCTGCGGCCCTTTCTGGCCCTGGCACACCACTCCACACCACTCCACTCCACACCACACCACACCACACCACACCACTCCACACCACTCCACTCCACACCACTCCACACCACACCACACCACTCCACACCACTCCACTCCACACCACACCACACCACACCACACCACTCCACACCACTCCACTCCACACCACTCCACACCACACCACACCACTCCACACCACTCCACACCACACCACACCACACCACACCACACCACACCACTCCACACCACACCACACCACTCCACACCACACCACACCACACCACACCACACCACTCCACACCACACCACACCACTCCACACCACACCACTCCACACCACACCACACCACTCCACACCACTCCACACCACTCCACACCACTCCACACCACACCACTCCACACCACTCCACACCACACCACACCACACCACACCACACCACACCACACCACTCCACACCACACCACACCACTCCACACCACACCACACCACACCACACCACACCACACCACACCACACCACACCACTCCACACCACACCACACCACTCCACACCACACCACTCCACACCACACCACACCACACCACACCACACCACTCCACACCACACCACACCACTCCACACCACACCACACCACACCACTCCACACCACACCACTCCACACCACACCACACCACACCACACCACACCACTCCACACCACACCACTCCACACCACACCACACCACACCACACCACACCACACCACTCCACACCACACCACACCACACCACACCACACCACACCACACCACTCCACACCACACCACACCACTCCACACCACACCACTCCACACCACACCACACCACACCACACCACACCACACCACTCCACACCACACCACACCACACCACACCACACCACACCACTCCACACCACACCACTCCACACCACACCACACCACACCACACCACACCACACCACACCACTCCACACCACACCACACCACTCCACACCACACCACTCCACACCACACCACACCACTCCACACCACTCCACACCACTCCACACCACACCACACCACTCCACACCACTCCACACCACTCCACACCACACCACACCACTCCACACCACTCCACTCCACACCACACCACACCACACCACACCACTCCACACCACTCCACTCCACACCACACCACACCACACCACTCCACACCACACCACACCACACCACTCCACACCACTCCACACCACACCACACCACACCACACCACACCACTCCACACCACTCCACTCCACACCACTCCACACCACACCACACCACTCCACACCACACCACTCCACACCACACCACACCACACCACTCCACACCACTCCACACCACACCACACCACACCACACCACTCCACACCACTCCACACCACTCCACACCACACCACACCACACCACACCACACCACTCCACACCACTCCACACCACACCACACCACACCACACCACTCCACACCACTCCACTCCACACCACTCCACACCACTCCACACCACTCCACACCACACCACACCACACCACTCCACACCACACCACTCCACACCACACCACTCCACACCACACCACACCACTCCACACCACACCACTCCACACCACTCCACACCACTCCACACCACTCCACACCACACCACACCACACCACACCACTCCACACCACTCCACACCACACCACTCCACACCACACCACACCACACCACACCACACCACTCCACACCACACCACACCACACCACTCCACACCACACCACACCACACCACACCACACCACACCACTCCACACCACACCACACCACACCACACCACACCACTCCACACCACTCCACACCACACCACACCACACCACACCACTCCACACCACACCACACCACACCACACCACACCACACCACTCCACACCACTCCACACCACACCACTCCACACCACACCACACCACACCACTCCACACCACACCACACCACACCACACCACTCCACACCACTCCACACCACACCACACCACACCACACCACTCCACACCACACCACACCACACCACACCACACCACTCCACACCACTCCACACCACACCACTCCACACCACACCACACCACACCACTCCACACCACTCCACACCACACCACACAACACCACACCACTCCACACCACTCCACACCACTCCACACCACACCACACCACTCCACACCACTCCACTCCACACCACTCCACACCACACTACACCACACCACACCACACCACTCCACACCACTCCACTCCACACCACTCCACACCACTCCACACCACTCCACACCACACCACACCACACCACTCCACACCACTCCACACCACTCCACACCACACCACACCACTCCACACCACTCCACACCACTCCACACCACACCACACCACTCCACACCACTCCACACCACACCACACCACACCACTCCACACCACACCACACCACTCCACACCACACCACACCACTCCACACCACTCCACACCACACCACACCACACCACACCACACCACACCACTCCACACCACACCACACCACTTCACACCACACCACACCACTCCACACCACTCCACTCCACACCACTCCACACCACTCCACACCACACCACACCACACCACTCCACTCCACACCACTCCACACCACACCACTCCACACCACTCCACACCACTCCACACCACACCACACCACTCCACACCACTCCACTCCACACCACTCCACACCACTCCACACCACACCACTCCACACCACTCCACTCCACACCACTCCACACCACACCACACCACACCACTCCACACCACTCCACTCCACACCACTCCACACCACACCACTCCACACCACACCACACCACACCACACCACACCACACCACTCCTCACCACACCACTCCACACCACACCACTCCACACCACTCCACACCACACCACACCACACCACTCCACACCACACCACACCACACCACACCACACCACACCACTCCACACCACACCACACCACACCACACCACACCACACCACTCCACACCACACCACTCCACACCACTCCACACCACTCCACACCACTCCACACCACACCACTCCACACCACTCCACACCACTCCACACCACACCACACCACTCCACACCACTCCACACCACTCCACACCACACCACTCCACACCACACCACTCCACACCACTCCACACCACTCCACACCACACCACACCACACCACACCACACCACTCCACACCACTCCACACCACACCACACCACACCACACCACACCACTCCACACCACTCCACACCACACCACACCACACCACTCCACACCACACCACACCACACCACTCCACACCACACCACACCACACCACACCACTCCACACCACTCCACACCACACCACACCACTCCACACCACTCCACACCACACCACACCACACCACACCACACCACACCACTCCACACCACACCACACCACTCCACACCACTCCACACCACACCACACCACTCTACACCACTCCACACCACACCACACCACACCACACCACTCCACACCACTCCACACCACACCACTCCACACCACACCACTCCACACCACTCCACACCACACCACACCACACCACTCCACACCACTCCACACCACACCACTCCACACCACACCACACCACACCACACCACTCCACACCACACCACTCCACACCACACCACTCCACACCACACCACACCACACCACACCACACCACTCCACACCACTCCACACCACACCACTCCACACCACACCACACCACACCACTCCACACCACACCACACCACACCACACCACTCCACACCACTCCACACCACACCACACCACACCACACCACACCACTCCACACCACACCACACCACACCACACCACACCACACCACTCCACACCACTCCACACCACACCACTCCACACCACACCACACCACACCACTCCACACCACACCACACCACACCACACCACTCCACACCACTCCACACCACACCACACCACACCACACCACTCCACACCACACCACTCCACACCACTCCACACCACACCACACCACACCACACCACACCACTCCACACCACACCACACCACACCACACCACTCCACACCACACCACTCCACACCACACCACACCACACCACACCACTCCACACCACACCACACCACACCACACCACACCACTCCACACCACACCACACCACACCACACCACTCCACACCACACCACTCCACACCACTCCACACCACACCACACCACACCACACCACTCCACACCACACCACTCCACACCACACCACACCACACCACACCACTCCACACCACACCACACCACTCCACACCACACCACACCACACCACTCCACACCACTTCACACCACACCACTCCACACCACACCACACCACACCACTCCACACCACACCACACCACACCACACCACTCCACACCACTCCACACCACTCCACACCACTCCACACCACACCACACCACTCCACACCACTCCACACCACTCCACACCACACCACACCACTCCACACCACACCACACCACTCCACACCACACCACACCACTCCACACCACTCCACACCACACAACTCCACACCACACCACTCCACACCACACCACTCCACACCACACCACTCCACACCACTCCACACTACTCCACACCACACCACACCACTCCACACCACTCCACACTACTCCACACCACACCACTCCACACCACACTACTCCACACCACTCCACACCACTCCACACCACATCACACCACTCCACACCACACCACACCACTCCACACCACACCACACCACACCGAGCAGGGCCAGCGCCTGAGAGCAAACGCTTTGCACTTCAGTGGGAACTTCAGCAAGCCCCATGCCTGCTCTCCGCTGAGCTCTGTTCCCGTGTGACGAGGAGTGCGGTGCACGCGTCTGCAGGGCCTCGTGCAAAGCCCTGTGCCTCCTGGCGCCTGAGGGTGGCAGGCAGCGCCCGCCCAGGGACGCAGGACACGGGGCTGAGCTGCGCAGCGAATGCAGCGGTTTGGCCTTTCCTCACGTGGGGCTGGGCCTCGGTCACTCCTGGGCTCTGTCCTCGGCCTGGCGGGGCTCCTGTTTGTTAGCCGGACCCCCTGCTTGCTAGCTGGGTCACGGTCCTCCCCACTTCCCGCTGGGACACTGACCCGGGGTACTGCTAACACGCCTGTCACAGGGTTGGGGCACAGCCGATACTTTGGGACAATTCCTGGTGCAGGCAGCTGCGGAGAGGCCTCCTGTCACTGCTGCCGCGTGCCTGTGGGCTGTTCTGGCGTCTGTCTGAGGGGCTGGTGCTTCATGGGCCTTCCATTTTACGTTTATTTATTTATTATTCTTCTTATTATTTTTAATAGCAAAGAGAAGGCTGTTTTTATTTATTTATTTATTTTAATATATTTTATAGAGAGGAAGGGAGAGAGATAGAAACATCGATGAGAGAGAGTTATCGATCAGCTGCCTCTTGCACACCCCCTACTGGGGATGTGCCCGCAACCAAGGTACATGTCCTTGACTGGAATCAAACTCAGGACCCTTCAGTCCCCAAGCTGACGCTCTATCCATTGAGCCAAACCGGTCTCGGCTATTATTATTTTTTTTAATATATATGTTTTATTGATTTTTTACAGAGAGGAAGGGAGAGGGATAGAGAGTTAGAAATATTGATGAGAGAGAAACATCGATCAACTGCCTCCTGCACACCCCCTACTGGGGATGTGCCCGCAACCAAAGTACATGCCCTTGACTGGAATTGAACCCAGGACCCCTCAGTCCTCAGACGCTCTATCCACTGAGCCAAACTGGTTTCAGCCATTTTATGTTTATTTTTTAGTTCTTTTATTGTATTTCTTATTATGGTGCTTTTCCTTGCAGCCCAGATATTGGTTCCCATTGCTTCCCCCTCTTCCTCTCCCTCCCCTCCCCCCCCAGCTTCCCTCCTGCTCAGCACCTGGTGAGGTTTGCAGCGAGCGGCTCAATAAAAGTGGAACCTCACGTTCACCCCCTTTGCAAAGGAAGTTTGCTCAGTCCTCAGGAGGCTGAGAAACACACCCCCTTCCTGCGCTGGGTGATAGTTCCGTGAAATGAGCTCTGAACGTGCTGGCAGTTTTTATCAGAGACTGTTTGTGTTCGTGAGCGGAGCTTTCCGTGAGCCTCCTGTTTGATGGCCGTGCTGGGCCTCGCTCCGTGGCATCGGACTGGCGGTCAGTATGGGTTCTCGGCGGGGGCCAGCCTGGTGCGCGGAGGAGCCTGGCTGTGTGTTCCTTGGGCCGGGCCAGTGTGGCTCAGTGGTTGAGCGTCGACCTGTGAACCAGGAGGTCACGGTTGTATTCCCGGGTCAGGGCACAGGCCCGGGCTGTGGGCTTGATCCCAGTGTGGGGCGTGTAGGAGGCAGCCTGTCAATGATTCTCCCTCTCCCTTCCTCTCTGAAATCAGTAAAAATATATTAGAGAATAAAATAAATGCTCTTGGGTGCCTCCTCAGAGCACGCCAGGCGTGGTGCTGGGTCCCGAGGCTGGAAAACCACACCGGCACAATTCTTGGGGCAGCGGGGGCATGGCCTCTGAGTCAGACAGATCCAGGTTTGAGCCTGACTCTGCCTCTGAAAGCTGCAAAGCCTGGGCAGTGACTCACCTCTTGAGCCTCAGTTTTCTCACCTGTCAAATGGGGTAATGCGGTAGGCTGTTTTTCAGGAAGGTTTGGCGGGTGGATTGAGATGGGCATGCCGAGCACACTGCCTGGCCTGGAACAGGCCCTTAAAAACAGCCACTCTCAGTCAGCTGGTGCCTCAGGGCGGAGGGACACCCCGAGGACCCGTGCAGTCTGACTCGGGGCCATCCCTGGCCCCCCCTCTCCGCGGGGTAGTGGAGCAGCCCCTGCCCCCCGCCCCCTGTAGCAGAGGCGCCGCATCTGAGAACCGGGGGCCGGTTCCTGTGGGTTTGCGGCTTTGCAGTGATGTGTCACTGATGGTCCCCATCAGGCTTTCTGGACGGCCAAGGCGGAGGCAGTGAGGATGGAAGGCTCCCTGGCAGCCCAGCCAGCGCCTCCCCCTCACAGGCTCAGCCTTCCATCCCATTCCATCCAGTCTGACCCCCAGCCATGCAGTGTAGGGAGTGCGCCCCCCCGCCCCCCCAGCTTCATTCCTTTGTGTGGACTGCCGGACAAGATTTAATTCCATAAAACAAGCAAAAAAATGTTCGGAAAGCCTCTGATCTTTTGTTTTGTTCCCCCCTGAACATATATGCCAATTTAATAAATTCCTGGGGTCATCCAGGACCCGCTTGGTAACCAGGCCCTCTTTCTGTTTACCGATCTTTCTAGAGAGGATTTGTGAGTCCAGGTGAGTCTTTTATTTATTTTTCTCTTCATTTTTTATTAAGGTATTATCTGTGTACATATCTTACCATTGCTCCCCCACCCCACTCCCATACATGCCCTCACCCTCCAGAGTTTTGTGTCCGTTGGTTATGCTTATCCACGTGAGTCTTGTATGTGCCCTGGCGGGGATGGAACCCACCACCTGGCCTCTTGGGCCAATGACTCCTTGGGCAGGCTTCCCACACCTGCTTCCTTCGCAGCAGTGTCTCCACCCTGGGGGCGGGGCCCCCGGAAGCAGTTGTTGGGCGGGGCCAAGGGGCGTGACCAGAAGCAGGTGTTGGGCGTGGCCAAGGGGGTGGGGCGAGCGTGGGGACAGGAAGCGGAAGGGGAGGAGTCAGACGGTTTTTAAAGGTCAGTGGCTGGTGAGAGGCCAGCAGCACCGGAAGCAGACGGGCTGTGTTGGAGTTGAGGGCTGCGGGTTAACCTCATCCTTCTCTGCGCAGACTTGGCCTGGGGAGGGGGGAGCTTCACGGGGGAGGGCGGGAGTGGGGAGGGGGGTGGCCTTGGTGTGGGAGGCGTGGTCCCTGGAAGATGGTGATGTAGGCTAGTCGCCCTGGAGGGAGCACGGGGTGGCACTGATGTTGAGGGGAGCACAGGCATCCTGGTGCGGCTGTTCTCGGGGGCCAGGACCGGATGTGGGCGCACAGGCAGTGAGGGATGGAGCCAGGACCCACCCCGGGTCTGCCCGACACTGAAGTCCTGGCTCTTCAGGGAGAGGGGACGTGGCAGTCCTGGAGGGCTCCCTGGAGCAGGGGTGGCATGGCTTACCAACCTTTCCTAGCCTAAGGGTGAAGCCGGGGCGAGGAGAGTGCAGGACCGGGAGGGAAGAGGCTGGGCTCACATCCCGCCTCCCTGCGTGCGTGTGGACTAGAACAGCGCTCTGCAAACCGCGGCTCTTGAGCCACATGCGGCTCTTTGGCCCCTCGAGTGTGGCTCTTCCACAAATACCACGTGCGGGTGCGCACGTACAGTGCGATTGAAACTTCGTGGTCCATGCCGGGACCAGTTTGGCTCAATGGATAGAGCGTCGGCTTGGGGACTGAAGGGTCCCGGGTTCAATTCCGGTCAAGGGCACGTACCTTGGTTGCGGGCACATCCCCATGGGGGGTGTGCAGGAGGCAGCTGATTGATGACTCTCTCCCATCGATGTTTCTAACTCTCTATCTCTCCCTTCCTCTCTGTACAAAATCAATAAAATATATTTTAAAAAATTAAAAAAAAGAAAAGAAAAGAAAAGAAACTTCGTGGTCCATGCACAGAAGTGGGGTTTCGGTCTGGGCGGTCTATTTTGAAGAAGCGACGTTAGAACACTCAGGGGGCCAAAGAGCCGCATGTGGCTCTCGAACCGCGGTTTGCTGACCACTGGACTAGACACACCGTCTCTGGGCTCCGGGTCCCGTCTGCACAGTGGGGAGGTGGGGCCCAATGGCCTTGCTTGATGTCCCTTTCGAGTCTGGGGCTCCCTCCCCCTCAGTGTTGGTGTTTGCTAAATATTTCTCCCGGGGAAGCCTGACGTCTGACTACCAGCACCTCTCCCTCCCCCGCCCCTCTGTGGTTTCAGGGTGCCGTGGGGACCAGGGGGGCCACTGGTCATGACCAGGGCTGTGCCCGGCCTGCCACTTGGGAAGACCTCAGCTCTCTCTGTCCACCAGGCTATCCATGCTGCCAGGATGTTCGCTTCCTGGGGGACACGGCGAAGCAAGCCCTGGGCCTGACAGATCTGGGTTCGAATCCCCCGTCTTCTGTGTGCTCGGCGGGGCCGTGGGCCAGCGGGTGCGCCTCAGCGCCAGCGTTTCCCCTCCTGCAAACAGGGTGGTGTTGCCCTAACCGGGTTGGCTCAGTGGGTAGAGCGTCGGCCTGCGGACTCAAGGGTCCCAGGTTCGATTCCGGTCAAGGGCATGTACATTGGTTGCGGGCACATCCCCAGGAGTGGATGGGGGCAGCTGATGGATGTTTCTCTCTAATGGATGTTTCAAACTCTCTATCCTCCCTTCCTGACTGTAAGAAAGTCAGTAAAATATATTTTAAAAAACAACTACAAAAACCAACCAACCAACCAACCAAACAAAAGGGCGGTGCTGTCTCCCTGGCCCCGCCTCCCCGTTCCGAGCGGGGGGTAGGAGTGTGAGGAACTTGGTAAGTGTGTGGGGAGGTTGAAAATAGATTAAAATGTAGAGTAACGTGAGCTTTAGGAACTCTCCCTGAGCCCTGCTCATATCCCGGGCTCACCGAGGCCGCTTCAGCCCTGGCCACAGGGGGGTGCAGCTCAGGGCTGTCCGAGCCGCCGGGCCTCCGCCAGGGAGCCCTCCGAGCGGATCCCGAGCAGCTGGTCCGAGGTGCACAGGCGTCTGGCCTTGTCCTCCCAGGCGTAAACCTCACCATGGCTCCCGCGGTGCTTAAGGCCAAGTCCAAGTGCTTTCGGGGTTTATGGTGCTTCCTCTCCCCCGGGACCTCAGGCCCGCCGGGGCCCCACTGTGCTCGCTCACCGCCGCATCCCGGTGCCTCGGCCAGCCCCTGGCACTGACCGGTCCTCATGCGGGTCATTCTCCTCACCCCGTGTGCGCGAGCAGGGCACCCGTCCGCTGAGGCGTTTCGGGTACGGACCCACGGGGAGTGTCAGCACTATTACTCACAGGGTTGAGGACACTGAGGTTCGGAGAGGACCCGGGTCTTGATGGGACTCGACACGATCGTTGAATAAACATTCGCTCTCACAGCCTCCTGAGGGACGGCAGGAGGCAGTGTTGCCTTCACCGGGAACAGAAGTCTGAGCCCGAGTCCGGAGCCTCTCCCAGGTGCGGGTGGCTGAGGGCTGGCAGCCGCCACAGGTGCGGGCAGGTGGTCCAGCCGCGTCCATCTGCCTGGGCGGAGCGGGAGGGAGATCCTGCCGGCACTGCCACCTGGGAGTCCTCTGTGGTCAGGCCCCGGTCCCAGCACCTGGACAGCGGGCCAGGCCCCGGTCCCAGCACCTGGACGGCGGGCCAGGCCCCGGTCCCAGCACCTGGACGGCGGGCCAGGCCCCGGTCCCATCACCTGTACAGAGGGTCAGGCCCCGGCCCCATCACCTGGACAGCAGGTAGGTCCCGGTCTGATCACCTGGACGGCAGGTCTGCGGGACTGACAGGGCGGTGCTCTGGACTCTTCACTCAGTGCCCACCAATTTCTGACGTTCTGTACCCACCGAGAGCATAAAACTGTGCAGAGTGAAGGGAAGTGCTGCAAAGAGGAAAAAGGAACAGTATCCGCTTGTCTTCCCACCGCCCTGCGCACTGCTGTCCCCGTTCCCTCCATCCCTGCCGGGGACAGAGCCGTGGAGGGCGTGTGCTGCCGGACATTCTACTTCCCTGCAGAACGGGGGCCTGTTTCAGAACACACCTGTTTGTGCCCTGGCTCTGTCATTCCTGAGCTGTGTGACCTCGGGCCAGTTCCTCAACCTCTCTGAGCCCCCATGGCCTCAGCAGTCCCTCAGAGAATGCTACCTACCTGCCCTTCAGGGCGCTGCTCTCCGATGTGGGCGAGGAGAGTGAGGGAGCTGTGGGGAGGGGAGGGGAGGGAAAGGGAGGGGGGGAGCAGCTGGGAAGGGCCTTTTCCAGGCAAGGAGTTTGGTTTCACCCCGGGGCAGTGGGAGCCAAAGATGGTCTGTGATAGTTCACTGTTTCCTCATCCTCAGAAAAGTAGTGGGAGTCTCAGGATGAGCCTGACCGGCCATCCAGGTGATGGGACCGGGCCCTGACCGGCCATCCAGGTGATGGGACTGGGCCCTGACCGGCCGTACAGGTGATGGGACCGGGCCCTGACCGGCCGTACAGGTGAGGGGACCGGGCTCTGACCGGCCGTACAGGTGAGGGGACCGGGCCCTGACTGGCCGTGCAGGTGATGGGACCAGGCCCTGACCGGGCGTACAGGTAATGGGACAGAGGGGAGGAGTTGGGTGGAGAGGTTGGCTTTGTTTTCATGGGAATGGCCGGTATGAAAAGCTGACGGTGAGGAGCCCCCCGAGGGAGGTGACACTTGGGCAGCCAGGACAAAGGCAGGGCCGGGGAAGGGAGGCATGAGGAGGGTCCTGCCAGGGGGATGTGGGCATGCGGGAGGGAGACCGGTCCTGCCTGGTCCTCAGTTGGGCCGCCTTCTGGGCTCACCCGGGAGCCGGTCACCACTGGTGTGGAGGACGGGCGCTTGCTTGTTGGTGCTTCGCCCTACCCAGCCCCGTGGGACCCAGATGCCGCCGTGTCACCACACGTGGTGACACCTTCCGGTGTCTCTCCAGCAGCCCTCCTCCCCCTCCACTCTCTCGGCCCAAACCCACCCTCGGTGCCTCCACCATCTCCTCTCCCGGCCTCCTGGGGGGACTCGCCCCTTCTCTCTCTCAGAATTCCCTTTGTCCTCACAGCCTCCTGCCCGCCAGGAGGTGGAAGTAGCCCCGTCAGGGCTGTGATGCCAGACGGGGGGTCACACCGGGACGCGCTGTCCACACCGGCCGCGGTGGCGAGTCTTCCCGGCCTCCCGGTGTGGCTGTGCCACGCTTTGCTGACCCGCCCTGGCCACTCGTCTGTGTGGTTAGCTCCTCGTCCGGTCACTCCCTGCGGGGAGACTCTCGGAGTGAGGCTATTGAGCAAAAGTGACCCCAGTTACAAAGGGCACAGAAGGTGCCAACTGGCATTCCAGAACGGCTGTGCCCGTGTGCACCCACCGAGAGCAAACGAGAACAGCAGTTCCCAGAGCCTGCCAACCGCGGGCATTGAAAACCTTAGCCAATGGGATGAGGAGGATTCTTGCCCGGTCCGTGTTCCCTTGGTTACGGGGGATGAGGGGAGGGTGTGTGTGGTGGGATGGGGAGGTGGGGGTGGGAGGAAGGGGTGCGGTGGAGGCTGAGCGTCTTGTCTGTGCGGCCAAGTGCGGTTTCTTTTTTGGGAGAATTGCCTCTTCACTCCGTGCACCCATGTCTCTGTGGGCGGGTGGCTTTCAGCAGTCCTGTTTGTGGCCGGTGGGGTGACATTTTCCTCCGTGGAGGTTTGCCGTGGGTGCCCTGAGTGGGCGCTCAGACTTCCTGCCCCCTTTAATGCTGGTCTCGGAGATGTGCTTGCTGGTGGTTTCTCTGTTTATTTCATGTTGTAAAACCACCGGAGAGGTGTTCTGCTGTGAGGACCCAGGTGGACATCCTGTTTCCTTGGTTCCTGACAGCTGCTGCACACAGTGGGTCAGCTGCTGCACACAGTGGGTCAGCCGCTGCACACAGTGGGTCAGCTGCTGCGTGCCCCCCACCCTCCCAGGTGTGGACTTCCTGTGTCCGTCCTCAGTGTTTGGACTTTCTCTTCCGTCTCGTTGATCTGTTGAGCAGCCCAATTTCTATCCCTAAGGAGAGAGACATAAACTTCCAGCTTGAAGTTGTCAAACCAGATTTTCTTTCCTAAATGAAGAAGATGGATTTCCAGCCGGAGGATGGCAGCCACTGTCTGGAGGACCCCACAAGACCCTGGGGGATGGCCCTCCGCCCCTTCTTCCTGCTTAATCCATCCCACCATGGCTGCCAAGCCAAACTTTCCTTCTGACAGGCAGCCGCAGGCCCCTCCAGCCACACCCGGGGCCGGGGCAGCCACACCCGGGGCCTCTTCACACTGTGATGCCTTCGCCGAGACCCCCACCCCTTCCCACTCCCGTTGCCACCCCTGCGCTGGCAGGCTGCTGGCCTCAGTGCTCCGGGTCTGCGCTGTGGTCACTGGCTGGAGGCAGGCACACGCCTGGGGAAGCCGGGACGTGTGGACACACTGTGTGCTGAGCGTTATCTGTCTGCAGTCCTGCCAGCATCCCTAGGGGAGGCCATTCTTATCGTCCTCGCACACCAGGTCGGGGTGGGGGACAGAGTCACCTGGCCAGGGTCCCTCATGGGGAAGGAGCAGAGCAGCCGGCAGCTGTCCTGGACAGACCACGTGCCAGGGTGGACATCCAGCGGCCGTGGGGCTGGGTGTCACCCCGTCTGTCCAGAACCATCCTCCAGCCCAGCCCGTGGGCTCCAGGGGAGACGAAGAGAAACCTTCCAGCTGCTGCTGCCAGAGCTTCCCGGGCGAAGATGGCCATTTGCATAGGGTGCTGGGTTTGCGTTGGGCGCTGACTCTGTCGGGTGCTGGGCATGCATTGGGTATCGGGTGCCGGCCATTTGCATTGGGCGCTGGGTTGGCATCCGGCACTGGGTTTGCATCAGGCGCTGGGTTGGCGTCGGGCGCTGGGTTGGCGTCGGGCGCTGGGTTTGCATCAGGCGCTGGGTTGGCGTCGGGCGCTGGGTTGGCGTCGGGCGCTGGGTTGGCGTCGGGCGCTGGGTTGGCGTCGGGCGCTGGGTTGGCGTCGGGCGCTGGGTTTGCATCTCAGCAGCAGAGCCTGGTGTGACCAGCCTGCCGGGGCGGAAGCCGGAAGCTCGCGCAGATGGCGTTGGGCTGATTTTTGCCCATCACGAGGAGGGGAATGCACAGCCATCTGCTTGCTGTGCCGGCATCGGACTCTAACTTTTTTATCAGAATGATGAACTTTGTCAGTCACCGTATTTAAAAAAAATATTTTTATTGATGTCGGAGAGGGAGAGGGAGAGGGAAAGAGAGAGAGAAACATCAATGGTGAGACAGAATCACGGCTGGGCTGCGTCCTGCAGGCCTCACACTGGGACTGAGCCCACAACACAGGCACGTGCCCTGACCGGGAATTGAGCCGTGACCTCCTGGTTCATAGGTCAACGCTTAACCACTGGGCCACGCCGGCCTGCGGGTATTTTATTAAAACTGAGGAGGCATCGTGCTCATGCTGCTAGAGAGGGACGGATGGTAATGCTGCCCGGTGGCCGGCGGCAGGCTAGGCTGGAAATGTCAAAAGTGGAAAGTGTGTGCCTGGGACTCAGGGTGGCGATGGGCGACGCTCACGTGCTGACTTGTTGGCGGCCATGCCCATGGGCTGGCTCCGGGCTGGGCACGGGGTGGGCATGTGCACTGTCCCCTCGCCCCAGAGCACGCAGACCAGCGGTCCCTGACGCGCTGACCGAACAGGTGGTCGGTGGACGGGCTCGTTCGGCCACCACGACCTCTCTAGCACCTGCTGCTGCCGGGCGCCCATTCTGGCAGAGGGCCGGCCCTGCGGCAGCTCCCCGCCCGCCAGGCCCATGCCGGACGCTGCCTGCGGTCCGGTCTGGGCAGGACCCAGGCCTCTGCATTCTCACCAGCACCTGGGAGATCGCGGGCAGGAGGACGCCAGGCAAACATGAGAAATGGTGCTTCATGACTTCCCAGCCCTGTAGCATCCAGACGTGTACAGATGTGGCCTGCTCCCATTTAGGGTCCTGACTGTGGTTACCCTTTTCTTCCAGATTCCTTTCCTCCTTCCTTCCCTCCCTCCCTCCCTCCCCCCCTCCCTTCTTTCCTCTCCTGCCTCCCCCCATCTCTCTCTCTCTTCCACCTCTCCTCTCCTCCCTCACCCCTCCCTACATGGTGTGCAGTGTATCAGGCCCCGTGCTGGGCACGCAGTGGTGACCACGTGGACCATCACACCCTCGGCGAGCGTTTGGTGCTGTCTGTCCTGTGCCAGCACGGGGTTACCTGCTCCCCTTCCCACAGCAGCACCCCGAGGAGGGGTGCTGGGTGCGCATCCTTCTTCAGAGCTGCCAGAGGGCGCCGCTCCGGCGGGGACCAGAGCTCCCGCGTGGAGACGTGGCGGCTGCCGTGCTAACGTGGAGGAGCTCAGCCCTGGGATGCAGACACGTCACACCTGCCCTGTTCACCTGCCACGGCGGGGGGAGCCGACTTAGAACCCCACTTCCTCGGGTGCTCTGGAAAGAGGCTGCTTCCTACCAGCAGCGGTGCAGGCCAGCTTCCTGGGGCCGGAGGGAGTCCGTCGGAAATCGGACAGACAGACAGACAGACGGCGATGCCGGGCGGCCGCCGGCTCCCTGGGCTGCACCAAGCTGGGGCGGGAGGCGCTGTGGCTGCAGGTGCCGCTCCGGAGGCCCAGCCTGCTGACCGATGGTCTATTCCTGGACCGGAAACCACCGGGTCAGCAGGCTGGGCCGTGTCCCTGTGCGTCAGGCGCCGGGCGGCCTGGGGACGGCAGGTGGATGAGGCGCCGCCCGGCCTGCGAAGCTCACGGCACAGAAGGAAGGGTTCGGGCAGATGGAACTCTGGTGGGCGGTGCCACTTCCCTGGTCTCCATCCCGGGCAGGCCACTCCGATGCTGGGGGCGCGGCCTCCGGCTTCTAACCTCAGGGTGGGGCAGGGCGGAACAGCACCTGCTTCAGAGAATTGCAGGGCTCACTGAGCTATCGCACACAGCTGGAGCAGGCACACTGGGAGGCTGCGCCTTGCCCCAGGTGTGTGGTGCCCTGTGCTGCAGGGAGCAGGGGTGGGGACACCCGTCTTTGTCCCCAGAGCTCAGCCGCTCCATGAACTTGATGGCATGGTTTTTGTTAATTTTTTAAAAATATATTTTATTGATTTTTTTTTTTTACAGAGAGCTAGGGAGAAAGATAGAGAGCTAGGAACGTCGATGAGAGAGAAACATTGACCAGCTGCCTCTTGCACACACCCATTTCCGGGGATGTGCCCGCAACCAATGTACATGTCCTTGACCCGGAATCGAACCTGGGACCTTTCAGTCCGCAGACCGATGTTCTACCGCTGAGCCAAACCAGTTTCAGCGGTTTTTATTAATCTTTACCGGCGGATTCCAGAGAGTGGAAGGCGGGGTGGGGGTGGGGGTGGGGATGGGGGTGGCAATAGAGAGAGAGAAACATCATGTGAGAGACACATCCATTGGCTACCTCCTGCATGTACCCGGCTGGAAGCTGGGGATGGAACTTGTAACCGAGGTACGTGCCCTTGACTGGGAGTCGAACCCAGGACCCTTTGGTGTGCAGGCCGGTGCTCTCCCCGCCGAGCGGCCTCGGCCAGGGCTGTGGCCTGTTTCCTGGAAGAATGACCGTGACTGGCCTTGGAGGATGTGGACTGTGGGCAGGCGGAGACCCAGAGAGGGGTCGTGTTTGTGGCAAGAGGGGGTGCGCGCGGTGGAGGCGCCGCCCTGACCGCTTCGCTGGCCCTGGGCCGGCTCAGGAGCCCGGGTGAGAAGGGCGAAGCCTGGTCCTCTCCGGCCGCCTCTGAGGGCCTCTGTGCTGGGGGGGCGGGCGGGGTTCAGAGTTCACAGCCCGGGGGGAGAAAAAGACCCTGAAGACAGGACGGGCACTTGATGTAACCGGGACTTTGTGAGTAGGTATAAATATTGGTGTTTGTTTTTTTAAAAAAATATATTTTATTGATTTTGTACAGAGAGGAAGGGAGAGAGATAGTTAGAAACACCCATGAGAGTCATCGATCAGCTGCCTCTTGCACACCCCCTACTGGGGATGTGCCCGCAACCAAGGTACATGCCCTTGACCGGAATCGAACCCGGGTCCTTCAGTCCCCAAGCCGACGCTCTATCCATTGAGCCAAAAATATTGGGTTCTAAGCCAGGTAACCGCTTTGTCCTATTTTAAGCGTCTCTGGGAGAGAGGAAACGGACGATTCTTAAATCTTGGGCATGTGTGGCGCTGCTGTGACTGAGCGTCCAGTCTGGCCTCAGAGCCTGGGCGGCCGGGGACCGCCCCACTCATTTCACCAAACCCTGTGAGGTGGGAGAGCCATTCTCCAAACCCAGGAGGGCCAAGTGCGCAGCCGCAGAGAGCCGGGCCCGCCCGCCGCCCGCCGCCGGCCTCGGTCCTTCCCTCCAGGAGAAAGGCATCGAGTATAGTCGGGAGTGGAAATGAATTTTGCCTCCTTTTTCGAAATCTTCGCTGTGTTCCTGTGACTAGCGTATTTTCACTTCTACTAAGAAAACGCCTTATAATAACATTACTGGATACCATTTTTTACGTACTGGATTGCTGTGGGTGAGACTGTGAAGGGGAAATACTTATAATGGGAATGAAAACTGGTACCCCAGTCCCACAAGGGAACTTAGAAATTACCCAGCGAAAGGGAATACGCACTTACCTCTGACCTAGCCATCCCACTCCAGAAACCCACCCTGAAGGCGTGCTCTGAGCAGTACAGAGCCGCACGCACACACACAAAGGTGTTCGCGCAGCATTGTTTCTCGTAGCAAAACATTGTCCACGCCCTGGTGGAAAAAGAGGGAGTTGGTCAACCATTTGACCTGAAGAGTCTCCTGGAGGAACTTCAAACTTGAATTGCGTGATCTCTGTAAGCCAGGTTTTTTTCTTCAACAAACATCTATAATAGGAGAGTGGTTGAATAAACTATGATAAATAATGATAATAAAAAAATAACAGAAAAGAAAACGCCCGTAAAGGGAGGACCCGCAGAGCCATTTGCACGATGCCCTCCGCCCGCCGGGGTGGGTGTGGCACCAGAGGCCGGGCCTGCCGATGGCGGAGGCCACGTGCTGCTCCCAGCCGGGAGGAGGGGGTGGGGGATGCCCCAGGAGCCAGGCGGAAGGGGGGGCGGGCGTGGACTCTGGGGCTTCACAGAACCTTTTGCTCACGTGGTCCCAGGTGTTTGGTGGAGTCCAGCACCAAGGCCTGAGCTCACATTTGCTTCAGAAGAAAGTTGCCAAGTGGCAGCTCTCTCCTGCCCCGGGGGGACCTGGGGCCCAGCCGGGTCGGGCTGTGAGTACATCGCTGGGCAGAGCATCTCACCAGGAAGTGCCTTCGCTCTGCGCTTGGTCTGAAACGGATGCACGGAGCCATCAGGCCACTGCCTTCCAGCTGGACTTCAACCTGGAGTATGCCCGCCTTCCGTCGGCTCAGGGCATGCCCCCGCCCCCAGCAGTCCCAGGGGCCTGGCCCACCGTGGGGGTCACTCCCGGTGTCTTACCCTCACTAACTCTTCTTCCAGCACCTGCTCAGCGCCAGGGACCTGGTGGGGGGGGGGGAGGGGAGAGGTCCAGGAGCACAGAGTCAGCCAGTCTTGTCCTGGCCCTTTCGATAGAATGTTCTGGAAGCTCAGGTGGGAAGATTTCCATTTTGTGTCCCCAGTGCTGAGAACGGCGTCCAGCGGAGTAGAGGCTCGCTAAGGATGCGCGGAATGAGTGAGTGATGGAGTGGAATGAATGCTCGGTTGGGCAGAACAAGGGCGCCACGGGTTCGCTGGAGCGGTTGTGGAAGTCTCGGGGGAGGGGGTGGGGTCAGGGAGGAGAGAGCCTGGCCCCTCGGGCAGATGGAGACCCAGAGGCAGATCCAGGCCTGTGGGATGGGGGAGTCGGTGGGGCCCAGTGGAGGGGAGTGGGGTGGGAGAGCTGGCACTGAGCGCCAGGAAGTGGAGGCAGATGGCCAGGCTGCAGGTGGCAGGGGTGGGGGCACTGGGAGGACCCCAGAGGGCATTTGGCCAAAGCCCTGCCCGTGGGGACGGCCGCAGAGCGGATGGCGGGAGGAGGGGCACGTGGCTTGCTCGGGAGCTGGGGGTACCCGCCAGACAATGCGCCCATTCTCTCTCTCTGTGGAAGGAGCACATTGCCACCAGCTGGCTCTCCCGCTGAGGGACGAACCCCAGGCCCCGTGGAGACCCGGTGTCCGCTGAGATTCCCGCGGCTCCCTCCTCCGTCTGGTCCCGAGCTCAGCCTGCCCCGAGCTCGGTGCCCATGCCCCTGTGCTTGGGAAGACACACCCACAGAAAGCCAGTGCCTGCCGTCCGCATGGACAGCTCCCACTCGCTGAGCTGCAGAGAGAGAGAGAGAGATCTCCATGTCACAGCCGGGGAAGCTGAGGCCCAGAGGACTCAGACTACTTACCCAGGTCCGAGGGACTGACCTGGGGTTTGAGTCCATGTCTGCCCGGCTCTCTCCTAACCACGTGGCTGTGGGTAAGTTACTGTCTTTGGCCTCAGTTTCTCCATCCAGAAGATGGGGGCAATGACAGTACCCGTGTGAGCCACGTCCCGCATGGTTCAGGGTTCGGGATCTGGAGAAGGGCCATGTGCAAATGACAGAGACGAGACAAGAAATGATAATTTGGCCGAAACCAGTTTGGCTCAGCGGTAGAGTGTCGGTCTGCGAACTGAAAGGTCCCAGGTTTGATTCCGGTCAAGGGCATGTACATTGGTTGCGGGCACATCCCTGGTAGGGGATGTGCGAGAGGCAGCTGGTCGATGTTCCTCTCTCATCGACGTTTCTGGCTCTCTATCTCTCTCCTTTTCTCTCTGTAAGAAAAATCAATAAAATATATTTTAAAAAAATGATAATTTGGAAATTGGGGTCCAGGCGGAGAGTCCCCGGTGCCCAGGCTCTGCCAATCTTTTATTCAGTTTTCGGCACACATATCGCCCTCAGGCAGGCAGGCAGTTCTGGCAACAGATTATCCTAAAGGTCAGTAAATATTAGAAAGGTTTACTCTGAGACCATTTGGTCAGGAAGTGGCTTGAGCCCCATTGTCTGGATGAAACAATTACAGACTAAATAATGCATAGCGCTGGCGCTTGCAGGGCTCACGGTTCTCCAGCGTTCGGGCTCCTTGTTTACACTTGTCTGATGGTGAGGACCACGGGTGACTTCCCACAAGTACCCGAATCCTGCTGCTGTTGAGAGGATTACCGGAGACTGTCCGGTACAAGGCGGATGGGGAGCCGGGTGCCTGCTCGCTCTCACGCCTTGTGACCGGAGGGGCTGGGGGTGTAGTTCTGGAGTCTGGCGGGGAGGTGGGCTCACTGGCGCGGCGCTGAGTGCTGGAAGGAGCGGATGTGATCAGGGGCCCTTCTCTGTTTGCGAGTTTCTTTTCGGCTTGAACTACGAAGTGCTTTCTACTGTAGGGGCCACCCGAGGGGAGCAGGCGCCCCCCGGGCTTCCTGTTACTGGAAGGACGGACAAGAGGTGCTGAAAGGCCAGCTGGTGTGGCTCAGCGGTTGAGCGTTGACCCATGAACCAGGAGGTGACGGTTCGATTCCTGGTCAGGGCACAGGCCTGGATTATGGACTTGATCCCCATAGTGGGGGTGTGGGAGGCAGCCAGTCAAAGATTCTCATCGTTGATGTTTCTGTCTCTCTCTGCCTCCCCCTTCCTCTCTGAAATCAATAAAATATTGATAGAGGCCGACACTCTATCCACCGAGCCAAACCGGTCAGGGCAATAAAATATATTTTATAGAGAAGAAGAGATGCTGATGGCCAGGGGTGGGGGGCGGAGGAGGGGTTCTTGTGGAGAGGACAGATGTGTTTTGCTTGGGCTGCAGGATACTTAAACATATTTTTTTGAATTAGTGTGTAACACATAGATTGGGAGATTTCACACAAAGACCAGTTTCTGCTAAATCTAATCAGGAATCCTTGAGTCCTGCTCTTGAATATCTGCTGGAGCGGGGGGTTAGCGTCTCCCAGTCCTTCCCTTGTGGCCAGCTCCTGGCTGCCCGCCTCCAGGGCACAGCCTAGCGCCATCTGCTGGAGCAACTGTGGAGGGCAGGGGAGCCCTGGGTTCGGGCAGGCTGTCTGGAGGGCTGGCTCTCCTAATGCCCGGCTGGCCCAGTTCTTCGGAAGATGTGAGAGGCTGAAGGGAAAAGGTCTTGGTCCCCTGGAAGTCACCTGGCATTGCCCCTTCCCCTCACGCTGCCCCCTCTGATGGAGCCGTGGGAAAGTCCCGGGCCAGCTGTGCTCGCTATTAGCCAGTCCGGTGGAGAGTGCCTGCTGGGAGGAGGAGGAGGAGGAGGAGGAGGAGGAGGAGGCAGCTGGCAGCTTTGTGCCAGGAACTGCCACGGCCTTCACTCACATAAGCCATTTCCTACCCCAGCAACCCCGCGGAGGGGGTGCCTACAAGCCCAGTGTCGCAGGGAAACGGCCACACGGATTCCCTCCTTCTGATTCCGACACGCCCGGGTGGGTGGGGCATCACCGGGTGCTTTCAGCTCATGCTCATGAGACTCCAGCACCCTCTCCCGTCACTTGCGCTGATTGCACAGCAGCGCTGCGGCGACCATGGCTGCAGCACCAAACCATCATCACCGTGCGGACTGGTGAACAGCGAGGGCCTGCCCTGTCTCCCCAATCCTGCCGAGGCCCTGCCTCCCAGGCCCTGTTGAACCCAGACTCTCCCCTGCCCTGCTGAGCCCGGGTGCAGGTCTGCCCCAGGCTGAGCGGGTAGGCTGGGGTGTGGTCCTTTATTCAGCCTCGCCCTGACGTTGGCCCTGCAGGCGAGTTCCCCTTCTTTGCTAGCTACCATTCAGATGGCACTGCACTTCACGGCCACGGCGTCTGACTCTTCCCTGTGGGAATTCTCTCCAGAGAATAAACCCCCAAGTGCTGCTGAGCCTGGGCTTCATAAGCCAGCATGATGGGATCAGACTTCAATACACTGTAGGGACCAAAGGCATGCACCTAGGGAGATTTTTTAAAATCCTTTTATTTTATATACTAGGGACCTGCTGCAGGAATATACCTGCAAGAATTCTGGCGGGCTTCCCTCTCGCCACCGCCACTTCTCCTGTCCCCCCCCCTCTCCTACCACTGTCCCCTCGGCTGCACACGCCGCCACTATCGCCGGTTGCCTTGCCCCACACATCTGGCCCGCCACGCCCACCCCTGATGCTGCCTCGCTCAATCCCTCCCTGCATGCGCTGCCAGTGCTTTCCCTCCAGCAGCCACAGCCGCCTTGCTTTCCACTTTCCTCCCTCTTCCTTCTGTGCTGTCTCAGTCTTCACTCCTCCCTCCCTCCGTGTATGCAAATTAACCTCCATCTTTGTTGGGTTAGTTTGCATACGTGCTCTCATTGGCTGGTGGGCGTGACCTGTGGGTGCAGCAGAGCGATGATTAATTTGCATATTACTCTATTATTAGGTAGGATGGAGAGAGAGACAGAGAGAGAAAAACTTTGATGTGAGAGAGAAACGTCAATTGGTTGCCTCCTGCACACCCCCGACGGGGGCCAGGGATTGAACCCCCAACCTAGGTATGTGCCCTGACTGGGAATTGCACTCATGACCTTTCGGTGCACATGGTGACACTCCAAGCGATGCCACCTGGCGAGGGGGGAGAGACATTTTAAGGCCAATTAAGTACACGTGTCCGTTATGGAATAAACTGCTCTAAGCTCCCAGAGTGGGTTTCCCTCCGCGTCTTTGGGTGCAATGAGCAGGAAGCCGGCAGAGAAAGCCCTTCCAACAGCCGGGCCGGACTTCCTGCTCATCAAAGGGGGTGGGCCTTTGTGGTCTGGGGGCCGACGTCACGTTTTTACCAGCATTTTGTGGATCCCGGAATAAAGATCCCAGGCTCCCCTCCGCAGCTCTGAGGCGAAGGCCCCTCCATCTCCCCTCCAGGCTGTGGAAGTGCCGCGTCCGAGGGGAGACACTCGTTTCTCAGAGCTGCTCCTCAGACCCTGGTTGAGAAGCAGCTGGGCGGGGGGGAGGGACTTCGGGTTCCCTGGCCCTGCCAAGTCCTAGACTCTGCACCCTCTGGGACCCGCCTCCCTGCCGGGCGCCCGGGGCTGAGCTCACTGACATTTGCAGACCACGGTCTGCGGGGCGCTCAGGTGTCCTCTCAGGCTGGCAGAGGGGGAGAATGGGTTAGGCCTCGGCGCCTTAACTGGCTTCCAGGTGGTTCTGGTGCAGCCTGGCGGAGAAGCGCCAGGTGAGGGTGTGGAGGGGGTGGGGAGCGGGGCGGGCGGGCAGGCGTTGGCCCGGCGTTCACTGCTAACCCGCTTTCTGCTCCCACAGGCTCCCGAGTGATGCTGGTTTCCACGGAGGGCGAGCAGAGTCCTGCGCGGCGGGCGGGCCCGGCGGAGCTGGCGGTGGTGCCTGCGGGCTGGCGGGCGTGAGCGCGGCTCTCGGCACCTCCCGGGAGGAAGCATGTCTAAGAAGGGCCGGAGCAAGGGCGACAAGCCCGAGATGGAGGCGGACGCTGTGCAGGTGGCCAATGAGGAGCTGCGGGCCAAGCTGACCAGCATCCAGATCGAGTTCCAGCAGGAGAAGAGCAAGGTGGGCGGGCCCCCACACAGCCCGGCTGTGGACCCGGGGCACAATGCCGCTGGGCTCGTCGGAGGGCGTGTTCCGGGCTGGGCTGGGGGGCACCCCACCCATCTAAGGCCAACACCAGGGGCGGGCTAGACACCGCCTGGGGGCGAACCCCAGCCCCCCCATCTTCCTGTGACCCCGGACCAGCTACCTCACTCTCCCTGCCCAGATTCCCCTCACCTGCTCACCGGGCGCCCTGGCCCGCCCCGCTGGCCGCCCCGCACACACCTCTGCCCCCGCCCCTCCGCCCGTGCCCACCCTTCCCGCAGCTCTTCCCGTTCCGCTCCCCTCCTCCCAGCATCCTCACGGCCGCCGTGGTCACCGTTTCCCAGGAGACGAGCAGGAAGCTGTGGGAGGGTGCACACTCAGAATTCTTCAGAGAGAGACAGAACCAGCAGGAGATTTTACCTATAACACACGCACACGCACACACACACACACGGGTGCTCGGGGAGGAGAGGGACTGTCCAGAGGTTCCTCACGCCTGTGGAGGCCGGCGGCGGAGACCCCAGCAGGAGCTGCCCTCGCTGTCCTGAGTCCGGGGGCCGCAGGAGGCTGACCCCCCTCGCTGGGCCCTCCCCTGACTGGGTGCGCCCCCCACCCCATCATGGAGGGCCATCCGCTTTCTCCACGTCTGCTGGCTCAGTGTTAATCCGTCTAGGCCAGTGGCCGGCAAACTCATCAGCCAGCAGAGCCAAATATCAACAGGACAACGATTGAAATTTATTTTGAGAGCCACATTTTTTTAAACGTAAACTTCTCCTAATACCACTTTTTCAACATAGACTCACCCAGGCTGTGGCATTTTGTGGAAGAGCCACACTCAAGGGGCCAAAGAGCCGCTTGTGGCTCGGGAGCCACAGTTTGCCGACCACCGGTCGTTTTACAAATAATGTTTTTAATTGTGTACTGGCCGCACAAATACACGCAGGCGGGTTGGCGGCCTGGCACCTGGGGACACCAGCTCCGGGCCAGGCACCTGGGGTGAAGCCTGGCCCCACCCCCTGGCAGCCCCTCACCCGGGCAGGGCAGGTCTCCGGCCTCAGGTGCCCTGTGGCAACACCTCCCTCCAGAGTCTCCAGGAGCCACTCCTCTTCCTCCTCCCCCTCTTCCTCTTCCCCTCCCTCCCTGCCTCTACCTGCCTGTCTTCTCTAGCTCAGGGCCCAGTCACGGCCCTGCAAACTTCTTTCTGATTTAAGGTTTATTCAGCGGTAGTGAGAGGATGTGTGCTGGGCACGTTCATGACGGATACACTGTCCTTCCTTGTAAATCTCTGGATGAGGGAGGTTCCGCTCCTCTCCCACACCTGCAGCTGCTTCCCACCTCCAGGGCACGTCTCCTCTCCGGAGCAAGGCAGCAAGGAGTCTGGGCAGGGCTGGTCAGGGTCAGAACCAGGGGGTGGCTGCAGGGAACTGGAGAGTGGGCACCAGGGAGGGGCTCAGGGACAGCAGGCACAAAGGTACGTGGGGAGGTTTCCACGGGCATGGCTTGGCTCCTCAGCCCTGCCCCTGCCCTTGACCCTGCCCCTGGCCCACTCTCCCTGCGGCAGGTGGGCAAGCTGCGCGAGCGGCTGCAGGAGGCCAAGCTGGAGCGGGAGCAGGAGCAGCGGCGGCACACGGCCTACCTCTCGGCGCTGCGGGCCAAGCTGCACGAGGAGAAGACCAAGGAGCTGCAGGCGCTGCGTGAGGCGCTCATCCGCCAGCACGAGCAGGAGGCGGCGCGCACGGCCAAGATCAGGGAGGGCGAGCTGCAGCGGCTGCAGGCCACGCTGAACGTGCTGCGCGACGGCGCGGCCGACAAGGTGAAGACGGCGCTGCTGGCCGAGGCGCGCGAGGAGGCGCGCAGGGGCTTCGACGGCGAGCGGCTGCGGCTGCAGCAGGAGCTGCTGGAGCAGAAGGCGGCGCGCAAGCAGGCGGAGGAGGCGCTCAGCCACTGCGTGCAGGCCGACAAGGCCAAGGCGGCCGACCTGCGCACCGCCTACCAGGAGCACCAGGACGAGGTGCACCGCATCAAGCGCGAGTGTGAGCGCGACATCCGCAGGCTGGTAGGTGGCCCGCCCCTTCCTGCCCCCCAGGCTGGTACATGCTCCGCCCAGGCTGGTACATGCCCCGCCCCCAGGCTGGTACATGCCCCGCCCCCAGGCTGGTACATGCCCCGCCCCCAGGCTGGTACATGCCCCGCCCCCCAGGCTGGTACATGCCCCGCCCCCAGGCTGGTACCCGGCCCTTCCTGCCGGCTGCCGCCCTCTCTTGCCCCTCCCGCTGCCCCTTCTCCCTGCAGTGACCTCGCAGCTCCGAGGACACTGCGCTCCGGGCAGCGCCCTGGCACCGGGCTTCCGGCGGAGACCCGCGTCTTGGGGGGAGGAAGGCTTTGCCGGCGGGTCCCTCCTTCCTGGGCGCAGTCCCTGGTAGGTCACCCAGCGGCTCTCCACCGGCGCTGGAGTGGCTGGGCGCCCTCAGGGTTCTCTGCCCTTCTCTGCCTGCTGTTCCCACAGCTCCCGGAGTGAAGGAGAAACGGGTGCCCCCTGTACCTCCACCTCCCCAACCTTCCCCAGGACATGCTCACGGCGCCCCTGGTGGCCACCCACCAGCAGCGCCCGCGCTGGCCAGGGCCTCTGCCTGGACGCCCAGGAGCATCTCCCCGGCTGCAGGGAGAAGCTTAAGCCCGGGGAACCAGGGAGCCACTGAGAGCCAGCCGGAGCCGTCAGAGCACTGAGAGGAGGGCGTTAACCTGCAGCACCACCCCTGGCCCCGGCCCTGCCGTGTCCTTGCTCCCAGCTCCGGTCACTCTCCCATCCACCACCGTGTTGACCTGTTATGCGCGCGGCTGCCTCCCTCCCTCGGTTTGCTCCGATGTTTCCCAGCTCAGTACTTGGACTGACGGCAGCTCAGATACCTGCCTGTTTGATTAACGCCCTCCTCTCTCGTGGCTCTGATGGCTCCGGCTGGCTCTCAGTGGCTGCCCTGGTGCCCGGGGTTAAGCTTCTCCCTGCAGCGGGGGAGGTGCTCCTGGGAGTCCAGGCAGAGGCCCTGGCCAGCGCGGGCGCTGCTGGAGGATGGCCACCAGGGGGCGCCGTGGGCGTGTCGTGGGGGAGGTTGGGGATGTGGAGGGAAAGGAGGCACTAGTTTCTCCTCCAAAGAAAGGCGACTCTTGAGAGCTGTGGGAACAGCGGCTTTGTGTGAAAAGCTCCCAGTCTGGATTTGGGGGGCACCATTCCCCCCTATAATCTCAATTACGTTGTATCGGTTTTTAATGGTCTGCTGTTTAAGTGAGATGGCCTTCTGTTAACCAGCAGCTAACACAGAATGATGGTTATAATACGCCAGGCTCCGTGCCAAATTCGTTGCGCAGCTGATCTACGAGTTTATCTCCCCGCAATTGGACAGAGTAGGTTCTAGAATGTTCTCAGGGTCCCCGTGCTACAGAGGCTGAAGCTAGTCAGGTGGCCGCCCTGTGCAGGATCCCACAGCAGGATGGGCAGTGCGGGCAGGACGCTGGACCAGGGTCCCGGGCCCTGGCGGCCTGTGCGTCCACGGGTGTGGCTGGAAGAAGAGTTTCGATTCCGGCCACTTGGGGCTCTCACTCTGCGTGAGCCGAGGCTGGGCTGCCGTACAGATGGCCCAGAGCTCAGGGGCCTCGGGCCACAGCAATCCATGCTCTCCCCGGGCTGGAGGCCCGACGCCCACACCCGAGGTGCCAGCAGGCTGCGCCCTCTGAGGCCAGAGGGTCCTTCCTGCCTATCCCAGTGTCTGTGGCACCGGCCACCTTGTCATGGCCGAGCTGTGGCCGTGTCACTCGGGTCCCTGCCGCCATCTCCCTGCGGTGCGTCTGTGTGTCCCTCTCCTTTTACAGGACACCGGTCACAAAGGCCCCCTCACCCAGAGCGACAGCATCGTACGGCCCTGTTCCCGAATGAGGCACAGCGCAGGTCCGAGGACGGACCCGGACTGGGTGTTGGGAAGACAGCACCCCAGCACAGGCCCTTACTGGGCAGCGCCCCGGCTGTCGGCTCTGTGTGGCCCGGGGTGCCTGGGTTCTATCCCCAGCCTCACAAAGGGGTCAGCGTTCTGGAGAACAGGGCTGATGCGTGGATGATTAAAGAGTCTGGAGACAAAAGATAGTTCGAAAGGCATTAGGGGTCAGAGGAGCTTCAGCTGAAGGAACTAAAGGCTCTCCTTGTCTAGGACCATGGAATTTATTAAATACAATTTGTCCCAAGGCAAAGTGGGGACAATACATTTCAAAGGGCAGGGCTCAGAAGCATTGTCAGTGTGGCTGTTCAGGTGTTTGGCCAACAGGAGGCAGTAAAATGCCCTGAGCTGTCTGGCAGCAGACAGTCACATTCAGGGTTGGGGGAAGTGCCCCTGAGCCGTTTCCTGCAGGTAAACTACATGTGTGGCTCATCCTTGTTGAGCCCACCAAGTCCCATCAACCTTTTAACGGAACTCTTGTAATTATCACAGGCTGGCATTGGTTCCTGGCACTGGGGCCCGGCTTCCTCCGGGGACACTGGGCATGACTGGGGTGTGGCCTCGGCTGCCATCAGGTTCACGTGAGGACACAGTGAGGCCCCAGGAAACGCCAGGCAACAGAGGCTCCCGTGATTGTGGGGCTCCGAGGGAGCTGGGTGAGGAGAGAGATGCCTGGGGAAGGGGCACAGCCCCTTTAAAAGGCAAGAAGCACCCTCTGGGTGTCAGAGGGCGCAGCCTGCTGGCACCTTGAGCGTGGGCGCCGGGCCTCCAGCCTGGGAGAGAACGAATTCCTGAGGCCACTGAGCTCGCGCCATCTGCACGGCACCCAGCCTCGGCACATGCGGCATGAGAACTCCAAGCAGCTGGAATCGAAACTCTTCCTTCCAATCACACCCAGACATTAGAGCCAGGGCCAGGCAGGGCAGTAGGAAGTAGGAGCTGAGAAGTGTTCCAGCGCAGTGAGGGCGGGAGAGGGTCCTGGAGCAGCGGGTGTGTGTGAATATGTGTGTGAGTGTGTGTGTGTGTGTGTGTGTGTGTGTGTGAGTGTGTGTGTGTGTGTGTGAGTGTGTGAGTGTGTGTGTGTGTGTGAGTGTGTGTGTATGAGTGTGTGTGTGTGTATGTGTGTGTGTGTGTGTGTGTGAGTGTGTGTGTGTGTGTGTGTGTGTGTGTGTGTGAGTGAGTGTGTGTGTGTGTGTGTGTGTGTGAGTGTGTGTGAGTGCGTGTGTGAGTGTGAGTGTGTGTGAGTGTGTGTGTGTGCGTGTGAGTGTGTGTGTGGGGGTGTGAGTGTGAGTGTGTGTGTGTGTGTGTGCATGTGAGTGTGTGTGTGTGTGTGTGCGTGTGCCTGTGTGTGTGTGTGTGTGCGCGTGAGTGCGTGAGTGTGGTGTGTGTGTGTGTCTGAATGTGTGTGTGTATGTGTGAGTGTGTGTGTGAGTGTGTGTGTGTGTGAGTGTGTGTGTGTGTGTGAGTGTGAGTGTGTTGTGTGTGTGTGAGTGTGTGTGCGTGTGTGTGAGTGTGAGTGTGTGTGTGTGAGTGTGAGTGCGTGTGAGTGTGTGTGAGAGTGTGTGTGTGTGAATGTGTGTGTGTGAGTGTGTGTGTGTGTGAGTGTGTGTGTGTGTGAGTGACTCGTCCTGCCGAGGAGAAGGCTGGAGGACAGGAGGCTGTCAGGGGGCCGGGGCGAGAAGCACTGGAGACCTTGGCCAGAGCCCCCTTGGTGGGGGGCGGGGGCTGTGCCCAGAAGGAGCGGCCGAGGAGAGAGTGGGAGACAGGGGCGCAGCCCACCGTGACCAGCCTCGCTGTGGAGGGCAGAGGGGCAGAGGGGCCTGAGGGCTGGGGTTTGACTTCACGAAGGTGAACGAGACCCGGGCACAGACACATTTCCAAGGCCAGTGCCTGGCGGCTCTCAGGTCCTGGAACCTCCGGGCAGCAGGGCTGGGCCGTGGGCTGCGGCCTCGCTGGGCCCGTGGCCATGAGCTGCCGGCCGTCCCTGGGCCTCCGCCAGCCGGGGACGGACAGACCTCCCGGCACAGCCCCCTCACCGGCGCCCTCCTTCTCTTCTCAGATGGATGAGATCAAGGGGAAGGACCGAGTGATCCTGGCCTTGGAGAAGGAGCTGGGCGTGCAGGCCGGCCAGACGCAGCGGCTGCTGCTGCAGAAGGAGGCTCTGGACGAGCAGCTGGTGCAGGTCAAAGAGGCCGAGCGGCACCACAGCAGCCCCAAGCGGGAGCTGCCGCCCGGCATCGGGGACATGGCGGAGCTCCTGGGCGCGCAGGTGAGGCTCGGACGGGCCCCGGGGCCTCAGAGCTGCCCCACGCCCTCCCTTCCCTGGCTATCCCTCCCTCCACTCAGCCTGCCAGCCTGCTTCCCTCCCTCCCTCCTTCCATCCACCTGTCCATCTTCTGTTCCTCTCAGCCCTTCTCCGCTAATCCGCTGACGCCCCCTCTGCTCAGCCTGGAGCGGACGGGTAGGCAGCAGCGGCTTTGCCTCTAGTTGAAAAGAAAGAAATGGAGTTATCAGGCCCTGGCTGGTGTGGGGCAGTGGTCAGAGCGTTGGCCCATGGACCGAAGGGTCACGGGTTTGATTCCTGGTCAAGAGCACGGACCTCGGTTGCAAGCTCGATCCCTGGACCTGATCAGGGCACATACAGGAAGGATGTTTCTCTTTTTCTCTCCCTCTCCCCTCCTGCATCTCCTCCTCCTCTCTCTCTCTCTCTCAAAATAAAATAAAATAAAATAAAATAAAATAAAAAAGGAAAAAATATTCTCAGGTGAGGATAAAAAGAAAAGAAAAGTGAAGCGTCAGCGCAGGCTGTGCATGAGAGCAGACAGGGACCCAGCCAAGATGGGACACGAGGGCCTCAGCCAGCTGACGGGCATTTGGGGCGGCAGCGTGGTGCTTACTAGGCCCAGAGCAGGCTGCAGCAGCATCTGTCCATTCATCCGTCCATTCGTCCATTCGTCCATCCATCCATCCATCCGTTCACTCACTCACTCACTCACTCACTGTCCCAGCGTCTCGTGCGTGTTACGTGCAGACGCCATGAGCGAGGTGGACACAGGCCTGCCCTTGAGGAGTGCTGGCACCTTGCCAGGGCACTCGGCCCAGAGTGTGCAGGGGCCCGGACCCGGAGGCCCAGAGGCCCGGCCCCGGGTCTGGGAGCCACGGTGGGTTTGACAGGAAGCCCTTCTGCAGGCTGCTGGCGAGAGGCCGTCCCCGTGGCTGCACGCCTGGAGCCCCGTGGGGCCTGGTGCTGGTGGGAGCCACCTCGCCGAGCGGCTGCCAGTTCTCTAAGAGCTGGTCCCGGGAGCCAGTTCTCTAAGACGCTCCGAGTCGCTCCCGCCCTTCAGCGTGCACGCGTGTCTTTCAGGATCAGCACTTGGATGAGCGAGATGTGAGGCGCTTTCAGCTGAAGATTGCGGAGCTGAACTCGGTGATCCGGAAGCTGGAGGACAGGAACACCCTCCTGGCAGATGAGAGGAACGAGCTGGTAACGGCCCTGGGGACGGATGGGGAGCCGCGCTGGGCCGCGAGGCTGGCTGGGCAGGAAGCTGACGCGGAGGCCTCTGGCTCTGTGCTTCCCCGTTTCCTTCTGGTCGAACACCCGGCCACGGAAGCCTGTCCCTGCCCTTGGCCTCTGCAGGGTTTATTCTGGCGACAGTGAGAGAAGTGCTGAGAGGGTGGAGAGGATGCTCATGGGGTGTCCTTTGTAACAGCAACCAGAAGCGAAACAAGACGCCCCCCTGTGTGGCGCTCAGGTGCTGGTCAGAGTGACCACAGAACACTTATACAGTGATTGCACGCAGCCATTAAGAATGACGGTGCCGCCCTGGCCAGTTAGGCTCAGTGGTTGGAGCATCAGCCCCTGGACTGAAGGGTCCTGGGTTTGATTCCAGCCAAGGGCACGTACCTTGGTTGCAGGCTTGATCTCCTGCCCCAGGTGGTGCATGTGTGGGAGACGCACCAATTGATGTGTCTCTTTCATATCCATGTTTCTCCCTCTCTCTGTCTTTCCCCGTCCTTTCCACTCTGTCTAAAAACATATGGAAAAATAATCTTGGGTGAGAATTAACAAAAAACAAACAAAAAAAGAATGACCATATGGATCATGTTTAATTGCCAGGAACATTGGTTCATAGGACGAAGTTTCTAGAACAAAACTATATTGTTCATATTGGAGCCGCCTCAGTTATCCCCACTGCCAGCGCTGAGCCTTTCACGCAGGCGCCCTGGGCTTGTCTGTTGTCCGAAGAGGGCGGAGCCTTCTTAGGTCTGTGCTTGGGGAGGAGCTAGGTAGCGGGATTGACCTTTATGCACGTGACCCATGACCTCTGCAAGTGTGGCCTAGTGGACACAGCACAGGCCGCGGGCCAGCAGGGCGCCCTGGGGCAGATCTGGGGGCCCCTTCCGCGGGGCTCCCCTCTCCCTCTGAGCTCGGTGGGTGCGGGCGGGAAGCCCCGTGTCGATGTGACGCCAGCCGTCCTGGCTCACGGCCGCCCCTGTCCTCCGGCCGCAGCTGAAACGCTCCCGGGAGACGGAGGTGCAGCTGAAGCCGCTGGTGGAGAAGAACAAGAGGATGAGCAAGAAGAACGAGGACCTGCTGCAGAGCATCCAGCGCATGGAGGAGAAGCTCAAGAAGCTCACGAGGGAGAACGTGGAGATGGTACGTCGCCGCGGCGACCAGCCCGGCCGCAGGTCCGGGGCCCCCTCCCCACCCCACCAGGCCCCGGCCCACAAAGTCAGGGTGACTGTGTTTGCGGCCGGGAAGTCAGGGAGCCTGAGGGAGAGCGCCAGGAGCCCTGTGAGCCCCGCCTGTGCCTCTGCGCCTCCGCTTCCTCATCGCTGAATGGGAATGACGATGTGGGGGGGAGTGGGGAGGACGGGATGACGGCACCGAAAACCTGGCAGCTGGGGAGGCTCAGTGGTGATAGATGCTCTGCTGCTCCTAGAGGGGGCGTCTTTGTGGTCTGGGGGCAGTCTTGGCGGAGATGGTTCGGAGAGCGCTCTGAGGCTCGTTGCCCAACGCAGCCGGGGGGTAGGTCGCCCCCATTTTACAGCTGAGCAGACTGAGGCTCAGAGGCGATGCCCTTCTCCCTGGGCCCTTGCAGGTCCAGGTATGAGCGTGTAATCCGGTGTGAGGCGTGCTCCCTCCCGCTTCCCTGTCCGGCGGTCAAGGCTGGGTGTGGACGTCCGCCTGCCCGGGGCCGGCCCCGCCCTCTCCTGGTGGGTGGGCACCGGCAGCCACGCCTGCGGCTTGGTCCTTAGGCAGCCGTGCGCTCTTCCAGCTTGGGGACCAGGTGGCCGTCACCCCTCCATACACCCTCCCGTCCTGTATCCCGGAGCCCCGCTCCGAGCCAGGACGCGCACAGTGGGTCCTCGCCGGGATGCGCACAGTGGGTCCTCGCCGGAATGCGCACAGTGGGTCCTCACGGAGATGCGTACAGTGGGTCCTCCCCGGGATGCGCACAGTGGGTCCTCGCCGGGACGCGTACAATGGGTCCTCGCTGGGACGCGCACAGTGGATCCTCGCCGGGATGCACACAGTGGGTCCTTGCTGGGATGCGTACAGTGGGTCCTCGCCGGGACGTGCACAGTGGGTCCTTGCCGGGACACGCACAGTGGGTCCTCGCCGGGACGCGCACAGTGGGTCTTCACGGGGACGCGCACAGTGGGTCTTCACGGGGATGCGCACAGTGGGTCCTCGCCGGGACGCGCACAGTGGGTCCTCGCCGCCGTGGCTGAGCAGCGTTCTCTCCCTTGGGCACAGAAAGAGAAGCTGTCGGCGCAGGCGTCCCTGAAGCGACACACGTCCCTGAATGACCTGAGCCTGACGCGGGACGAGCAGGAGATTGAGTTCCTGCGGCTGCAGGTGCTGGAGCAGCAGCACGTCATCGACGACCTCTCCCTGGTGCGTCCGCCCTGGGACGCCTCCGCGAAGCCGGGTGCCCCGCCGTCCTGCCGGGTGGCACGGTGGCTCCCGGCGCTGCCGCTGCCACTGGGGGTCAGAGCCTGGCCGGACCAGGCCGGCTGCGGGCGGGCGGGCGGCTCTGGGGTCCCGGTCAGAGAGCCAGGCTGGCGGGTGGGCGAGGCTGACCGTGCCCACAGCGGTGTCTCCTTCCAGGAGCGGGAGCGGCTCCTGCGCCCCAAGAGGCATCGTGGGAAAGGCCTGAAGCTGCCCAAGGTGAGTGAGGGGGCGCGGGGCCCGGGGGTGCGGGCGGGGCCCGGGGGAGGGGACACGCGTCCTGCATGTGTGACGGTGAAGGCGTTCCTGCCGCTTCTCCGTGGCATGGGACTGACGGCGTGGACACGGTTAGTGTGACTTTTTGTGGGAAACTTGAGGATGCTTCGGCCTCAGGGGCTGCTCCCCGCAAAGGGAGAGCGTGAGGATTAGACCTTACGGGGTTAAAGGGCGCTCAGGCCTGGTGGCAGCGTCTCACCGCCCTTCCAATGGGGCAGGGGGAGCGTGGGGATGAGGCAGCGCAGCGTTCCTTCTGGAGGATGTGGGTGACGGGGCGAGTGTGCGAGTGTCCGGGCACAGGGAGCGGCCGGGGCGAGTGTGCGAGTGTCCGGGCACAGGGAGCGGCTGGGGCCGAGCTGGCCTGAGCGAGCACATGGGGGCCGGGAGAAGGAAGATCCGGTTTGCGTTTAAACCTGTAAACATACTTTTCACCTCCATGCAGACCGGGCCTGCTCACCTCTGGCTTCTGGCTTTCTGTTTTTAAATACACCGAGGGGCCAGATTATGATGATCTCTGAAGGCCTAATAATCCAGCTACTCTGTGTGTGTGTGTGTGTGTGTGTATTGGAGACCCGGTGCATGAATTCGTGCATGGGTGGGGTCTGGCCAGCCTGGCCAGGGGAGGGGACATGGGCTGTTGGCCAACCTGTTGGTCAAACTCCTGGTCAAGGGGACACTTTGCATATTAGTATTTATTCTATAGGATACACACTGAGTGGCCAGATTATTATGCGTTCAGAGATCATTATCATCTGGCCACTCAGTGTATGATTTTATTGACTTCAGAGAGAGGAAGGGAGAGGAGAGAGAGAGAGAGAGAGAGAGAGAGAGAGAGAGAGGGAAACATCAGTGATGAGAGAGAATCATCGGTCAGTCAGAGGGTTGGGACTTCGACACATCTTCTCTGGGACCCGGTTCACCCACAGCACCGTGCTCTGTGTAAAACCCCAGCACTTTCCCCGTCGGTGCAAATGTTGTAGCACGCTCCTTCCCCGAGTGCAGGAGGCGCCAGCACCTCCCGGGCCTGAGTGGACGTCACCGTTGCTAGGGCTGAGCCGGGTCCCCTGGGACCATCCAGGGACCGGGCCGTGGTGGCACTGGCGACAGGGAGCCTGGGGGGGGAAGGGAGCCCCAGAGAATTCGCCGGCGGCGGAAGCTGAGCTGTGTGACTCACCGGCACCAGGCTCTGGAAACCGGCTCCTCGCCGATCCGCCAGAGCTGGCATCCTGTCCCTGCCCGTGCCAGTCCTCAGGACGCAGGGCCAGAGGCTGCGGGAAGGGGTGCGCTGGGGCGGGTGGGGGCTGGACGGGGCAGCGGGGGGCGCCATGGAGTACGTGCTCTTCGTGCTCTACTTCTCCTTCTTCCTCTGCCTCTGCGCCCTGGTCTGCCTGTACTTCTCCGGCTGCCAGGAGATGACCTACCGGCATGAAGGTAGGCGTCGGGGTCCGTCCCGCAGCCGAAGCCCCCTCCTGGGCCAGTGGGCAGGGGCCGCAGAGGGGAGGCTGGAGCGCTGGAGGGCTGGCTACTCTGGGGCTCCCTCTTCCCCCCTCAGGGCGTGTGACCGGCTCAGGGCAAGCCCTTCTGGATATCAGAGCGAAACTGGGGTCCTTTACATCTTCTAGGCATATCCCTCCATGCTTGTCTCTTTGGTAAAAGGAGCCAGCAGACCAGCATGGGCGGGGAGAAGCTGTGCAGGAGGAGCGGACAGGACGGATGCGGTGCCCCTGCAGTCTCTTTCCCGGGAACCCCGGGGGTGGGGGGTGAGGAGGATGGAGACTGACTGTGCTTGCGGCCGGTGTTGCTGGTGGCTCCCGGCTCGCTCCTGGGAGGCCACACGGGGGCTCCCGTGGACAGCCAAGGGGCCGAAAAGGCAGGCTGCGGTCCTCACAGACAGGACCAGACCCCCCCTCCAGGGGGAAAACGGCCTTTTCCGGCTCGTCCTGTGAATGAAGGCACACCCTCTGGTCCAGGGTGGCTTCCCATGGAGACAGCGTCTTACAAAAAGCTTGCCCTAGAGCAGTGGTCGGCAAACCTCAGCTCTTTGGCCCCTTGAGCGTCCTATGCCGCTTCAAAGTAGACTCGCCCAGGCCGAAAACCGGCTTCTGCGCACGGGCCACGAAGTTTCCATCGCCCTGTACGTGCGCGCCCACACGTGGTGTTTTGTGGAAGAGCCACGCTCAAGGGGCCAAAGAACCGCATGTGGCTCGAGAGCTGCAGTTTGCCGACCGCGGGTCTAGAGGCATTAACCCCGGGCACGTGTTACAGGCGGTGTGCCGTGTGCCGTGTGCCGTGTGCCGTGTGCCGTGTGCCGTGTGCCGTGTGCCATGTGCCGCGTGCCGTGTGCTGTGTGCCGTGTGCCGTGTGCCGTGTGCCGTGTGCCGTGTGCTGTGTGCTGTGTGCCGTGTGCTGCGTGCCGTGTGCCGTGTGCTGTGTGCCGTGTGCCGTGTGCTGTGTGCCGTGTGCCATGTGCCGTGTGCCGTGTGCTGCGTGCCGTGTGCCGTGTGCTGTGTGCCGTGTGCCGTGTGCTGCATGCCGTGTGCCGTGTGCTGCATGCCGTGTGCTGCGTGCCATGTGCCGTGTGCCGTGTGCCGCGTGCCGTGTGCCGTGTGCTGCGTGCTGCGTGCCGTGTGCCGTGTGCCGCGTGCCGTGTGCCGTGTGCCGTGTGCCGTGTGCCGTGTGCTGTGTGCCGTGTGCTGCGTGCCGTGTGCCGTGTGCCGTGTGCCGCGTGCCGCGTGCCGTGTGCCGTGTGCCGCGTGCCGTGTGCCGTGTGCCGTGTGCTGCGTGCCGTGTGCCATGTGCTTCATGCCGTGTGCCATGTGCTGCATGCCGTGTGCCGCGTGCCATGTGCCGTGTGCCGTGTGCCGTGTGCCGCGTGCCGTGTGCCGTGTGCTGCGTGCTGTGTGCCGTGTGCCGCGTGCCGTGTGCCGTGTGCTGTGTGCCGTGTGCCGTGTGCTGCATGCCGTGTGCCATGTGCTGCATGCCGTGTGCCGTGTGCCGCGTGCCGTGTGCCGTGTGCTGCGTGCCATGTGCCGTGTGCCGTGTGCCATGTGCCGTGTGCCGTGTGCTGCGTGCCGTGTGCCGTGTGCCATGTGCCGTGTGCCGTGTGCCGTGTGCCGTGTGCCGCGTGCCGTGTGCCGTGTGCCGTGTGCCGTGTGCCGCGTGCCGTGTGCCGTGTGCCGTGTGCCGTGTGCCGTGTGCCATGTGCCGTGTGCCGCGTGCCGTGTGCCGTGTGCCGTGTGCCGTGTGCCGTGTGCCGTGTGCTGCGTGCCGTGTGCCGTGTGCCGTGTGCCGTGTGCCGTGTGCCGTGTGCCGTGTGCCGTGTGCTGCGTGCCGTGTGCCGTGTGCCGTGTGCCGTGTGCCATGTGCCGTGTGCTGCGTGCCGTGTGCCGTGTGCCGCGTGCCGTGTGCCGTGTGCCGCGTGCCGTGTGCCGTGTTTGCGGCCCCACAGCCTCTGTTGTTAGGGGACAGTGACCGAGTGCTCTTTTGTGTTTGGTCTCCGCCCTCAGAGCTGCCTCCTCCTCCCCTCTCTTCTTCCCTCCGCAGCTGCTGCCTCGGGGTGGAGGGGTGGGTCTGGTCTCTGGGGCAGCCCCGCTGGGAGGCACCCGCAGTGTCTGCCGCTGATGCCCTCACCGGGGCACGGGGCCTGAGCGCCTGGCCAGCAGCCCCAGGGTTTCAGCAACTGGGTCAGCCGGGGTCATGACCCCTGGAACGGTCCAGGCCACTGGCTGTAGGGGGTCCCAGCGTCGCACCCCGTCCTGTCCTGGTCCTTGGTGAGTGTGGCTGATGGTTCCTGGGGCTGCGCCACCCTGCCGGGCAGGGCCCTCCCTGCATCCCCACGCTGCCCAGGGCACATCGCAAACAGGCCTCCCCAGAGGCCTGGCAATTAGCGGTGTTTACAACAGCGAGGCCGCCGAGTGAGTGCGCCCCGGAGAGCAGGAGCCGAGCTCAGGCGGGGCTGTGCGTGCGTGTGCGTGTGCGCGTGTGTGCGTGTGCGTGTGCGTGTGTGTGTGTGTGTGTGTGTGAGAGTGAGATGCTCCCCCCTGGGGGTGCTGCTCTCACCGCCGGGGTCCCAGCCCCTGCTCCCTGGCCACCCTGAGCCCCGCGGGGTTTCTGCCCTTGGGGGACTGGGCACCTGGCTGTCTCCATCCTGCACGTGGAGAGAAGAAACACGTGAATCGGTGGAGCCCCTTAGGCGGCTCCCGCTGAGTGGCTGTGGATGGGAGGGGGCGCCCCGTGCGGACCTGAGGCGCTCGGCGGCAGACACATTAGCTTGGCATGAAGGTCACGCAGAGCCGTGCTCGGGAACACTCGTTCCCCAGAGGAGGAACGGGGGGAATGGGGCCAGGAGAGTCAGACCCTGTCCCCGGGGCTCCCAGCCCGGCCCAGCCCGGCGGGAAGGCAGTGATAAGCCTAAAGCAGAGCCATCTGTGCCAATAACCTGCCGGTGGCGGTGAGTGGAGGAGGAGACAGGTGAGCGCCGGTGGGGACAGGCTGGGAGGCGTTGGTGGGGTCAGGGCAGCCATTCTGGATCAGGCTGCATTTGTGCGACTCAGAGGAGGGAGGAGGGAGCCTGCGGTCCCGGAGGACTGTGTCTGGGCGGTGCCAGGCCCTGCGCTAGGCACCTGGGAGGCTGGGCAGGCTGGGTGGAGTGGCTGAAGCACAGCGGTAGAGGAGGGTGAGGCCTGGCTGGTGTGTTCCAGTGGTTAGAGTGTCAGCCCTCACACCGAGGGGTTGTGGGTTCGATTCCTGGCCAAGGGCTTGTGCCTGGGTTATGGGTTCCCTCTCTGTCCTTGGTCGGGGCGCATGGAGGATGTGCCTCTCCCACATCGGTGTTTCTCTCTCTCCCTCCCTCCCCGGCCCTCCTTCACCCTCGCTCTGAAAGCAGGGGAAAAGATGTCCTCGGGTGGGGATTAACCTAAAGAGAGGAGGGAGAGGGGTGGGGCTGCAGCGGTTACTGGCCTCCAGGGTGCAGACAAGGGAGGCCGAGGCCAGCGGGAGGCGGTCTGGTGACTTCACGAGGGAGGCCCGTGGCTGGACCAGAAGGCAGGGGCCGGGGCTGAGGGGCTCGGCTTGGGCTTGAGGTGGAGCCCGCAGGGGAGGCCCAGGAGCAGCGAGGGCGCCTGGGGGTTTGGCCTGAGCGACTAACAGGGCGGAGCTCTGTGCGGGCACTGGATGGGCAGTGGGAGCGGCGGGCATTGGGGGTGCGTCACTGCCCACTGGGCCCATGAGCTGCAGGGGAGACGCTGGCCATAGCCGGGAGTTCGGCTCCTGCCCCACGTGGATTAAAAAACAAAACAAAAACGGGCACAAGGCGGGAATGGCAGCGGAAGACGGGCGCCAAGGGCAGGGATGTTGGGGTGCGTGCGGTGTCGGCTGCTTCCCGCAGCGCCCCTTCAGAAGCTGACTCCGGTGACAAGGCCCTCCCTCTCCTCCCCTGCTGACGTGGGAGCTGTCCCTCAGTTACACCGTGGGGAACGGTCCGGCCCCGCGCTTTGTACATCGGGGAGCAGAAGGTTGCAGAGAGTGGGAGGTGCGCCCCAGCCCCACCCCTGGTTCCCCAGGTGAGGGGGGAGGGGGCACAGGGGGTCTGGGCGAAGCCAGGTCCGGACACACCAGTGGGATCTGGGGCTTGGCTCTGGAGTTAGTCATGGTTCTTTCTTCAAGATCACGAGAAACAGCCATCTATACTAATAGAAGGATAATATGCTAATTAGATCCGGCATCTTCCAGACATCTTCCTGGACAAAGCCATGATGGTGGGGGCCAAGGGAGAGGTGGTTAGGGGTGATCAGTTTGGCGGGGAGAGCAGTTAGGGGTGATCAGTCTGGCAGGGGAGAGCAGTTAGGGGCATTAGGCAGGCAGAGGAGAGCAGTTAGGGGCATCAGGCAGGCAGGCAGAGTGGTTAGGGGTGACCAGGCAGGCAGTCAGGCTGAGGGATTAGGGGCCATCAGGCAGGGAGGTAGAGAGGTTGGGTTGATCAGGCAGGTAGGCAGAGGTGGTTAGGGGAAATCAGGGCAGGGGAGCAGTTAGGTGCATAAGGCAAGCAGGCAGAGGGATTAGGGGCGATCAGGCAGGCAGGCAGGTGAGTGGTTAGGAGCCAGCAGTTGTACATCCCCCGAGGGGTCCTGGATTGGAGAGGGTGCAGGCTGGGCTGAGGGACTCCCCCTCCCCTGCACGAATTTCATGCACCAGGCCTCTTGTTGATTATAAAATTAAATAAAAATCCTCCCCAGGGATTGTTTGGGGGTAAAGACCATGTTCCTAAACCAAGATGATCTGGAGACTGTGTGTGATGTCTGCAGTCCCCAGGCCCCACCCTCCCAGTGTCTGACCCCATAGGAGGTGCTCCGTCAGGTGCCTGCTGAATGAATGAGTGAATGAGTGAGGGGGTGCATGAATGTGTATGTGAGTGAATGAATGAGTGAGTGTGAATGTGAATGAATGAATGGGGTGGGAGAAGTGCCGGGTAGGGAAGCTGGGAGGTCGTTACACAGTGACCGGCCTTAACATCCCCTCTGACTGAGGGATGGGTGCGTGAGGGTCCACTCACTGTTCCTTCTAACTTCACAAATGCTCCAAGTTTCCCGTGATAGAAAGCTAAAGAAGTGCTGCCTCTCAGCTCAGGCCTGGTGAGGACCGGGCCACATGCTCCCGGGTGCTCAGGGCCCCGTATGCCCTGGGTGTGGTGTCTAGAACCCTCCCCCTGGCCGCTCCGCTCCTTCGTGCATGCGTGCTGCTCCCTGAGTGTCCGCACGTGGGCACAGCCTGGGTGACCTTGCTTTGCGCCCACAGCTGAGGGCAGGTCCCAGGTCCCTTGGAGGGGCGGAGGCCAGTAGCCCTGCCCGGAGCCAGCGCCCCCCTGTCCTGCACCCCGTCCCGCCAGCCCGTTGGGAGCCCCAGCCCGGGCGCCCTGCGGCCCGGAGGCTGCCGTGGCCGGCGGCCCGGCGGCCTGGGTCTGCTCCTCACACGTCCCCGTTGCCTCCGCAGAAGCATGTTGTGGAGACGTTTTTTGGATTTGACGAGGAGTCGGTGGACTCGGAGACCCTGTCGGAGACGTCCTGCAACACGGACAGGACGGACCGGGCCCCGGCCACGCCCGAGGAGGACCTGGACGACGTGAGCGCACCCCGGGCCCCTGCGCCCCACTCAGCGCGCCCACCCCGCCCTGCCCCGGGGCCGGGGGCGGCACAGCTGTGGTCAGGGGAGGGGGCCCCCTCTGCGGGCTCTGGGCGGCCGGCGGCACGGGCTGGCGTGGGTCCCTCCCTCCCCCAGCACCGGTTTCACAGAGACTGAGGGCGCGGGGGTGACTCACCCTTTGGATTGAAATTGGTGTGTGGTGGCCGGTCCCTCATTCTGCCACACACACACACACACACACACACACACACACACACACAGATGCACATGCATGCACACGTGTGCACACCCCCACACCTCCCAGAGGAAGCAGCAGGCTGCTGCCTTCCTTAGAAGCAGGCGCGTGAGGGAGAGGCTGCACGCTGAGGGGAGGCAGGTGTGAACCCGCTGGAGGCCCCAGCCGAGGCCCCGCCCCCTTCCCTGGCACCTGGCTCACCGGCTGTGAAGATGGTGTCCTCTCTCCCCGCCCCACCCAGCCCAGCTTTCCTAGGAAAACGGAGTGAATGGGCCATGCCAGGCTCGGGCTTTTGATTTCTCTTCTCAGCCACAGCAACGAATGTCTCTCGGCACCGAAGCCGTGCTCCACACTGACCTCTCGCCAGCACACGGGACTGTGTCGCGTGGGGGCACGTGGGCATTTAACTTGACTGCCCTGTGACAGGCGTGTGCAGACAACACGCTGACTGACGCCCCCTGCAGGCGTGTTTCCGCCCGCGCAGTGTCACCTCCGTGGAGGAGGTCCCGGTGTGGGCAGTGCTGTGGGGGGCGCAGGCACACAGCTCCCTGCACGTTGGAGCTGGCCCAGGTCACAGGACTCTGGGTTCCAGGGTCGGCCATGGTGTCGCTCAGCGCCGTCCACTCCTGGCCCGGAGGTTCCCGGTCACCGTGGGCAGCAGCGGGGTGGGCCCTGCCCCGGACACACCCACTCACGCTTGTCATGGTTCCCTCCTCGCCCTCCAGACCACCACCAGAGAGGAGGCCGACCTGCGGTTCTGCCAGCTGACCAGGGAGTACCAGGCCCTGCAGCGCGCCTACGCCCTCCTGCAGGAGCAGGTGGGGGGCACGCTGGACGCCGAGCGGGAGGCCCGGGTGAGTGTGCGCTGGCTGGGAGGGCTGGTTTGTCCCATCGCCCTGTGGTTCTGTCCTGTCGCCCTGTGGTTCTGTCCCCCTGTGGTTCTGTCCCATCCCCCTCTGGTTCTGTCCTGTCGCCCTGTGGTTCTGTCGCCCTCTGGTTCTGTCCCATCCCCCTCTGGTTCTGTCCTGTCGCCTTGGGGGATAGCTTGGAGGGGATCTAAGAGGTGACAGGGTCGGGGGACACATTACAAACTCTCGTGGTGGCAGTGTCCCAGCGTTTGCCAAACCCCACGGAAACCGGAGGGTCTGTCAGGGTGCCTCAGCCCCTGCTGGCCACCGGGTCCGTCCACGCCTGCCCTGGTGTTGGGCTGAACTCTCTTCCTGTAATGCCCACCTGCTGGTCCTTCCCCGCCTTCGGGGGTCACCACACCGGGGCTGCTTGCCCTCCTTCCGAGAGCGAGGGGACTGGAGAGCACACCGGGGCCATTGCACACCCCATTCGCCCCGAGAGGCAGGGGTGGCGAGGGAGGCTGCGGGGGGGCGCTCCTGAACCACGATCGGCTCCGGCCCATCACGTGTAAGTCCGACAAGGTAAATGGCTGGGCATGGTTTGAGCTGAGCCGTGTGTGTGTGTGTGTGTCTGTGTGTGTTTTCAAAAATATATATTTTATTGATGTCAGAGAGGAAGGAAGAGGGAGAGAGAGAGAGAAACATCATTGATGAGAGAGAATCATTGATCGGCTGCCTCCTGCACGCCTCCCACTCGGGATTGAACCTGCTACCCAGGCAAGTGCCCTTGGCCAGAATCGAACCTGGGACCCTTCCGTCCGCAGGCTGACGCTCTATCCACTGAGCCACACCAGCCAGGGCCATGTGGGTTTTATTGGAAATTTTATTTGATATTGAAAAGTCGGGAGAGTTTGCATAGCCCTCCAGGCACCCACTTCTCTCGGGGAGTCAGAGCTTCTGCAGCGGCAGGCTTCCGGCTGTACGGGTAGCTTGTGGTGTCAGCTGAGTGGCCATGTTCCCCGAGATGGACCATGTGTGTCCAGTGTGCCACATCCCCTCCACTCCCTGTTAGCCACCCTCAGTGCTCAGCCCTCGCCCTGGGCGATAGATACAGGGCCCCTGAGATCGCCAGGCAGGTGTGAAAGTGCTCAGTGGTGCTAGTGGTTGCGTGTGAGCAGCCTCTGGACTGGGCTCCCTCCCTTTTGTTCTCCGTGACCCTCAGTCCTGGAGCCAGGGAACTCCGGCGGCTGTTCTCCTTGGAAGCCACTGAGGCGCAGGGCCGTCAGAGGCTCAGCCAGAGGCTCCTGGAGGGGTAGGGAGCTGGAGGGCAGCCAGCATGACCTTCTCCAGCCCTGGGCCTCCAGCAGGTGTGCCTTGGTGGCGGCTGGACTCGCCCGGAGGCACTGCCCCTCCCCAGGCCTCTGTGTCCTTGTCTGTAACACAGGGGCAGACCTGCCACCGCGCAGGCCTTTGCTTCTCCGGATGCTTCCTCCGAGGGCAGAGCCGGCAGCCCCCGGGGGGCCACGTGGGAGCGTGTGCTCTGAACACGGGCCCGTTTCTGAGGCCGCGCTGCAGCGACCCTTCCCGCGGCTCGGCCGCCCGTCCAGGTGAACCGCTCACCTTCTGGCCCCTTCATTCCAGACCCGGGAGCAGCTGCAAGCCGACCTGCTGAGGTGTCAGGCCAAGATCGAGGACTTGGAGAAGTTGCTGGCCGAGAGGGGTCAGGTGAGCGCAGCGGCCATGTGATGTCCCTGGAGCTGGGGGCCAGGGGGCTCTGCTGACCTGCTGTTCGCCCCCCGAGACAATAGGGGGGAAAGCGCCAGCGGAAGCCAGGCAAGAACCCCCGGCCGGCCAAACGGCCTGCGTGTGGGCCTTTAAAATAAGGGGACCAGATTTTATCATGGGTAAAGCGGGACACCATTGACATGGCCGCCGAAAACCGTATATTCCCTCCACGTTCTCCCACCGTTCCCTAGCTTGTCGCGCATTCTTTCCAAAAATCGGGACTTTTTTAAAACGCCGCAGGATGCGGGACAAATTGTTAAAAATCGGGACTGTCCTGCCAAAAGCGGGTCGTCTGGTCACCTTACTTTAAAACCCACAAGTTCCAAAGTTCTAACCTGACTCACTTGTTGTTTGTTTGCACAAAAATAGGACACAATCCCAAAAGCAAAGTGGTTGCCAAATCCTTTCTGACTTGTGTCTGAGGAAAAGCTGCCGTTGATGCCCGGGGTTTAACTGTGCCGATGAGCTGGGCCTGCCACCAGCTGCCAATCTCGGCAGAGGCCCGCCCCCACCCCTGGTCTCCAGGCTGTGACTGTCCCATAAAACCCAGGCAGAGCCAGGCCCGCCCCTGGGGTGGGAGCCTCCAGGGCGCACCCTAGCTGCTGGTGGGGAGGAAGCCGGAGCCCCTGAGCACAGGGGGGAGGAGTGTCTTCCTTCCGTCACTCACCGCCCTCTGTCTTCACTGAGCCCTGGCCTTGTGCCTGGCACAGAGACAGGAGGGCCAGTGCCGTGTGCTCAGGGGCTGACGGGGTGGCCGTGCTCAGGGCGGCACGGCCAGGGGATGAGGGGACGCTGTGGGGACGCCGGCCTGTGGGCCGGGGCGAACCGGCAGGAGAGGGGTCTGCGGGCCGACCTAGCCCCGTCACAGCGCGGCTGTTTCTCTGTCGCTGATACAGACGCCAGTCCCTGCGCTTTTAGGGACATGAGCCGGGAGCAGGGTATTCCACAAACCAGCCGCTTCTCTCTTCTGGGGTTCGAGGTTGGGGGCCGGCGAGGTCGTTCTAGCGGCCGTCCTCCTCTGGGAGCCCCGCCCCCAGGGGCTCTGTCGTGGCCACGGCGGCTCGGCCGTGTGCGGGGGGACATGCCCGGTGCTTCTCCTCAGGGCTCCACGTGGGTGGAGGACAAGCAGCTGCTCATGAGGACCAACCAGGAGCTGCAGGAGAAGGTACGTGCGCCTGTCCCTCCCCCGTGCCCGCCGGCCTCCGAGGCCGCTGTGGCCCCGAGTCTCCAGCCTCTCCTGGCAGCACCGCAGGCGGCTCTGAGGGAGACCCCTTCCTTGCATTCATCAGAGCCCGGTTCCTGGGGGATCCCGGGCCCTGGTGCTGGCTCCGTCCCAGGGAGGGGCAGAAGGGCTGACCTGGGCCTTCCCCAGGGCACCTGCAGACAAGGTCCCGGGCACCTGCAGACGAGGTCCCGGGCACCTGCAGACGAGGTCCCGGGCACCTGCAGACGAGGTCCCGGGCACCTGCAGACGAGGTCCTGGGCACCTGCAGACAAGGTCATGTGTTTGTCCTGATGGGGCTTCCAGAGCCCCCCACCCCAGGGGACGGGCCTAGGACACTGATTGACTGGCTGTCCTGGTCCAGTTTATGGACTGGAGGCCATGGTGCTGGCAGGGCTGAGCCTGCCCTCCCTCCCCGGTCATGGAACTTTCCGGAACTCTCTCCAGGAGAGAGTTCTCTCCTCATGCTTTGGGACAGACCTTAGCTTAACTTTTTCTCACCTGTCTGCAGTTTAGTGAGCCGCGCAGCCATGGCCATAGTGTGGTTTCAGGAACTCCCTGCCCCCCCCCATAGAGGTCCCCCGTGCCCACTGCAGTCCCCCCTCCCCCCCCCCCCCACGCCCTGGCAACCCAGTGTGGACTCGGTGTCCCTCCGGGCCTGCCTGCTGCACCTTCTGGGCCACAGGTGCCAGGCCTGGGTGGGTCTGGCTTTAGGCGTCCTGGATGCCAGGCGTCCAGGATAGGCCTGGCCTGGCCCTGGCACGGGGCAGGGCCTCCACGCAGCCCCGGCTCTGCCCTGACCCCTTGTGGTCGTTTGCATTTGGGCCGCTGTCCCCTGAGGCGTCTGTGCATCAGGAGAGAGAGCTGTCTGACCTGCTCGCTCAGTGCCGGGGCCACAGGAAGCTCTGGTGCTGTCTCTCCACTGCCCGCGGGGGCAGGACCCCTCCCCAGTCCCCCTGGGGTGAGGTCAGAGTGCTCCCTGGGGTGAGGTCAGAGTGCTCCCTGGGGTGAGGTCAGAGTGCTCCGTGACTCTCTCAGTCCTGCAGCCAGGGGCCTCGGGCGGCCATTCTCCTTGGAAGCCACTGAGGCACAGGGCAGCTAGTAGCTCATCCAGGGACCCCCAGTGGGGAGAGGGGGACGGGGTTGGGGGGAGCTGGAGGGCAGCCAGCATGACCTTCTCCAGCCCTGGGCCTCCAGCAGCTGCTAGACTCACCCGGATTAGGAGGACAAGGTCAGGTCACTCTTCCTTCCCCACCGTCGACCTCAGGGAAGGAAGGGACTTCCTCGCTCTGGGCCTCAGTTTCCCCATCACCCATCAATTCAGCAAATGCACGAGGCAGCCCTCCTCCGGGCCAGGCTCGGGGTGCTGCACCCGCCCGGCTCCTCGGCGCGGCCCCCTCCCGCCCCGCCCTCCTGGTCCGGGGCCACACGCCCCTCGTGGCCCCGGGAGGAGGGCGGCGCCGCCCACTGAGCCGCTCTGTGTCTGCTCCAGGTGCACCGGCTGGAGATGGAGGAGCGCCAGCTGAAGAGCGACATGCAGGACGCGCGGGACCAGAACGAGCTGCTCGAGTTCAGGGTGCTCGAGCTCGAAGTAAGGGACTCCCTGTGTTGTAAGCTCTCGAACGGCGCGGACATTCTCTTTGAGTCCAAACTGAAATTCCTGTGACGCCCGCCCCGCCGCCGAGCATGAGGAAGGGGGGCGCGCCCCGGGGTCCCTTTCTTTTTCTTTTCGAAACCTGTATGTTCACATGATTTCACTGCCTTAACGTCCCGGGGGTGGGGGATGCTCGCCGCGGTCCACGGACCTGTACCAGAGCCCACTATTTATTGCCTACGGCTTGTTTTGCACTTAATAAAAATGATTTGTTTTTGCAATAGTTTGCCTTTTTCATTTGTGTTTCATTCCCACAACGACCTCTTGCCTGCATGCCGGCCGCCCGGTGCGCCCTCTGCTGGCCGGGTCTCGGCCCTGCTGCAGGCGGGACCCTTAGCGTGGCCCCGCATGCTGTGCGTGGCACCCCCCTGAATGCAGGCTCCGCGCCGCTCCCAGCGGCCTGTGCCGTGTGGGCGCTGGCCTGGCCCGCTTTCTGTCGGCCACGGAGAGCAGGTAAGTGAGCCGGGACTCGCACAGAGTGCACAGACCTGGCATTGCAGCCCGGGGCTCACACGTTCCTTCCGGTAACTCGGCTGCAGCTGGAAGCCACTCCCTGGCCCAGAGGGTGACTGAGCATTGTACATGGTAGACATCGTGAGGGGTTTGTTCATTCGCTTGCTTTTATTTTATTTATTTATTTATTAATATATTTTATTGATATTTTACAGAGAGGAAGAGAGAGGGATAGAGAGTTAGAAACATCGATGAGAGTCATCGATCAGCTGCCCCCTACTGGAGATGTGCCTGCAACCAAGGTACATGCCCTTGACCGGAATCGAACCCGGGACCTTTCAACCCACGGGCCAACACTCTATCCACTGAGCCAAACCGGTTTCGGCTGTTTACTTGCTTTTAAAAGACATTTTTATTGATTTCAGAGAGGAGGGGAGAGGGAAAGAGAGAAATATCAATGATGAGAGAGGATCATGGACCCGCTTCCTCTTGCACGCCACACACTGGGGATGGAGCCCACAACCAGGGCAAGTGCCCTCACGGGGAATCAAACTGTGACCTCCTGGTTCCCAGGTCGGTGCTAACCCCTGAGCCACACCGGCCAGGCTAGACATTGCGTTAAACCTTCAGTTGCTCCCCCTGCACAGGCGGGCCTCGGGTGACAATGCCGACGGTTTCATGGCTTCCCGTAGACACCTTCCTGTCCCTAGCGCCTCGCTGCCACGTCACCTCCTACTTCTTCGTGTGTGTCTGTTTTCGCTGAACACTCGCCGGCGCCCCGGACATCCTGCGCTGGTGACGGTCCCTGCAGGACGGCTCCGCCGGCCTCTGCATGCGTGGGACCCTGGGGCCATGTTTCTGACGTTGCTTTCTCCTCCGGCTTCCGTGACAGTTCTGTTTTGGCTGGAACCTGGCGTCTGGTCGCCGGTCGCTGGCCTGGTCTGGGGCGGGGCCTCAGGAGCCAGGGTGACTGCCCGTGGCTCTCGCTCGTGCGAGCCGGGGTTTCGTTTGTGCAGCAGAAATCAGAACTTGCGTGAGGTTGCGGGCACTATGGATGCATCGGCCCTGTTAGGAAGCCTTTGAGGGGTCTTTGCTATTCTTCTTCCTCGTGAGCATCCTACCAGCGCTGCTCAGCTGACTAGAATTGTCTTCAGGCCTCTCCGCTGTCCTTCAGAGCCATTCAGTGATTTCCTAACTCCCATTCCCACGGAGTAGCAGCTTTCTCTAACGACCTTTACTTTTTTCTATTTTTTAAAAAAATACATTTTATTGATTTTTTTTTTCAGAGAGAAAGGGAAAGGGATAGAGAGCCAGAAACATCAATGAGAGAGAAACATCGATCGGCTGCCTCCTGCACATCCCCCACTGGGGATGTGCCCGCAACCAAGATACATGCCCTTGACTGGAATCGAACCTGGGACCCTTGAGTCCATAGGCCGACACTCTATCCACTGAGCCAAACTGGTTTTGGCTCTTACGACCTTTTCTACGGAGCTGCCATGTCAGTGGGCAGAAAGGCAGCCACTGGCTGGAGCAGTGGCCAGTTCCGTTTCTTGGCTCAGGAGGTGGATAAGATTCCTTTAAACCATGAGAAGCCCAGGTGAGAGGGAAGCTGATTGGATGAAGGACTTCCTCTCCCCTGCGTCTGCTACGACCTTTCCCCTAAACCAGTGGTCGGCAAACCGCTCTGTTGACCAATGAGTTTGCCGACCACTGCCCTAAACGCGGCCCTTGGCCACACTGCCCCCCTCAGAGGTGGCGGAGCCATCACTCAGAGGCCCGCTGACATGGCGAAGCCCGCTGTGGCCTCAGGGCAGCCCGGAGGAAGGGGCGGTGTGAGGTCCGGGGAGCATTCGCGAAGGTCCCTGCCGCCGGCCTGTCCGGCTCCCGGGGGCAGGGCAGCCGGGAGGAACCTTCGGGGGGACGGCTGGCCGCGGGGCTCTCTCCCTGCGGGTGCCCGGGCGGTGCTGTCCTTTCTGAGAACGTGCCACCTCTCGGTGACCAGTAAGAGCCTCTCCCGGGAGAATGCTTGCCCTCCTCCCAGGGTCGCTGAGATTGGGCTCCAGCCAGGCGGACCGGGGTGGCCGCTGGGGTGTGAGGGGGTTAAGCTAAGGTGACCGGACGTCCCGATTTTCAACAATTTGTTAACAGTTTGTTAGCAATTTGACCCGCGTCCCGTGGCGTATTAAAAAGTCCCGATTTTTTCTAAAAATCGGGACTTTTTTAAAACGCCACGGGACGCGGGTCAAATTGTTAAAAATCAGGACGGTCCTGCCAAAAGCGGGATGTCTGGTCACCTTAGGTTAAGCACCTGAACGAAGTCGGCAGATTAGATCCACGTACGTCTCCCGTCCACAGAGAGAAAGCACCACGCCTGCCACATGGGCTGTGCGAGGGTCACACGGGGTGATGAGCCCAGGGCTGTGCGGGGACCTTGGGCGCTCGCTCCCAGCACGGAAGTTCGCGGTGTGTGTGCCTCCCGGCTCCCCGCTCCCGGCCACGGTGAACCGCTTCTCCCGGCTCCCGGGTCAGAGGGGAAGAGCGTCCCCAGGAGGCCGCAGGCTGAACGGCGCTCTGGAGGAGCCTCTGCCCGCTGGAATTGGCTAGTTTTTGCCAAGTAACGAGGGGGAAGCGGCAAGTGGTACCTCATGCAGTCAAGTGCTGTGTTTCAACCCAGTCTTTTCCCCAGGAGAGAGAGCGGAGGTCGCCCGCCTTTAACCTCCAAATCGCCAGCTTCCCCGAGAACCACGGCAGCGCCCTCCAGCTGTTCTGCCGCCAGGAAGGAGTAAAGGTAGCATGCCAGGGGCTGGGTGCGGGGCAGGGCTGGGCGGGGAGGGGTGCCAGGGATAGAGGCGTTTTCATAAGAGACCCCTGCCCCCCGATCCTGAAAGTCATAGTTCAATATGGTTATCCTATTTGTGCCCCACGATAAAAGAGCAGAGCTGGGAAGTGGCCTTGAATTAACGCCGGCGCTGGCCCATGACCTCCCTGACCTTCCGTCTCTTTTTCGTTGATGGGAACTGGGCGGTCTGGTAACCAAGAGGAGCACTCAGCGTGGTGCCCGTCAGGCAGGGGGCGCCGTGGATAGGGCAGCTGTGATTGTCTAACAGCCCAGTGTCTGTCCCGCTCCTGGGGTGGGAGAGACCCTCCCATGGGTACAGAGATGGTCCTCCTGGCCCACAGGCTGCCGTGGCTGTTCTGGAAAGCAGGGATCTAACCCAAAGGGGCTGCTGGGATGACTCAGCCCCCAGACCCTGTGAGAGGAGGAAGGGGCGGGGCCTCGGTGTCCATGTAAGAGGAGGAAGGAGCAGGGCCTGGGTGTCCCTGTGAGAGAAGGAAGGGGAGGGGCCTTGGTTTCCTGTGAGAGGAGGAAGGGGAGGGGCCTAGGTGTCCTGTAAGGGGAGGAAGGGGAGGAGCCTGGGTGTCCCTGTTAGAGGAGGAAGGGGAGGGGCCTGGGTGTCCTGTAAGAGGAGGAAGGGGAGGGGCCTGGGTGTCCTGTGAGAGGAGGAAGGGGAGGGGCCTGGGGGTCCCTATAAGAGAAGGAAGGGGAGGGGCCAGGGTGTCCCTGTAAGAGGAGGAAGGGGAGGAGCTTGTGTCCCTGTGAGAGGAGGAAGGGAAGGGGCCTGCAGGTCCCTGTAAGAGGAGGAAGGGGAGGAGCTTGTGCCCCTGTAAGAGGAGAAGGGGAGGAGCTTGTGCCCCTGTAAGAGGAAGAAGGGGAGGAGCTTGTGTCCCTGTAAGAGGAGGAAGGGGAGGCCATAGGGAGTAGTGGGGACTGTGGCACAGAGGCTGGCGTGATGTTTTCTGTGGCTCACTCAGAAATGAACGTTGGCATCTCTTCCAGGACGTGGATGTTTCCGACCTCATGAAGAAGTTAGATATCCTTGGCGATAACGGGGTAACTATGAGCGCCTGGCTGTGGGGTCCGTGTTCTTGTGGTGGTCCGGTGTACTCTGTGGCTCTGTTCTGTTCTCATTTCTTCCTAGCGTAAGGGATGGGATACGTACAATGTACGGCTGTTAGATGGCCGTGTTCCCAGGGGCGGCTGGGCCTGCACTTGCCAGAAGTGGAGTTCTCCATTAGCTCATCTCCGAGCCCCTCAGAGAGAATGTCTCTGCCATTGAAAGCTGACCTTGAGGCTGGGGGCTAATCTTGAGAGGGTGGGACTGACCTTGAGAAGGTAAAGGTTGACTGTGAGAGAGTGAAGGTTGACCTTGAGAATGTGGGCTGACCTTGAGAGGGTGGAGGACACCGCTCGGAGAGGACCTGTCGGTTGCCTGGCGCTGAAGGTCTGTGGGAGCCCGTGCCAAACAGCCTTGCCCGGTTTTGTGTTTTAGAACCTGAGGAACGAGGAGCAGGTGGCCATCATCCAGGCCGGGACTGTGCTGGCGCTGTGTGAGAAGGTAGAGCCCAGCACCCACTGCCCTCGGGTCTCGCTCAGGGCGCAGGCCGGTCTGTCGGTCTGTGGTGCATGCGCACGTGCATGCCTCCTGCTTTCTGATAGAGGGTCAGTTGCCCGGCTGAGGGAAACTCGCAGACCGGGGAAGGAAGTAACCCCGTCAGGCCGGCCCCTCAGTGGGTGTGTTTCCTTTGGCCCTGCCCACGCCCCTGCTCACATGGACTTGAACCCCTCACACTTCCAGGCTGAGCCTCCCGTCAGCTCCCCTGCTGTGGCCCCCGCTGTCCCGCCGGGTGGCCCCGCCACGCTCAGCCTTCCCTCCGCGGTGAGACGCTGAGGGCATTTCCACGTTTCTTCCTATCCCCACCACGGGGTGAGCACCGACCCCTGTGTCTCTCTCCCATTTCACCTCCGGCCGGGAGGCTCGGGCGTGGCCTGGCCGGTGATGGAGAAAGTTCTCGGTGCTTTGTCAGCCCGGTTTCCGGGGCAGCACTGCCCGAGGGGCCGTGATGCTGGCTTCTCCCTCACTGCCGAGGGCCTGGGGCCTGCCTGGCTGTGGCTACAGTCTGTCTGGTTTCTGTCACCCACCAACTTCCTCTAGCCTCTTCCGGCTGCTCCCATCTGCCCCGACACCCAGAATCCTCCCGGCTGGTCAGCCTGGCACCATGGGTGCCCTGACCACAAAGAACTGCATCAGCCTCCTCTCCCCTCCCAGCTCTTCCCTCCCCAGCTCCCCCCTTTACCCCACCCCCCCCGCAATCAGCTCCTCCCCCCGCCAGTTCCTCTCCATCAGCTCCTCCCCTTCCTGCCAGCTCCTCCCTCAGCTGCCAGATCCCACACGGGTGGGTGCGAGCAGAAGCTGCTGCCGGGGCTCATGTTGAGGAGCCCAACTCTGCCAGGGGGATGGGGTCCGGCTCCCCGTTTGGGGGCAGTCTTGGGGACTGGACTGAGACGGGTGTTTTCACATCCTGCCACCTGTCCGTGAGCAAAGGTGAAATGCCCAGGAGTGGCTCTCTCCCTTAGAGAGAATGTGGGTGCTGTGAGCCCCCCAGAAAGCGGGTCAGTGGGACCCGCTGAGAGCAATGACAGGGCAGCTGGGCGGTCACCCGTGGGGCTTGCTCCGGACCCAGGGTTTTCCGGGGACGTGGGCATCTCAGCTGAGATAGGGGCGGTCCCCGTCAGACAGCCGGGCAGTCGGCCGGCCGGGCCGGTCATCCTGCAGAGCAGTTCTCACGGGATCAGAGGCCCTGCTGACTCTGCCGTCACCCCTCCACCATCACACCGCAGCTCTGGATTGCCACCCAAACCAGCACCTGGGCAAACGGGCCTCGCAGTTCTCGGGTGAGAGGCCAGGCCTGCTTCGTAGCGTGGGCGTGGAGGGCCAGGCAAACCAGGGCGGGATGTCCCAGGCTGTCCTCGGTGACCTCGAGCTAAGGCTTCCTCCCCTCACCATCCCAGCACCCAGACCCGCCTCAGGTCAGGGGAGGCCAAGGTCAGGGACCAGGTCTTGCCCCTCCACCCACACGGCACATGCCCCACAGAGAGGCCTGGACACAGGGCCCGGGAGGTTCACAGGTGAGGGCGAGTCACCTCCTTTCCCTCAAGTTCAAGGCTCATCAGAAAGATGGGAGCTGGAAAAAGCCCGTGTTTCTGCTGGTCACGCGGGATCAGAGAAGGTGACTGAGGCCCCCCCCCCACCCCCTCCTGGTCAGGCTTGCTAATGGCTGGCCCGGGGTCCCGGCAGGGGTGTCCCTGAGGGGGAGCTGGGTTACAGGGTCCGCCCGGCACGAGTGGGCGGTGAGAGCTGGGGGGGAGGGGCACCTGCCGGGCTCCCCAGACTCCTCCAGGCCTGGGGGCGGACTGGCCCCCGCCCGCCCGGGCCCTGCGGCTCCCACTCCCGGAGCGAGGCCTGCACACGGCAGTCTCCGAAGTGGAGTTCGCGACCTCGCCTGCCCACGCTGCTCGTGGCCCGGACTCTGTCCGCCGCGGAGGAGGCCCTGTCCCGTCCCTTTGAGCACAGCACGCGCCCCGCGCTCTGTGAGCCCGGGAGAAGGAGGACATCACGTCCTACAGAGCCTGTCCTGGGAGCAGCCGGCCGTGGTCACTGACACCGACTCCCGTTTCAGTTTGTTCATCTCACGACTGCTGACGTCAGGACGTGAGGAATGAAACCGTTTCCCTGCCCAAAACACGCTCACCCGTCCCTGAGCACCAGCGCCCCCTCAGCACAGCCCCCGAGCTGCAGGGCCGCTGCGCCCCAGGCTGTAGGGGTGCCGGTGAGTCCCGTGCGGAGCCTACAGCCTGGGCACAGCGGCCCCTGCCTCAGCCCTCAGCAGCTGTGCCCCTCGCACAGCGGTACTGGGCACATGTGACTCTCAGGCCCTCGCGGCTGCACCCCTGCATGGCTGGACCCCCCTCCTGCCTGCATCCCCTGCTCAGACATGCCTGGGGGGCGGGGCTGCAGGGGCAGTGCTGAGGGCTGGGTTCAAAATCCCCACTCCCCACCCGTGTGACCTTGGACAAGAGACTTAACCTCAGATCCTCGCCCCCAGATCCTCACCTGTAAAATGGGGTGATGCTGGCTTCTCCCTGGGACGGCTGAGAGGGGCCGGAGGAAGTCCCGGGCATTCGGCCAGCCTCACAGCACACAGCAGGGTAGCCTCCGTGCTCACGGCCGGCTGCAGAGTCCAGATGCCACTCTCGCAGTCCTCCACGCTCGGGCCCACCACGTGCTAGGCAGGCTCCCACACCACGCGTGCCCACTGCCTCCGGTACTCAGGGGCTCGCCTGGGTACCCCCACACCCATCCACCGACACGTGCCCACACGTGTGTGTCCATGACCCGCCGGTCCCTGAGCAAACAGCTGGAACATCTGCAGACTGACATCCATCCTGAGGCCGCCCCTGGGCTGCGCCGGGCCTGGCCCCTGGGCCAGGAGCACCCTGGGAGGAGCCCCGCCCTCAGTCGCTCCTCCGCCCGCTCTCTTCCAGTGGCTGAAGCAGATCGAGGGCACCGAGGCGGCCCTGACCCAGAAGATGCTGGACCTGGAGCGGGAAAAGGTAAGCAGCGGAGCCGGAGGAGGCGGGGAAGAGCTCAGGTGACCCCCCCCGCCCTCGCCCCGGGAAAGCCGGCGTGCGCTTTCATGTTACTTATTCGCACGCGTTTCTCTTGCTTTTGCCCGGGCGCCTTTCTGGGTAACGGTGGTCATCCATCCACCTCGCTGTTCACTTACTGTATGTTTCGGGCGTCTCTGGTGTCCGGGCCTGGTTCAGGGGTTCAGTGCCGAACGCGGGGCGCCTGCTGCCAGGGGCGGCCTCCAAGCCCCTGGGGCCACGGTGCGGCGTGCAGTCGGGGAGGCACGTTGGGGATACCGAGGCGACTCTCCTTACGGGCCGGAGCGCCCGGGAAGGAACCCCGCACCTCCGTTTCCTTAGCCATAAGCGGGGTTCAATCTCCACCTCATGGGGCTGTGGAGCCCAGAGACCCCTGATGCGCAGCCTGTTTCTGCACAGCACCGGGCGCCCGCGGGCACCTCTGGTGGTTTTTCACCGGGAGCGTGTGGGCAGCCGGATGGGAAGGGAGGCAGGCGGGGGTGTCAGAAGAGAGAACTGTTGAGCCTTCTGAGACCAGAAATGAGAGGCAAGGAAGGAGTGGGCGGGAAGCACAGGCCTGGAGCCGTGTGTGGTGTGGAAAGACCCCCGAGCTGGAAACTAAGGCACCCACGCCCCCTCAGCACAGCCCCGAGGTGCGGGTGGGCCTTCGGAACAGGTGAGGACCTGGGTTAGGTCCCTTGCTTCTGCGCTGGCCCAGGGCCTGGGTTTTCAGTCCTGTCACTAGGCAACTGGGTATCCAGCACCAGGCTCTGGTCCACTCAGGCCCTCTGTCTCCTCACCAATAAAGTCAAAGGGCTACCGCGCTCTAACTCTGAAACCTTCAATTTGCAATGGAGAGCGACTGTGATCTGCAGAGACGGAGCCTGGGACTGAGAGTGGGACCTGCAGGGCAGGGAGGGAGCGTGGGGCAGTGACACTCATGGGGGGGGGTGGCGGTGTTGGCCACGTGGGGCAGAAGACCTGCCTCTGGGAAGGACTGAGACGGTCGGCGGGAGCCTCAGGATGTGGTAAGAGGACCAGAAAGGATTCCTGTGGGAGCCGGCACGGCCACGACATCCTCAGCCCCAGGGCGCCTATGTGCCACCAGCTCAGCCAGGCTCAGTGACCCTGAGAGCGGGCGGTGAAGGATGGAGAAAAGACAGACAAGAGAGTGAAAGCTGGGTCTGGGTGGGACACTGCTCCCGGATGCAGCGACAGTGCCAAGGCCTGTAAGCCACGTCTTTATTTTATAGCCGATGCCACGAGGCAAAGGAAGGGCGTGGTCGATACGTTCACAACATTCTCATGGGTTTCGATCCTATTCAATTACACGCATCTGAACTCTACCAAGCCCACATCACTCAGGCGCGTGGGGCCAGGTGTTCGGACCATCGGCTGGCTGTCACTGTGCTGGAGGCCCTGCCCTCCACGCTGGGAGGCCCTGCCCTCCACGCTGGGCTTGCACGTGGCCATGAGAGGGCTGTGCCCTCTCATCAGTCCGAGGCTTGAACCTGCCCAAACACTGTAGCCGCTCTTCACAAATTCAGGCTTGGGGACGGGGTTGGAGGGGGACCCTTCTCTGCAGTTGGACACCCACTAGGGCGGGAGCCCTGATCCGGGTCTGTGGGCCTGTGAGGCTCCCGCCAGAGGACTCAGACAGGGAGCCAGCAGGCGCCCACCCGCCCCTCTCTCCTGAGGCCCCAGCCCCCTCCTCAACCTGGGAGACGCGCGGAGCCAGGGCAGGCGGTAGGCTCTGCAGAGCCGGCTGCAGCGGCTCCTCTGCTTCTGACCGCGCCTCCTCCCCCAGGACCTGTTCAGCAAACAGAAGGGCTACCTGGAGGAGGAGCTGGACTACAGGAAGCAGGCGCTGGACCAGGCTCACCTGGTAGGACCCGGTGGGGTGGGCGCGGTGGCTTCTGAGACTCAGCCGTGGAGGCCGCGCTCTCCTCGGCTGAGCCCGTGCTCCGAGTCCTCCCTGTGCCGCGTGGGAGCCGCAGAGCGCCACCTGCACGCGGGGGCGGGAATGGCCGCACAGAGGAAGGGTCCGTTTTCCCAAATCATCGTGACTGTCAATCAGTCCGCTTGGTGGCTCCTTTAGACATGCTTGTCCAATTCTAGGAATCATTTCAGATGAATGGAAAAAAAAACACACACACCCTCTTATGTTTGTTTATATTTAAATATTATGCTTAAAACGGCAAAGCAGCCCTGCTGGCATGGCTCAGTGGTTGAGTGTTGACCTATGAACCAGGAGGTCACAGTTCAGATTCCTAGTCAGGGCACATGCCTGGATTGCAGGCTCAGTCCCCAGTGGGGGACGTGCAGGAGGCAGCCTATCAATGATTCTCTCTTCATTGATGTTTCTCTCTCTCTGTCTCTCTCTGTCTCTCTCTCTCCCCCTCTCCCTACCTCTCTGAAACCAATCAATCAATCAATCAATAAACCTTCAAGACAGTGTTCCTGTGGATAGGAAAGAGACAGTCATGAAGGAACAGGGAAAGCAGGGAGCGGCCGCCTGTTCATCAGAACAGAATGGCCCGCTGTGAGGGCTTTTGCTCTATTGCTTTTCTTTTTTTTAAAGATTTTTCCGGGAATCAAACCAGTAACCTTTCACTGCACGGGGATGTCCCACCCACTGAGCCACACCTGCCAGGCTAGTATTGCTCTTTTGCCACAGACTGGTCCTGGGCTTCCTGGTGACTAAGGCAAAGCTCATGTTCAGGGTCCCACGTTTGTCAGAGGCTCCGAGGACCCACAGCCGAGGGCTATGGTGGCGGCCTTTCCAGCGGCGAGAAGTGCGAGGTCAAGGCCACGCCAAGCGGGAAGAGGCAGGGCAGCGGACAGAGCCCGGCACCTCCGGGCCAGATCCCGTGTCGTTACAATCACCGTGCAGAACGGGTGGGACTTGGTCCCGGCCCGCTGGGCCCCGAGCCCGCCTGAGGCGAGCACACTGTGCTGGCGCTGAGGAGGCCGGGGAGCCAGGGCCCCCAGCAGGAGAGGGTCCCCTGCGCTGCCCCCGCCCCACACCTCCGCGCGCCTCGTCTTGCCCGTCCCCCCCAAACGGGTGCCTGGCTGTGCCGTCTTGGGGCGTGGAGCTATTCCGTGGGAAGCGGTGTGCGCGGGCATCCAGGGGGCCGAGAAGGTAGCTCCTTCGTCCCTAGACGAAGGCACATGCGGCCTCGCGGGGAGCTGAGAAGAAATGCCTCCAATGACGATGGGCGCGGTGCTCTCCCAGGCCCACGCTGCCTTCGCTCTGCAGCCGTTAGCCGCGTGGGCGTCTTCCTTTCCCAGGGCGCAGGGTCGCTCCGCACGTCGCTCCCACTGCCTGGGTTACAGCCGTCTCCTAAGCCGCCGGCGGCCCCGGGCGTGGCGCTTCCGGGCGATTCCCTCCTCAGCGCCCTGAGGGAGGGGGTGCTTGTTCACAAGGTCAGGGGTCAATCAAGAACCAGTTGAATCACACATTTTTTTAAAACATGCTTTTATTGAATTTTAGAGAGAGAGGAAGGAGATGGAGAGGGGGAGGGAGTGGGAGAGATAGAAACATCCATGATGAGAGAGAGTCGTTCATCGGCTGCCTTCTGAACGCCCCCCACTGGGGATCAAGCCTGCAACCCAGGCCTGCGCCCTGACGGGGGATCGCACTGCGCCCTCCTGGTTCCTGGGTCGGTGCTCAGCCCCCTGGCCAGGCTGGATCACACGTTGAAGGGGTGGTTATGATCCTCTGTTCTCCTTGCCCTCGGATCCAGGAAGACACGTTCCCAGAAACGGGTGCGGGGCTGGGCCCGGCTCCCTCACCCCCCTGCTGTGGCTGCCGGCCGCCGGCGGGCCCCTGCCCGGGCTCTGCCGCCCTGGGCTGAGGGTCCTGGCCGGGGCGCCCGCCGGGACTGTCCCCCTGTTCGCGACCAGGCCCTGCCTGTGTGCTCTGCCCTCAGAAAATCCAGGAGCTGGAGGCCACGCTGTACGACGCGCTGCAGCAGGAGCCGGGCGGGAAGGCGGGCGCGGCGCTGAGCGCGGGCCAGCGGGAGGGCCTGCAGGCCGCCGTGGAGAAGGTGCGCCGGCAGATCCTCCGGCAGAGCCGCGAGTTCGACAGCCAGGTCCTGCGGGAGCGCATGGAGCTGCTGCAGCAGGCCCAGCAGGTGCGGCGGCCACGGCCACTCCTCGCCCGTGTTGTGTTGGTGCCCGGTGCCTTAGTGTCCTCGCCCCAGCCGGCCTGCAGGGACATCTGCTGGGACCACAGGCCATCACCACACCCTCCCGGGACACCGTCCCTCTCCCTGCCCACCACCCCCCACCTCACCCTTCCCAACACTCAGCAGAGCATCCCCTCTCCGGAGACCCTCCTTGGCTCCCCCCTGCCCAGAGGATGCAGCCTGGGTTGCTTAGCCCCTGCCCCCTCTACAAATGCATCATCTTCCTCTCTCTTATCGCACCATTGTTGTTTGTGAGTTTTCTAATGTCTGTGTACCAAGCACTGTTCCAGGACTGGGGGCCCCAGGACCCTGGACTTTCAGGGTGAACCCCAGGCAGGCCCTCTGCACCTCTGCCCCCGTTACTCCCTCTGCCCACTCCCCCTGGGGTCTTGCACCACCTCAAATTGATGGTCCTGCCCAGGACACGCCGTGCTGTGTCCAGTCTTTATTTTACGTTTTAAAGAGACCCTGTCATAAGAGCACACGCTGTAGACCTCTAATTCCACTTCCGGAGCGGGCAAACCCTCCGTTAGTGAGTGAGATCAGAACGGAGTTTGGGGGGTGCGGGGGTGGGGGGGGGGGACTGAGAGCGCCTCCTGGGGTGGGAAAGCCACTGCTCCTTGGTGAACAGGGGGGTCCGGTTTAGAACCCGAAGGCCCTGCTGACGCGGAGGGGTGTGTTTCAGAGAGTCCGGGAGCTGGAGGCCATGCTGGAGGCCCAGCGGCGGCATCTGAAGGAGCTGGAGGAAAAGGTGGGTGGTTGGCGCCCGGCCGTGGGGGCTGTGCCAGGGCCGCGTTAGCGGGAAACCTTCTCTCCTGCTGGAGAAGGGGCCGTCTCCAGACACCCCCTTTCTGCCCTGACCCCTCCCCGCCAAATCGGCACGCCCAGGAATCAATAGCTGCTTGGAGCATGCTTCTGGGAAGTGCAGTTTGGGATGAAGTGTGTGTGTGAGTGTGTGTGTGTGTGTGTGGGTGGGTGGGTGTGTGTGTGGGTGGGTGGGGGTGTGTGTGTGTGTGTGTGTGTTGGGGGGAGGCATGATGTTGTTTTTCTCACAAAAGACCTGCCGCCCCCCTCCACGTCACCTCCCTGGGAAGGAGGAGGCAAACCCTAGCCACAGGTTTTGGGGCTCCCCCGGGGGCCATTCCCCTCCCGTGGCCGCCTCTGTCAAAGCCAGGGCGTGTCCTGGACATCTCTTCCCTCCTGGAGAGAAGCCAGGCCAGCCTGGCCCGTGCTCGCACCAGCCCTGTGAGGCTACAGTCATTCCCGTGTTCCCGGTGAGGAAACCGAGCCCGAGAGGTGCAGACGCTTGGCCAGGACCCGGGGCCGGGAAGGGGCCGCTCGGAAACCCCCTCACTTCCTGTTTCTCTCTCCACACCTCACCCCGGGGCCCACGTTCTTAGAAAATGCTGCCCCTAAATCCCATACTCCGCCTCTTACACCTCTCTCTCTTTTTCCCTTTCTTGTCTCATTTTCTTTTGTCTTATTTTATAGTTTCTGTTCCTTTTTTTGTTTTTCTCGCTAGCGTTCATTCTGTGGCCTTGAGGACGGCAGGGAGCCGAGACCTGGGGTTGGTACCCTTTCCTTTTCAGAGAAAATCTCAGGGCTTCAAGGGCGAGCGCCGCCTGGTGCGCCTGTGACCTTCCCTGGAGCGAGGCGGGGGAGGCTGGGCTCTGCTTGGCTGGGTCAGCCTTCACGCTAAGCAATGCTCAGGCAGGGTTTGTGCAGGGCCGGGGAGTGCCCCGGGCCTCATCAGGTGGGGGCGGGAAGCCACAGGGGCAGGGAAGCTATGGGGGTGGGAAGCCACAGGGGCGGGGGGCCATGGGGATGAGGGGAGGTGGGTGCTGCAGGGCCGGCTATCTGGGTCCTGTTTCTTCCTCCCCTGGATTTGGGGGAAGGTCCCAGCGGGCTCAGCTGGAGCGGCAGGACAGCAGTTGGGGCAGGAGGGGGCAGGTCAGCCTGGGGCTCTCCCGCCATGTTAGTTTCCCCTTGTTCCTGCATCCGGTCACACTATTTTTCCTTTCCACAGGGCAGAAAAAGAGCCGGTGGGATAAACTGAGGCCTATGGCAACCCCACCCACACGAACCACATTCACAAGCTGTTCCCCGTGGGCTCACAGCCCTGAGGGTGGCGGAGGGCCTTTGGATGCAGCGGTCCCGCCAGGCCGAGCTGGAGGAGTCTGCAGGGAGGACGGGTTGTGTCGATCTCGGGGCCGGGAGTCCCCATGGGGGGCCTCCAAGGGCCCACGGGGCGGAGACCCGACTGCCAGGGAGCCAAGTGCAATTACCGGACACGGCGCCCGGGAGAGCGTCCGCGTGGCCTGGGGCCGGCCGTGGCCGGCCTGTGTGCCGCCGTGGCCGTGGCCGTGGCCGGCCTGCCGGTGGACACAGACCCTGTACATACGTCCCCGTGAACGGCACCCTGTGCACCCAGAGGGACTGGCCAGTGTCCCTGTGACCTGTACCCGGCCCACAAAACCCTCCGGACGTGTGTGCAGCCGGCCCAGCGGCTGACGGCCAGAGGGGGTGGCTAGGGCCTCGCCTGCTACAGAGGGCGAACCCCAAGAAACCCGAGCTCCATCACCCCCGTGCGTGTGACCTGGAGAAAGTCCCGGAGCATGACAGTCCTGGGGCCACGCGGAGTGAGGACTGGGAGGCCCGGCCCCGCTGACCACCGGGACCGGCTCCATCTCGGTTGTGATTTGCAAGAGGAAGAGATGCTGGGAATGGCGCTCCTTCCGCAGCGGTCTGAGACCGGGCCGCACTCCTGCTCACGGTGACCCGCCAGGAGTCAGGCCTCCCAGGAGGACAGGGGCGGCCGAGGAGGCCGGGGCGCCCTCCGGGGGAGTGCTTCTGGAGAAAGCATCTGGGCGTTGCCGCTGCTGTTCTCTCAGGATGGGGCTTGGGGAGGCTGAGTGGGTCGTGTCCAGAAGAAGGCTCCTGCTCACCTGCCTGCCGTCCCCCACACCTTCGGGAGGAAGACGTTGGACAGACTGGACCAGGTGACATAGACGTGTGCGTGCGCAGGGAAGGACAGCCACGCTGGGCCGGGAGAGGCAGCGGAAGGCGAGGACGGGCTGATCCCGAGGACGGGCACTGCCGCTCGGTGCCCGTGGGGCGACGCGGGCCCTCCTGGCACAGCCGGTGAGAAGAGCCTTCGGTGGAAAGGAAAATACCTGCAGGTCACGTGGGGGCGGGCACCCAGGAGAAGCGCGGGGAGTTCTCGGAAGGGCAACCCCAGGAGTGAAGGACCCAGCCGTGGGCACCAAGGGGGCATCCCAGCCCCACGGGGAGGTTGTTCCCACCAAATCTAAGGATTGGGGGCCTGCGGAAGCGCCCCGGAACTGCTGAGCGATACTCGTTCTCTTATTCATCTAAACCCAAAGCACCTGCTACCCCAGCCCGCCGACTTGCCAACCTTCAGTGACCAAACACGACCGAACGGACGCCCGTGCGTGAAGACCCGGCGCCTGAGCACGCGGCGGGGACGGGCGTGTGGGCCGCGTGGGCAGGGAGGACCGCGGGCCCCGTCTGCTCGCTCGGGGCCCCGGAAGCGGAGACCCTGCCTTGCTGCCTGGGTCGGCGGGGGCGCCAGGGGGCACGCCGGGACTCGGGAGGCGGTTCCTGTGGCGCGGGGTCCTCTGCCCGCTGCAGGAGGGCACAGGAGGGCGGCCCCCACGCGTCCACCTGCCGTCTGCTCGCCCTCACGCCCGGGCGGCGGGCGGGAAGGGCGCGGACTTTGAAGTCAGACCCACGCAGGTCACCCGCAGCCCGGCGTCCTCCCTGCCGCGGACACTGGCAACACGCTTGCCCCTCGGCGTCTCGGTTCCTCCAGCGCCTCCTGAGAGCGCTTCTCCGGCACAGCTGGCGGCCACGGGTCTCTGGGACCCTGGCAGGGGGCGCAGCAGGGGCTCCCTGCTCCTCGGTGGGTGGCGTCCTCAGAGGAGACGGCATAGCCCACGGGCCCAGGCCCGTCTCTCAGGCGGCACGGGTGTGAGGGCTGAGGCTCACGCCGGCAGGCACGGAGCCGCCGCGGCCCGGGAGACCAGCATCGCCGACGGAGCCGGCGTTGGCCGGGACGGTCCAGGCGTCGCTTCCACGGTCCCTGCCAGGGCCGGCCGGTGCCAGGAGCGTTCTTCTCAGGGAACCTCGGCGCTGAGGGAGCCACGCCCCGGCGCCCAGGTGAGCTGCACCCCTCAGGGGGGTGGTGGCGGTTGCCTGGTAACACAGCCCATGGTCCACATGGGTGGTTTCCAGGGAGCAGAGCTACGGGGTGAGCTGGACCCAAGGTCACATCCTTACACAAACGGGGGAAGGGACGGGTCCGCCCCTTTCACGTCTCACGTGGTTCAGGGTTCCGGTTCAGGGTTCGGGTTCTGGAGGAGGCCACACACAAATGAAAGAGACTAGAAGAGCATTAATTTGAGAATATTGGGGGCCAGGTGGGAGCCCGAGAGAGGACTGCCGCCTCGCTCTGGCCTCGCCATCCCTTTCATTGAGGTTATGAGATACACCCATATCCTTTTGGCAGGAAATTCCAATAATAGCCAAATCAGCAAGAATTTACACATGACTGACAGGTGGAGGCCGAGTTAGCTGCCAATGTCTCAGCTAAACAGTGAGCGATTAGCTCCGGCCTTTCAGAGCAATTAAGGTTGACCAGCCTCCGGATTCACTGTCCACACCTCTCTGTTGTGACAGTGATCGGTTTCTGGCATCTACTCTTCCCCCCCAGCATCCTCACAGGGCCTCTGGGGGGGGGGGGGCAGCCAGGTGCTGGGCACGGGGCTGGGCACGGGGCAGGGCACGGGGTGATGCGGCCGCTCACTCTGCACCCGGCACCTGGCGGCTCTGCAGGCCGAGAGGCCAGGGGTCAGCTGTCCTGTGGGGCGGGGACTGCGTTGCCTCTGAGACCTGGCCGCTGTGCCTGCGCCAGCTGAGGCCTTCCCACGCTCCCTCAGGGTCTTCTTCCCCTCCTGTCTGCCGGCCGAGGGGCTCGGTGCGTGGCTCCTGGTCCGTCAGCGGGGGGCCGGCCTGAGCCCACCGGACTGACAGTCCAGGCCAGGCAGTGGCTCTGCTCTTTCTTGGTTTGCTTTCTCGCATTGAAGCAGCACCTGCTCACAGCCTGCCAGCGAGGGGGGGTCCCCTCCCGGAGTTTGTCTGAGAACTCTCTGGGGCTTCTGCACCCCAAACGATGCCCCCCCCCCCCAGCCCTGCAATGGGGTGCGGCGGGGCTCCTCCCGCCTCCCTTCTCCCATCTCCCTGGGCTGTTACAGCCCACTTGGGAACTCCAGCGCCCCCTCTCGGCAGCTGCCCCTCCTGGGACCACCCCCAGCCTCGGGGAACCTCCCCCAGGGCCCGTCCTTACAGCCTCCATGGCAATGCCCCCCCCCCGCCCCCTCCACCAGGGCTCCACCCCCAAGAAGCCGGGGGGGAAGTGGTTGACAATCAGGTTGACTCCTCTCTCCTCCCCCCAGATCCAGGGGGCTCATTCCCTGGACCTGGCGTCTTAGTCATGAACCCCAAAGGCCTGGGTGCTTCCCCAGCTGAGGTTCCGGGCTGCCTTTTACCCTCCTGGGGGATGCGGGGCAGGGGGGGGCGGGCAGGGGGAGTCCTCTCTCAGGCCTTCGCTCCTCCAGGAAAGAGGAGGAGGCCGCCCCCCTCCAGGCCCGGGGCAGTCCCTGCGGGAGGGAAGTGTTGCTCCCCCAGGCTGGGGGCATCCCTGCCTCAGGTTCACAGTCAGGCCCAGCTGAGAGCTGACTCTGCCCCCCCCCATATCTGTGGTCTGGACAAGCGCTCCCTCCCGGCCCCGGTTCCTCACCCGTGAGGCCGTTAGGGCGGCTCCACCTGCAGGGTGGCCAGGAGCTGGGCCCGGTCAGGAGAGCCGCCTGCGGGGCGGGGTCCTTGGTGGAGGCTGGCTGTCCTGGCCGCCGGGCACAGACCCCCATCACTGGTGCCAGCTCGAGCCGCGCTGGGAGACCCTCTGCCCCCCCCCCTCTCCGGTGCCCTCCTGTGCCCGGCGGGCTCAGCACTGAGCCCCGGGGAGGGACCCGCCGTGCCTGGCTGGGCGGGAGTGCAGGCATGCCGGCCCGTAAGCCGAGAGGCCGTGCGTATCGCGTGACGCCCGGCCGGTGAAACCGAGCCCCTCGTGAATAATGCACGCTCCTGCCTCCACAGGGGACATTCTCCTGCACAATCTGGAGGGCTGCACCCGCCTCGCCAGCTCCAGAACGCCAGCGTCGCCAGCGCACCTGCCTGCTGAGGCCGCGGCCGTGCCATGCCGGGATGGAGCCCGCGGCGGCCGGGCGCGCGGAGAGGACCTTCAGCTACATGGTCAGGGCCCCCGGCGGGGACGGCGGGGACGTGGTGAACGTGGACGTGAAGATCGACACGGCCTGGGTCTTCCGGGATGCGGAGGACAGCGGCGCCGAGGACAGCGGCGAGGAGCAGGGACGCCTCCCGGGAGGAGCGGCCCCCGGGAACCCCGGCGTGGACACAGACGCGGGGACGCTCCGGAGGCAGCTGGAGGCCTCGGAGCAGAAGCTGCTGGCGGCAGTGGACAAGTACGTGAGGTCGGAGTCGGGGCTCAGGAGCAGGTAAATGTGCCACGCGGGCCTCTGCGGGGTGCGCTGCCTGGGCCCGGGCGTCAGAGCCCGTCAGAAGGCGGGTAGCATCGTTCCCGTGGCGAGGAAGCAGGCGCCCACGTCACGTGGCCTGCCCGCCCGGCCCTGCTGTCCATGCCTTCTCTCTCTCCTGTCCACCCAGCTCTGCTGTTCTGCGCGACGTTTCTGACTGTGGCCACAGCTCAGTCCTGCTCCCGGTCCCTCCGTGGTCCTGCTCCTGCTGTGGCCCCGCCCCGCCCCAGCATCACCATCTGCTCCCGGGGGGCCCCCAGCCCAGGGACAGGGGTAGCCGGGGACAGTCGCTAGTCCCTGGGTTGTCCGTCATCTCTGATGAGCCTTTGGGCTCAGCCACCACCGGCGTAGCAGGCTCTGTGCCTGTTTCTCGCTGCTGACCCTGAGCTCCCTGGTGGGGAGTTGTCCGGAGGCAGCCACACGGCCCCGGGGCTGGGCATGGGCTCTTCCGGGATCGCGGTCTGGTGCCTGGGCCGGCAGCGGGAGGCGGGCTCGGCATGGACCTCAGAGGAGAGATGCGGTGTGGTCATGGCGGGATCACCTCCCACGGATTCCCAGTATCCCAGCAGCCAGAGTCTGGGGTCTGCCTGAGACTTCGGCCTTTCCTTGTATTCTCCTTCATTTTAATAAAGGCAAGTCATTAAATGTGTATTTACATCTGCTTTACTATTTTTCTTCTTTATAATACGTTTCACATGGAGGAATTCACATATAAAAAAATTATTTAGTTATTCTATGTATCACTCCTGTGATTATCTATCCATCTGTCTATCCTTCCATCTCTCCATCCATCCATTTATCCATTCACCTGTCTACCCACCACCCATCCATTCTTCTATCCACCCACCATCCATCCATTCATCCATCTATCCACTCACCACCCATCCATTCATCCATTCACCTATCTACCCACCACCCATCCATTCATCTACCCACCCACCATCCGTTTATCCATCCATCCATCCATCCATCCATCCACTCAACTATCCATCCATCCATCTATCCTTCTATCCATCCATCCATGCATCCACCTATCCATCCATCCACACATCCATCCATCCATACATACATACATCTATCCACCATCCACCCATTCATCCCTCCACCCATCCATCATCCATCTTCCATCTACCCACCCACTGATTCTACAGCCTGTACTCACTTCCCAAGAGCCACGCACTAAGTTGTATTAGTTTCCGTGACAACCACAACCAAGTGTCACAGTCTGAGCAGCTTCAACCTCGGACATCTATCCTTTCACAGCTCTGGAGGCGGAAGTCCCGATTGGGGTGTGGGCAGCGTTCATTTCTCCTGAGCCTCTCTCCTTGGCTGATGGATGGCTATCTTGTCTCTGTGTCCCCACAGTCATTCCTCCGTGTGTGTCTGTGTCCTGATCTCTTCTTATAAGGACACCAGGCAGATTAGATTAGGGCCCGCCCAAGGGACCACATTTTCACTGAATTCCTTTGTGCGGACCCATCTCCAAAGACAGTCATATTCTGAGGCCCTGGGGCTAGGACTTCAATGTACAAATCTGGGGGGACACATCCATCCCAGAGCATATGTCCTGGGGGCGGGGAGCGGGAGGACAGGGCCCCAGCCCTGGACAGAGGAGTAGTGTGGCCCACACAGCATTGCCCATTCAAATCTGCCTCCAGAACGATTGACAGTGAAAACCAGGAGGTCAGCAGGCGTGGGGAGGATGGGCGGGACACCCCGGCCATAGGCAACCCCTCTGTGTGAGGGAGGGACGGGGACGGGCACTGTGAGTGCGTGGCCGCTGTGGCTGGGCTGAGGCTGACCTGGGCCGGGCAGCCTGGGCCCGTCTGTGGGGAAATGTGGGCCGTGTCCTCTGTCCTCTGCGGGTGGGCTGCACCGAGCCCCCAGGGCTGGGCCTGGGACCCAGGCAGCCTGGCCAGAGAGGCGGCCGTGAGGGGACGACTTTTCCCTACCCCCCGAGCGTGTCTCCCAGCTCACAGCACTCCTTCCCGCCTTGCACGCGGGTCTCACTGGGCGTTCACTGGTGTAGAGCTGTACTTCGGTGTGTGTTTCGTGTTGGCGCCTGTGTGACTTTCCTGTTGCCCAGCCCCGCGGCTCAAACAGCGGCACCTGTGGGGTCAGGTGCAGGGGCCCTGCGCTCTGGCCAGCGCGCGCTCCTCAGCAGGGGCTGCCTGGCCTGGCCAGCGGCCGCAGGGGCAGTGCTCGCACGGGCCTCCGTCTTCAATGCCGCCAGCTGAGCAGCCTGCACGCCTGCACCCTCCGTGTGCGAGCTGTCTGTCTCTCTCCTGCCCCCTGCACAGTCTAGGATAATCTCACGTTCTTGAACGTAGTCACACCGCAGTCTCACATGCTCCCGAAGGCAGCACTCCTGGGTCCCAGGGTTCCGGGCCTAGATGCCTCTGCGGGCCGTTATTCCGCCTGCCCGCCGTGAGACCCGCCCCATTCCCCGACGGGGACGATGTCCGAGTGAAACACTGTCTCCCTGCTAGTGTTTCAGGCAGCTCTCAGAGGCCAAAAGGAGGCTTTCCTTGTTCCATTTAGATGCCACGTTTTATAACAGATCAGAGGCACTCGGGACAGCTCTGACCGGTGAACCTGGGGCCCCTCCTCTCGTGCAGTTTGGAAGGGACGCGATTATAATCCACACGCCCTTCTGCCACTTTCAGAGCTCTCCCCCAGGGCCTCGGAGTTAGAGGAGGAGAGGGGACTCTTAGCTTATCCTAATATATAAAAAGCCAGGGGCCGTCATGACTGAAACAACTGGGCAGACAACTGAACAGCAGGCTGGGTGGGGCTGCCAGGTCGGAAGGGGAGGGCCTGGGGCAATTGAGGGTGACCAGGCTGGTGGAGGGGGAAACAATTTGGGGCAACCAGGCCATCAGGGGACAGCTGGGGGCAACCATGCTAGTGGGGTGGGGGGGGTCAGTTAGAGGCAACCAGGCCAGCGGAGGGGGGCAGTTAGGGGAGATCAGGCAGGCAGGCAGAGGTAATTGGGGGTGATCAGGCTGGCAGGGGGGCAGTTAGGGACGATCAGGCAGGCAGGCAGGTGAACAGTTAGGAGCCAATCTCTGGATTGTGAGAGGGATGTCTGACTGCAGGTGATTAGGCCTAAACCAGCAGTCAGACATCCCCCAAGGGGTCCCAGATTGGAGAGGGTGCAGGCTGGGCTGAGGGGACACCCCCCCTTCCCCCGTGCATGAATTTCGGGGCCTCTACTTATTAATAAGAATGCATCATTTTATTAATCTTCACAACAACCTCTGAGCAAGGTGCAATTAACTCTATTTTTAAAGATAGAGATTCTGAGGGTCAGAGTGGCGAATGAGTCCAGTGGGCTCCGTGGCTGTACGCGGCAGAGCCGGCAGGCAAAGCTAGGTCCTCCTCTAGGGAAGCCACGCTGTCCTGGATGAGCGGGTGGCCGGGCGGACTTGTAAAGGAGCGGCGACGGGCAGGCCAGGCAGGCGGGCACACACTTCCACGTGCCCCTGGTTTCCGTTATGGAGGTAAGATCGGCACCTCAGAGGCTTGGTGCTCGGTGCCCGCAGGTGGCAGGCACATCTCTGAGGTTCCTCCTGCCCCGGGGGCTGCAGCCAGGCTCTGGCCTCGGGTTTGCCCCTCACACGCGCTTCCCCCGTCACGTGGCTGTGGTCAGCGGCCCGTCCAGGCTGGGTGTTCCGCTGCATGTGACCCAGCCTCAGTATTCCCCCAGGGAAACAGCCTTCACGTGCCTCTGCCATCCCTGCCAGACAGCTGGCCCCTCCAACTTCTTACTTCGGTAGTCACACAGACTAATTATTTTAATTGCAGAAACTTTAGTTTTTCTGAGTTTAATCACTTCTACAGAAGAGATTCAGAGGAATGTAGCTCAGATGGGAGGCAACGGAGCAGAGGGTTAAAGTGTCAGTTTGGGAGTCAGACAGCCTGGGCTCCAAAATGCTGTGTGACCTGGGGCAGGTTGCCTGGCCTCTCTGATCTGCAGTTTCCTCCCGTGTGAAGAAGGGCTCATGCAGCCCACCTGTGGGCTGGCAAGGTGAGGGTTCACTGAGGCCATGCAGATGCTTGCTTCAGGCTCAGTTCCTTTATCTTATTTTTATTTCAAGAAAAACTATTTTAATATAATAATGTTACATGCATAAACATTAATAGCTCAAGGAAAACGATTTTAAATATAATAATGTTACATGCAATAAAGGTTAATAGCTCAAGAAAATGATTTTAAATATAATAATGTTACATGCAATAAACATTCATATTTTAAGAAAAACAATCTTAAATATAATAATGTTACATGCAATAAAGATTAATAGCTCAAGAAAATGATTTTAAATATAATAATGTTGCATGCAATAAACATTAATATTTCAAGAAAAACGATCTTAAGTATAATATTACATGCAACAAAACATTAATATTTTAAGAAAAAAAGATTTTAAGTATAATAATATCAAAACTGTACTGACACAGTATGCTATCACAGAAGTTGTAGGAAATGTTGAAAATCTGCAAATAACAGAATTATTGGTCCATTTCGTGCTCGGACACAATTGCATTTTGTAAAACATCACACGTATCTATCTTCCTAGGGATGAGCCTTTTATTATAGTCCAGAACAGTGGTTGGCAAACTCATTAGTCAACAGAGCCAAATATTGCCGAAACTGGTTTGACTTAGTGGATAGAGCATCGGCCTGCAGACTGAAAGGTCCCAGGTACGATTCCGGTCAAGGGCATGTGCCTTGGTTGCAGGTACATCACCAGTAGAGGGTGTGCAAGAGGCAGCTGATCAATGATTCTCTCTCATCAATGTTTCTAGCTTTCTATCCCTCTCTCTTCCTCTCTGTAAAATATCAAATATATATATATATATATATATATATATATATTTTAAACAGAGCCAAATATCAATAGCACAACGATTGAAATTTCTTTTGAGAGCCACATTTTTTAAACTTAAACTTCTTCTAACGCCACCTCTTCAAAACAGACTCGCCCAGGCTGTCGTATTTTGTGGAAGAGCCACACTCAAGGGGCCAAAGAGCCGCATGTGGCTTGCGAGCCGCAGTTTGCCAACCACTGGACTAGACTATTTCCCCCTCTGGCTCTATTTTTGTCCATCAGTTTACATTCATTGTGTCCCACAAGTGAGTGAGATCACGAGGTACTTACCTTTGTCTAGCGCAGCTCTCCCTCGAGTGGCCAGCCTCGGGGTTTCTGGCTTAAAGATGAGGTTCCTATTAGGATTTCTGACGCCTGGAGCCTTCTTAGTCCACAGAGGCCTTTGGAGTGTGGTAGCTCATCCCTAGGAAGATAGATACGTGTGATGTTTTACAAAATGCAATTGTGTCCGAGCACGAAATGGGCCAAATAACCACACAGAGGTGGTCTGGGCGTGTGCAAACCTCGGCGTGTTTGCCGTGTCCGCTTGGGACTGAGCGCTGCCTGCTTCCCGTGCAGAATCCAGGAGCTGGAAAGGTCGGAGCGGAGGCTCCTGCGGAAGGTAGACCAGCTGAGCGCCCGCGTGTGCCAGGAGAGGAGCGCCTCCCTGCGGGCCCAGGAGCAGCTGCAGGCGCTGCAGGGCGAGCTCGCCTGCCAGGTACGCCGCCTTCCCCTTCCCTACAGCACCAATCCCACCCCCCGCCCCCGTGTTTGGATGTGGTCACAGCTACACCTGAGCAGAGGCAGTGTGTGGGGGGCCTGGGAGCGCCCTGGGCGGCCTGGGTGAGGTCATGTGGAACATGGGGTCCCTGCCCTGCCTGCCTCACAGGCTCCCGCGGGGACCGTGGGGTGGGGGTGCGGGCGGGGAGACCTGCGGGGTCTGGGCACTCACTGGGAGCTCTGGGCAGAGGCTCACTTCTGGAGCCTCTGTGCCTGTATGGGGGGAGGGACGCCGCTCTGGTCTCAGGACGGGGAGACAGCTGACCCCGGTCACCACCTCCAGGCTGGAGTGCAGGTGGGGACCCAGATAGGAAACGCGGACTCAGGGCTGGCGGCTGGGGTCACGAGGGCGGTGAGGCATGGTGAGCAATGCATGGGGTGGGAGCCACAGAGGGCAGGGCCAGGCCGGAGAGCTGGGCCTTGTGGGCAGGGCAGGCGAGGTGCAGTGTGGGCAGCCACCCGGGCAGAGGCACGGAGGTCTGGGGGTCATACCGGGTCCCGGCAGGGGGTGTGCGTGGGGAGAGGGAGTTGGTGAGACTGGACGGGTCCCACGGGGCCAGACTGCCAGGGCCACTGCGCAGAGCGTTTCTGAAGGAGAGAGAGAACCGGCGCTGGGGACTTAGCAGGAGAGGCTCTGGACCAGGGTTTGGGGGACGTCATTCTAGTTGCAGGGAGAGAGAGATGGCGGGGATGGGGGACAAATCAGGCTGGAGGCAGATGGCTGCGTGACGTAGGGCAACTGACACAACCTCTCTGGGCCTCAGTTTTCTCCTCTGTGAAATGGGAAGGATATAGCACCAACACCCTCAGATTGTGATGAGGGCTAAGTGAGTTAATAAGTGTAAAACACTTACAGCAGTGGCCGCTTTTGTCATTAGTAGCGTTTATGGAAAGACTCCAGGGGAGAGATGATGCAGGCAGGAGGGTGGGACGCGCAGGAAATACTGCGGAGGCAGAAATGACAGGAGTCGGAGGTGGAGACAGGCAGCGGCGCCCCCAGAGCCTCAGGGGGTCCTGTCCTGGGCCCTCATGGGCAGGGCAGCGAGTGATTGCTTGCAGGCTGCCATCGGCAGCAGGCGGGAAGTCAGCTCTGAGTCACAGCCCGGTTACAGGTAGAGCCGACTAGGCGGTGAGAAAGGGCCTCCGTGCTGAGCAGGAGCTGCTTCAGGACACGGCCCGGGCGTGGAGCCGGGGTACGCGGTGGCCGTGTGCTCCTTACCGTGGGAGCGCTCAGAAACGCTCACAAAAGCTCGTCACCTCGGGCTCAGGCTCAGGGAAGGCGTTCGGTTATGTTGAAAGGAGTCTTTGCGATGGGGGTTGGGGGGGAAGGAGAAAGGATGGCACACGAGTGGCGATTCCCCCTTCTATTGAACGACGGGCACCGAAAGTCAAGTTCATTACCCTCCCCGGCTTGTAGCAGTCACCAGCAGTGTCCCGAGGGGAGTTCTTGTGTTTTTATTGATTGTTAGAGAGAGAGGAAAGGAGAGGGAGACAGAAACACCGAGAGAGCATCATCAATCGGCTGCCTCCTGCACGCCCCCAGCTGGGGATGGAGTCTGCAAGTGGTCAACCCTCAACCACTGAGCCACACCAGCCGGGCCCCAGGGGAGTCTTTAAAAAAAAAAAAATTTATTGATATTTTACAGAAAGGAAGGGAGAGAGATATAGAGCTAGAAACATCGATGAGAGACAAACATCAACCAGCTGCCTCCTGCACACCCTCCCCCCCACCGGGGATGTGCCCGCAACCAAGGTACATGCCCTTGACCGGAATCAAACCCGGGACCTTTCAGTACACAGGCTGATGCTCTATCCACTGAGCCAAACCGGTTTCAGCCCCAGGGGAGTTTTTAATACAAAACACAGAGGTGTGAGCGATTCCGTCATGGGTCTCCGTGGAAGATACATTTTTGAGTCGTGCTTCCAGGACATGCAAGGTTTCCAAGGTGAATCGGACTCGGCCCTGTGATCAGAGATGTTCACCGTGTGCTGGGGAGACGGAGAGCCAGGGAGACAGTGTGAGGCGCGGCAAGGCCACGGCCCTGGTTCTGTGGACACTAAGGCCCCTCCCGCACCCCCATTCTGGCCTCGGGACGCCTGCATGCTCCGGGGAAATCCCTGCCAGGACCCCACCCCAGGGGAGGGGAGGCGAGGGCGGTCAGTGAAGAGGGGCTAGCTCAGGATCCCTGGGTGACCCCTTGGCCCAGATGCTTCCTGGCCTGAACCTCTGCCTCTGGCTCCCTCCCCGACACCCGTGCATTGTGCAGCAGGTGCGGTAGGGGTGCGGGCACCAGCCCAGCGGCGGCTCCGCCCGGTGGTCAGCGCTCCAGGCAGCGTGCACTGCGCCATGGACGCCTCGTATCCGCAGTGACCTGTGGCCGCCACTCTGAAAGCCCATGAGGCACACCTGTCGGGGGCGACAGAGCACCCAGCACCACCCGGGACAGGTTCACCCCGTGGGGCTTCCTCGCGGGGAACTGTCTCCAGGTGTGCCTGCGGGTCTCCTCCCCCCATCTCCCTAACACGCACCGGACAGTCCCGGCTCCTCCGGCCCAGCTGAGCTGGGTGACTGTCCCCGCACCACTCGGCTCCGGTGCAGGATGTACGGGAGGGGGGCGCCGGAAAACTCCCTAACAGATAAATAGGGTTTTGATGCGACATGTTAATGTGAAAATATCCTCCGATGCACAAAACGCCAAGTTTAAGCTGAAGACAGGCTCCCCGTGGGCCCCGAGGGCGCGGCCTGCCTCCTGACCCTCGCCCACCGCCACCGCAGGTGCTGGAGCAGGAGCGCGCGGCGCGGCGGCAGCGGCGGCGGCTGCGGCGGCTGCGGGAGCGGCTGCGGGAGGCGGACGAGGCGCTGGGGCGGCGGACGGCGGCCCTGGAGCGCTGCCGGCGGGCGCAGCGGCGGGAGCTGGGCCGGGCGCGGGAGCAGGAGCGGGCGCTGCGGGCGCAGGTGCAGCGGCTGCAGCGGGACGTGCGGCGCCTCTGCCGCGCCGCGGGCCTCCTGCTGGCCGAGCTGGACGCGCCGGGCCCGGGCAGCGCCCCAACCCCGGGCAGCACCCTGTCCCCGGGCAGCTCCCCGCCCCCGGGCCCCACCGGCCCCCAGCGCGGCCCCGAGGACCCCGAAGACGCCGCGGAGGGGCGCGCCCTGCGGGCCAGGGCGGAGCGCGGCGAGCGGGAGCGGGACGCAGCGGCGCGCCGGCTGCGGGAGCAGCTGGAGGACCTGCGCTGCTGCCTGTACGGGCTGCAGCTGTCGGAGATCGGCCTGCAGAGCCAGGTGGACGACCTCGCCGAGCAGAACCGGCGCCTGCGCGAGGAGCTGGCGGCCCAGGCCCCGGGCGAGCGCGTGCGCAGCGCGCCCCCTGCTGGCCACGGGAGCCTGGTAAGTGGCGGCGCCCAGGGGCAGGAGTGACTGCTTTTCTCTCACTTTCTGGTGCAGACTTTGGTTAAGTCACTGACCCGCCCATTCTCCAGGCTTCCTCTTCACCCACCCAGCCAACCCCACCAGCCCCTTCGGTCCACCCTTCACCCCGGGCAGTTCCTACCCACCCACCCAGCCAGCCAGCCAGCCAGTCCTGCTCACCCCCCATCCATTCATCCATCCACCTGTCCACCCATCCACCTGTCTCCCATGCTCCATCATCCAACCACTGTCCAGGCAGCCAGCCAGCCACCCTTCACCCCTCATTGTCTGGTCCCTGCGGTCCACCCACCCAGAGCCAACCTCTAATGGCCCAGCCGCGTGCCAGGCCCTGGGCTGGCTGTGCCCCTGGGGTGCGGTGTGATGTAGCTCTCAGGGGCTGTGAGTGTCCCCGGTCCCCGCTCCCTGGGACAGCAGCCCGCCCCTTTCGGCCTCCCTCAGGGCACCGAAGGCGGTGACGGTCCCGGCGTGGCCTGCCGTGTGCACCTGCCTTCCCCCTGCCACTGTGAGCTCCTCGGGGGCAGGCCGGGCCTGAGGGGGCTGCAGGCACCGAGCTCGCCGGGCTGCGCGGTGGGAAGCTCACGGGGCGGACCTTCCGGCTCTCCTGTTTGCCAGTGGGGTGACCTCGGGCAGGTTTCTGAGGCTCTGCAGGCGAGGGCAGAGGCCGTTGCTTAGTCATGTGGCTGACGGAAAGGTAACAGCTTACATGTGACCTGCCCGGCCCTGTCTCGGAGGGGCAGTTGCATTGAATGGTGGTGGCTGAGGCGGGCGCTGTCAGCACCCTCACTTCCTAGGAGGCTGAGGCTCAGAGGCCGTGCACGGACCTGTGGTCATGCAGTCCTCCGAGTCTCAGTGCTGTCTGTGCCGCACCCCCGCCTCCCCAAGAGAGCCGGCTCAGCTCCTCCCGGCCCCGCTTCTCGGCTTCTCTCCGGGGGTCGGCTTGCATTGAAGGAAAAGCCAGTGAGCAACCGTAGCTCAAGCGACATTGCTCATTAAAAAATAAAATAAAATAAAATTTATCTTCCGACCAGACCACCTATTTCAAAGGCACTGGACCTTTAATGGTGCGCGTCTCAGCCTGATGCCCTGTTCCCTGCGGGACCTTTTTTTAATGAGCGTTTCTCCGCGTCTGTTTATCTTTGACTTTGTATTCCTCCGTCCCCGGCTGCATGTCCTGCTCGTTCCCCCTTCGCTGTGTTCATGGACGAAAGGAACACTGTACGTTTGAACGTTGGCCCCTGACTGTAATTTTGGAAAATAAACCGTGTTTGGATGGCAGTTGTCCTTTAGAATCCTTTCTGTAATCTTCCTAAGCGTAAGACGATCCTTTAGGCCAGTGGCCGGCAAACTCAGCCCACAGAGCCAAATACCAATAGCACAACGATTGAAATTTCTTTGGAGAGCCACATTTTTAAAACTTCTTCTAACGCCACTTCTTCAACATAGACTTGCCCAGGCTGTGGTATTCTGTGGAAGAGCCACACTCAGGGGCCAAAGAACCGCGTGTGGCTCGCGAGCCGCAGTTTGCCTACCACGGCGTTAGGCTGCTGGCGTCAGTCCTCATCCGCCCAATCTAGCTCCTCCTACGCTCGACCTTCTTTCCCAAGAGGCAGGGTGGCACCCAAATAGTTAAGACACCTGGCATGTTGGACAGTCTGTGTTCCCATTTAACCCTCAGCACACCTGGGCGTCAGGCTGCCACCCACTGGGCAGATGGAGAGATTGAGGCCCGGGAGGCTAAGTGCATTGGCCATGGGCACTCAGTCACCCAGTCCCGGGGCCAGGAGGGGACACGGGTCGGATCGGAGCCCTGGCTCCAGGCTGTGCCGCACCCGGAGGTGCCAGGCCGGGGATGGCTCTGGAGGATTGTGGGGCAGCGTGGCCGGATTCGTAGCTGTGCGCCCCCAGCCCCCAGCCCCTTGTCAGTGTGCACCTGTGACCTCACTGTCTCGCCAGTTATCAGTTAGAGGCCCCACGCCCCAGGCTCTGGCTCTCGAGGCTTCTCTGGGTACCGTGATGCAGTCAGATCCTCTAGAAAGTTCCCTGAGTGGCTGTCAGGTCCAGTCCCAGCCAGCCCGCCTCCAGCCCCTCCCCAGGTGGAAGCAGAGGGAGCAGCAGAGGCTGCCGTGTAGGGACCGCAGGACAGAGCACGCAGACCTTGGACACGGAGCTGCGAGCTGGGCGCGGAGCGTGCGGGGCGGAGGCGGGGACCCTGCGTGGCCAGCAGCGCTGCCTCCTGGCACCGCGGTGCCTGCGGGCAGGTCACTGACCCCCTGGGCCTCCGTGCCCTCACATGTGAGCTGGGAGGGACCCGGGACCCACTTCCTTGCTGGCTGGTGAGGATGAGACGAGAGGTTCGGAGAAGGCCTTTAGCCCCGTGTGGTGCGTGGCGGGTGGGCGGTCACACTCAGTGTCAGTGCCATCTTTGTCACCACCACCATCATCACCGTCTTCGCCATCATCTCTTCCTGGGCTCGTGGGGTCCCGGGGGAGCTGGGTGGACGCACCCACACTTTGCACACGATAGCTGCCCGCTCCCTGTCCCCACGCTGACCCTAGACTGGACAGTCCAAGGTGACTGACTGGTCTCCACTGGTGGGCGGGACCCTGGGGGGTAAGACGAGACCCCTCCCCACAGGGGAGACAAGACCCCCTGGTGAAGGCGTGGGGGCAGAGGAAGGGGCCCACCAGCCTCCAGCCCGGAGGGGAGGGTGGCCTGCGATTTTAAAATGAAAATGCTCTAGCCTATTGATAAAGAAGCTGCAAAGCCAGCTGCTGCCCGCGGGGTGTGGGTCTGGAATGTGTGAGCTTGGCCGTGGCCGTGCACCCGTGAGGTCGGCCTCAGAACTGAGAGCAATGCACATGCGCGCTTCCCCAGAGCCGAGGGGCGGGGCCAAAGGGGCGGGGCCGAGGGCTGAGGCTCAGCAGGTCCTGTCAGGGGCCTTTCTCCGGAGAACACTGGTAGCCTGGCCCTCAGGCCTCAGAGCGGAGTGTAACCTCCTGCCCATAGTACCCGAGGCCCCTGCTGCTCTGGCTGAGCTCCAAGCCATGCCCGACCCTCCCCTGCCCCCCCCAACCCCCCCGCACCCTGCGCCCCTGCGTGTACAGGCTCTCGCAGCCTGCATGCCTCCTCGTGTCTAGGAGCCTCCATTGCCCCCTCCCCAGGCCGCCCCCAAGTCCCTGCTACCTTCTCCCCATTGGGGGGGAAGGTCATTTCCTCTAAGAAGACTCCCTGACCGCATGGGAGTCCATGATGCCGTGACCCCCTCCGGTGCCTCCAGTTCTCAGTGGGACAGCCTGCCGCCTCTCCTCCACCACTCTCCTTCTTCCCCGTCACCCATTTGGCCCTAAATCCGGGTCCCAGCCACGGCTGTGACACCTGGTCGGCGAACAGGTGACCCGCCTGGGAGGGCGGGGGAGGTGCTCCTGCCCGGGGAATAAATGAATGTAAGGAGATATTTGCGCCACGGCCCCTGGGGAACGGAAGCTTCTGGCGGAAGGGACCACCGCAGGGCAAGGCTGGCTGTGACGTACGGGAGTGGGAACCCGGGCGGGCCAGGCCCAGGGCCGTGGGCACCGGGCAGGAAACCGTGACAGAAGCTGGCATATTGCGTGGCTGCTGCAGGCCTGGCCCAGTGCTACACTCCTGCCCACAGGGTTCCTGACCCCACTTTGCAGAGGAGGAAACTGAGGCAGGAGGCGAGGCCGCTCACCCAGGGAAGCAGCGAGGTGTGCTGCCCCGGCAGCTGTGGCCGTCACGGTGAGGGTTACGTGGAAGGCAGTCACTGTGGGAAGATAATAACTTGCTTGCTTCATACTTTAAAAGTGATTTCCCAGCCGAAACCGGTTTGGCTCAATGGATAGAGTGTCAGCTTAGGGACTGAAAGGTCCTGGGTTCGATTCCGGTCAAAGGCATGTACCTTGGCTGCGGGCACATCCCCAGTAGGGGGTGTGCAAGAGGCAGCTGATCGATGACTCTCTCTCATCGATGTTTCTAACTCTCTATCTCTCTCCCTTCCTCTCTGTACAAAATCAATAAAATATATATTAAAAAAATAAATAAATAAAAGTGATTTCCCAGCTGGAACTCCATGGACGCTGGCAGGTAGCCACAGGGATCGGCGTCCTGCCCCCAAACCCGCAGTGCGCTGGGGCACGGCCATGCCCGGGTCACACACTTCGCGGTGTCTAGCGCAGGCCGCTCCGAGCCCCCGTCCCGGGAGAACAGGCCGCTCCGAGCCCCCGTCCCGGGAGGGCGGGCCGCTCCAAGGACAAGCCCAGGCCTGGGAGGAGCGTGGGGAGGAGTTCCTGCTCAGGGTCCCGTTGAAAGGAAATGAAAAAGGACTGTAGTTTGCCCGGCCAGTGTGGCTCAGTGGTTAAACATCGACTTATGAACCAGGAGGCCATAGTTCAGTTCCCGGTCAGGGCACAGACCCAGGTTACAGACTGGGATCCCCAGCGTGGGGTGTGCAGGAGGCAGCTGATCAATTAGCAAGAAAGCACATGGCACTGCCAGGCGCCAGGCACTGGGCTGGCGAGGTGACCCGACCTGGCCTTGCGAGCTGACGGGGAGGCAGACACAGGCGGCACTTGGTGGCTGGCTGCTCCAGCAGGGGCGCCAGAGGCTGTGGCCTGGCCCAGCGGGTAGCAGGAAGCTGATGCCAGGAGATTCAGTCACAGCCTTTAATTTGCCAGCGTCGGGCTGTAATTTTAGAGCTGAGACCATGTTCTGGGTCCGGGGTCGGCAAACTGCAGCTCGCCAGCCACCTGTGGCTCTTTGGCCCCTGGAGCGTGGCTCTTCCACAAAATACCACGGCCTGGGCGAGTCTATTTGGAAGAAGTGGCGTTACAAGTTTAAGTTTAAAAAATGTGGCTCTCCAAAGAAATTTCTATCGTTGTGCTGTTGATATTTGGCTCTGTGGACGGATGAGTTTGCCGACCACTGTTGTGGGTGACAGCAGCATCAGAAATGCTGGGCCCTGCTCTGCCAGCCTCTCTGCCCCGGGCATGAGTAGAGCGACCCCTGGTGGCCGTGACCGGAATCTTTCATTGTTTAGCGAGTCCTGGCCTGGGACTGCCTGCCTTGGGGCAGAAATGCTATTTCACCTTTGACCCTCACGCCCCGCAGCACACCGGGGCTTTGAGACACCGTGCAGATAGTGTGAGAACTAGCACACAGGCGGCAGCTGTGACCTACACTGAGGTAGAAGGCCAGATGACAGGCCGGTCACCTTACACCAAAGGTGGGTCCCATCCCATCAGTGAGGATCACAATAGGCCCGACCTCGAGACTGTGTTTCATTCTGCACGTTTCTCAGACGTTACCAGAACCTCAGCCCGCTCCCTCGCTGGCGAGCATTGGAAACACCCTGCATGCCCCCCAAGGGCCCAAGTGAAGGCGGTCCTTATATCGGGGACCATCTGGCAGCGCAAAACGCCACTTGGCAGGAGAACTCGTGAGGAAACGGCCCTTCAAACACAGGAAAAGCACAGAACCGAGCCAGCGCTCTGTGGAGACAGAGCCTCCTGGCTTTGGGGCGGATGTAAACCTGTCTGCACAGACAAGCCCAGCAGGATGCAGTCTCTCACATGAGCAGTGCTGCGTCTGGATCTCACGCAGTTCCTGCTTTCCTCCTTATCTTTCAAAGTAGAACAAAAGCGGAAAGCATGCACAGGGACAGGCCAATGCTCCCGTGAGCGGGGAAGGCGGGAAGGGTTGAGGAGATGGAGCGGAGAGGTGCGGGAAGGGGAGAGAGCCTGGATCCGGGTCAGAGCCCCGAGCTCGGTCCTGTCCTCCACATGTGCGCTGTGTGGCCTGGGACCAGCCGCTCTCCCTCTCTGAGAATGGATCTCCCTCTCCGGCTGGGGGAGAGGCTGAGGGCAGGGGCACCGCCCGAGGGCATTGGCCGTAGTGTTTGGACCTGTTGGCATGTAAGGGACAGGACTGCCCAGAGCCCTGGAGGGGCATCACTTGTGAAATGAAAGGGGGGTGGCACCGTCTTTTTGGACACCCTCCATTGGAGGGGAGGTGCCCGGAGCAGGTGGCAGGGTACAAGGCTCTGAGCAGGAGGGAGAGGGTCTGGGGAGGAGCAGAGATGAGGTGGGAGGAGCGGACTGAGCCGGGTGGGGGGGCTTCTCTTTCAGCGCAGCGGGAAGCACGGAAGGCTGGACACAGGAGAGCAGCCTGCCCTGCCTCCAATCCAGTGGGGCTTCTGGGAGGTGGGTGTGTGGTGGGGTGGAGCTGAGACTGAGGGGTGTGTGTGAGGGGAGAAGGGGGTGCCCAGCAAGCTGCAGGCAATGAGCACCTCCCCATTACGTGCCAGCCGGGCAGAGGGAGCAGTAGACGCAGGCGCAGAGGCAGGCCAGCCAGGGCCGGCGGGGAGGCAGCAGGGGAGAGGCCGCTGAGGGTGGGGGCCAGGGCCAGGGTGAGGAGTGTCCGTCAGCCCCAGACCCCATGGCGGCCTCCAGGGCCTGTCTCAGCGCTGGAGCCCGAGGGAGCCGGGGCGGCTCCGAGCGGGAGGCCCAGCGAGGGGCTGAGGCAGGGTCCTGGGAGCAGGGCAGCACCCGGGGGACAGGGAGGGGGGAGGGGCATTACCTGCTCACCTCCGTTCTCTGACCCGGAACAAGCCCTGGCTCATGGCAGGAACTGGGTAAACGTGTGCCCATAGACGCGCTGGGGGGTCTGAGCCATCTGCCCGTCTGCAGGGTCTGCCTACGCATCCGGCTGTCACACGTGCGTCAGGCGCCTACTGTGCGCTAGGCTAAGGTGCGGGTGCAGCCCGGACAGAGCCAGTTCCCCTCCAGAAGGGCCTCCGGGTCTGGTGTGGGCAGAGGGCAGCACCGTTAAGACAGGTTGGACGTAGCCCGGGCAGGGGCGCGTGGGTGGCGGTCAGAGCTGTCTCTGCGGCCCCACGCCTGCCCGCAGCGGGAGAGGGCGCTGTGTATAGTGCCCTGCAGGGCACCTTGCTGCACACCCGCTGGGCCTGGAGAGAGGCCGAGGGCAGGGGCGCCACCCAGGGCATTGGCCGTGGCGTTTGGCCTTGTTGGCATGTGAGGGACAGGACTGCCCATGCCCCTGGTGGGACACAGCGGGAATGGGAGGGAGAGGGGACCGGAGCCCGGAGGCGTCCTGGCTGGCAGACAAGCCCCTAGTTGTCTGCGGAGCGGAGCCTGGGTGCTAACAGGAGGCAGTTAGGGCTGTAGGGCCAGGAGCCGGGACAGGCTGCACAGGACAGGGCTGCTCGGGACAGGCTACACGGGACAGGCTACATGGGACAGGGCTGTATGGGACAGGCTTCACGGGACAGGCTACATGGGACATGGCTGCACGGGACAGGGCTGCACGGAACAGAGCTGCACGGGACATGGCTGCTCAGGACAGGCTGCACGGGACAGGCTACATGGGACAGGCTAAACGGGACAGGACTGCATGAGACAGTCTGCATGGGACAGGCTGCATGGGACAGGGCTACAGGCCAGGCCAATAGCCACGGGCCACTGCTCTGAGCCTCAGTTTCCCCTGGGTTCCCACTGTACCCACGGGGAGGGACGCACGGGGACTGGCATGGATGGACACTCAGCTCTTGGTTCCGTGTCTCCCTGCAGGACGCCTGGGGCTGTGCCCAGGACGAGTGGCTGCTCCTGCCCTGGGAGGAGGCGCCGGAGGCCCGCGGACGCCCAGGCGGGCAGACACCGCCCCACCCCGACGGGGCCCCGGGACCGCGCGCCTCTGCAGGTATGGGGGAGTCACAGTGCGTGGAGCATGTGGCGCCTGTGTGGACACCCCCCTCGGGCTAGCTCACTTACATCACCCTGAGGGCAGGGGCGGCCGTCCTGACTGCGGAGGGAAGCCGGGCTCAGAGGTGGCGGCCCTCTCAGTGTCACACGCTGGTGAAGGGGCTGGAGCCCGCAGTGCCCGTGACACGCCTGCCAGCACGGGCCGCGGGCCCCTCAGACGATTGTCCCCCCTGAAGGCCGAGCTCCTCTGTCCCCACCCCAGTGACCGCCAGGCCTGGGAGCTGCTGCCTCAGCAGCCCCTTGTCTCCATCTTGTCCCCAACGGGAACCATGTCCCTGATGGCAGGCTCAGCCACGGCTCCCAGGTCCCTGCTGCACACGCGCTGCTCCCCGGAGCCCCAGGGACACCCATCCCCGAATGTCTGTGGGTTCCGCAGTCCCCCGGCCAGGTGCGCGTGCACAGGAGGGTCAGATATCCCATCAGCCACTCACCCCGAGGCCCACTTCCCCTCCGCCCCCTTTCCGGGAGCTGTGCTGACCAGCAAACAAGGTCAAAGTTGTCCTTGGAAGGCACGGGTCTGCCTGCAGGAGCCCAGGAGCCGGCTCTTTGGCCCCCACACCAACTGGACAGGCTACCTGGGACAGACTGCACGGGGCATGGCTGCAGGGGACAGGGCCGCACGGGCCAGGGATGACAGCCCATGAGGAAGCCGGGAGGAAGGTTGTCACCTGCACGGGCTCTGTGGTTAGAAGCGGCTGCCAGATGCAGACCCACTGCGCGCAGGGACGGTCACTTCCCATCTCCGAGCCCCTGGCTCCTCCCCCGGAGGGCGGCGGGGATCCCCAGGCCTTGGGGATGCGAAGGGTGTGAGTCAGCGGGCAGTGCCGTCAGCCCCGGCAGCAGGGGCAGGGCCACTGGCGACAATCCTGGGCAGGGTCCTAGGAGGGTCTTTCTAACCCCGGGGTACCGTCCGTCCCCAGGCCAGCCGGCCGAGGCGCCCTGCGGCCGGGGTGGCGTCGAGGCTGGGCGAGGCCCCTCGGAGCTGGTGCCCGGCCTGGAGACTGCAGCCTGGCTCCTGGCAGAGCTGGTGGCTCCTGACCACGGACGGGTAAGGAGAGGCCTCCTGGGTGCACAGGTGCCAACTGGGTGATCAGCCCTGCGTGTGCCCTCCCTGCGGGAGGTGGGCGGCTGGGTAGAGATGCCCAGCTGTGTGCCAGGCCCAGCGGCCACCTGTCATGCCTCATCCCGTGGAAACGTCCGACCCGCTGTGAGGCAGGAGCCACGCCCCTGCTCTGCAGAGGAGGCTCCGGGACCCCAAGAGCTGTGATTCCCCAAGCCACACAGCCCTGGGCTGGCCCTGAGCTCTGACTCTGCAGCCACACTCCGCCCATATGTCCCCGAGGGTCAGGAGCCGACCTCCCCCACCCCCACCAACCCCTGCCCTGTCTGGCCCGCTTTGAGGCCCAGCGCTTCCTGCAAATGAAGGGCAGAGGCCCGCGAGCAGAGCTCAGGCCGCTATGCCTGGCTGGTTCTGGGGCTCAGCAGAGGTGCTGTGTGCGCGCACACACTTGTGTGTGTGCATGTGTGTATGTGTGCGTGCATGTGCGCCTGTGTGCACACGTGTGCATGTGTGTGTATGCATGTGGCGGGGGATGGAGGGCTGTGCCCTCACACACAGACTAACAGGGTGGGGGTGCCGTGCAGGAATGGCAGGGAGTGGACGTGCCCAGGGAGCCCTTCTGAGGAAGTACCTTACGGGTGAGATGAACGGAGCGAGGGGTGAGCCAGGAGGGCTCTGGGCGAAGGACATTCTGGCAGAGGGCAGAGCAGGTGCCAAGGCCCCGGCTGCTAGGGAGGCCTGTGGACAGGAGGAGGCGGGGTAGAGGGGGGTACGTGGCCGAAGGGGGTATGTGACAGAGGAGGGTATGCGGCAGAGGGGACTGATTCCCGCTTCTCCCCTCTCCCCCCGCCCCCCCCAGCCCACTCCGGCTGAGCCCGCCCTGCACGGACAGACCCTCCTCCTGCTCTGTGGCTGTCCCTCGGGGCAGAGCGCCGACGCCTACCCCCTCCCTACGGAGCTGGCCTGGGTCTCCGCGCAGAGGCCAGCGGCCGCCGCCGCCCAGGAGCTGCAGACGGCCGTGCTCCCGCCCTGGGGGCCCGCCGGGGGCCCCGCCGCCCTGCTGCTCCAGGCCGTGTTCCCAGAGTCCCAGACCCAGCAGGGGCTGGACGCGGGGCCCCTGCCTGCGCCCCGAGCCGCGGGACAGTCTTGCTGGAACCACCCCCGGGCAAGGAGCCACGGCGATGGGATCCCAACAGGGGATCGGAGCGGCCCCTGGGAGGAGGGAGTGGGAGCCGCGGAGTGGAGAGCCGCGGAGGCAGGGGGGGCGAGCAGCACGTGGGGCGGGAACGAGGAAGACCTCGGGGACAGGTGCCAGCGGCGTCAGGAGGGCCAGGAGGACCCCAGCGTGGAGGACAGGGAGGACGGGGAGGACGGTGCTGGCGCCCTGGGAGGCCTGCAGAACACACGGAGGGCTTCCGGCCCCCCGGCCGCCTCCTGCCCTCCGCCCGGGTGGGAGCTCCCCCCTCCTCTGCCGCAGGAGGAGGCTGCCACGGCCACTGAGGGCCCCTCGTCCCTGGGCCGCAGGTGGCGGGCAGAAGGGCACATGTGGGGCCTCCTGGGAGGGTTTCCATTGGAGGAGGAGGAGGAGGAGGAGGAGGAGGAGGAGGAGGAGGGGGAGGAGGAAGAGGCCTCCGTAGCCGCCTCCTTCAGGGCTCAGGGTGCCAAAGGGCCGTCTCCACCCGGTGCTCAGCTCCCCTCGGGGGCCGGGGCCCCCAGCAGCCCCCGGGGCCATGAGGACAGCCCCCCGTGGGCTGTGGCTGCTCTGCTGCCGGAGGAGGTGCCGCTGTGTCTGGAGGAAAGGGAGGTGGAGGAAACCCTCTTCCTGCCAGGAGGGGCCAGTTTGCCGCCGCCGCCTCCCACGTGGGCCTGCTCGCCGGAGGGTGCCCAGCCCGCCAGGCCCCCCAGGCCCCCCACGCCCCCGAGGCCCCCGCGCGAAGGTCAGGCCGGGCCTGCGCTCACCATAGACGCCTTCGCCGAGGAGATGGAGGCCTGCTTCCAGCAGCTGTGGGCGCTGAGGCGGGGGCGCGGGGGCTGGGGGCGCCAGGCGGCCCCCGGGGCCGGGGAGGACACGGGCCCTGCCGGGAGATGGCGCGGTGGCCGTGAGCACACAGAGGGTTTGGACACGTGTCCTGCGAAGGAAGCAGGCCCCTCGGAGGGTCCTGAGGATGTGAGGCCAGGAGAGACCGAGGCCCCGGGCACCGGCCACGCTGTCCCAGGGGCGGGGCCCGATTCCGGGGACCCGCGCCCTGGCCCAGGGGGGCCCTCGGAGCTGGGCCCGAGCCCCCGCCCGCCCCCCCGAGCCCTGGAGCGCGCCAGGAGGCGGTTCCGCCAGCTGGTGTCCGGGCTGAAGGAGGAGGGCCGCCGCGTCCTGCAGGACAACGCCCGGCTGCGGCGGACGGTCCGGGCGCTGCGGGCGCAGGGCGAGCGGCAGGCGGGCAGGGCCCGGGCGCTGGAGCGGGACCTCGGGGCGCTGCGGGGGGAGCTGTCCCGCCTGCGCGGGGAGCAGGCCCAGTACCTGCAGCTCCTCGCTGACCTGGAGGACTGCAACGCCAGGAGCTACGGCCGCCTCTCCGAGCTGGAGGAGGAGAACGAGGGCCTGCGGCGGGGCCTGGGCCGGCTGCAGGCCGCTGTGGCCGCGGGCGCCGGGCGCGGCCGGGGCCTCACGGGGGACGCCGCCCGGGAGAACCGGGAGCTCAAGGCGCTGATCTCGGAGCTGGGGCTGGGCTACAGGGAGCTGGTCAGGGACGTGGTGCTGGGGATCGAGGACATGGTCCGGGCCCTCCGCGGGGAGAATGCGCACCTGCTGCACCGGGTCCGGGTCCTGGAGAGGGGGCTCGCCCTGGTGGCGAGCGCGGGAGCGGGGGGAGCAGAGCAGCGCCCCCGGGGGAAAAGCCAGGTGGGCACCGTGGACAGGGCGGTGCAGGCCGGTCCGCCCTCAGAGCCGCTGACAGCGGGAGACCCCGGGCCGCCCTGGGAGGAGGACACGGACCAGCCCGGAGCAGCGAGGAGGATGGGCCCTTCCTTGGGCACAGAGCGTCCCGGGCGCGGAGCCGAGGCGGCCACTCCCTCGCCGGCCGGGAGAAGGGCCGGTGTGCCCGGAGCGCGGCCAGGAGACGTCCGCGGGATGGGAGCGCAGGAGGCCGAGGCGGGGAGAGAGGAGACGGGACCGCGGTGTTCTGCAGGCCCTGGGCCCACGCTGGCGCCCCCGGGTGGCGGCCACCAGGTAGGTTGACTGCGTCGCTCCCTCATCTCCTCTTGCTAACGGTCTAGACTGTGCCCGCACCCCTCCCCCCTAGGCATGCCACCCTCCCTCCCGCAGCTCCGAGAGGAGGCGCAGCCGCCACCATTGAGCCGGGAGCAAACGCTGGCTCAGGGAGTCAGGGAGCGTGTCTCAGGCCAGCCTGAGCCCCCAGCGGGCACAGGGCCGCGCGCCGCGCCTTCAGCCTCTTCCGTGACATGGACAGCTGCTCCCTGCGTGGCCGAAGGAGCAGAGCCACAGAGATACAGACTGAATTTTATGTAGAAAAATAGCCCTAGCCAGTTTGGCTCAGTGGGTAGAGCGTCCGCCTGGGGACTGAAGGGTCCAGGGTTTGATTGCAGTCAAGGGCACATGCTTGGGTTACGGGCTCAAACTCCAGTAGGGGGCGTGCAGGAGGCAGCGGGTCCATGATTCTCATCCTGGATGTTTCTATCTCTCCCTCTCCCTCCCCCTTTCTCTCTGAAGTCAATAAAATATATATAAACAAAGGAAAGAAACAGACATGTGGGCATGCGTGTATGTATGTGCACGCCTGGGTGTCTGCATAAATGCTCTTAGAAATAACAATGTAGACTCCAGGCCACTGGGGGCAGCAGCATCCCAATTACTTACCCACAGTTCCCACGGCCTCCCTCCTCCGGCCCCTGCGCTGGGCCCACAGTGTGAGGGACCGCTGTGCACGGTTTAATAAATCTGTTTAGCCAGGCCGCATGGCTCATAGAACCAGGAGATCAGGGTTCGATTCCTGGGGGTTACACGCTCCACAGCCAATCAATGATTCCCTCTCATCATTGATGTTTCCCTCTCTCTCTCTCTCTCTCTCTCCCCCCCTTCCTCTCTGAAATCAATAAAAACACATCGTTTTAAAAGAAAGCTGTTAAAACGCAGTATCTTATGTTTCCTACAAACGCACCATGAAGCACCCCGTAATGAGCCGCTCAGAGTTGGGTTTGACATGGAACCACTCGCCACCCTGAGCTCTAGGGAATGGCGGCCGGCCGGTGGCTGTAAATCAGACCCCCAGGCCTTTGAAAATACAGGTGGAAGAGGTGTTTCTGAAAACAATGTTCTAAAGTGTTACTGTCAGGCCTCAGTTTCCCAGACCTGCGCCCGACATCCACCCTGGAGGAGCCCAGCACGGGCCCCGCACTCACACACACATGATATGAGTGTGTGTGTAAGAGCACAGAGCGAAGGGGAAGAACACACGTGTGTCTTGCCGATGGTGATACCAGCTCACGGGATGAGCAGATAGAGAAGCAGGAACAATATGCATTTTCAGAATAAGAATTAGCTAATGAGTTATGTTTAGCCTCATGATGAAGGAATAGGCAGGACTGTGAAAGAACGTGGTCCATTTGTGTTGACATGGAAATCACATCCATGGTATTAAATCAAATGGAAAAAAATAACAGCAACAACAAGATGAGCCCTAGCCGGTCTGGCTCAGTGGATAGAGCATTTCTGCCCCTTTATCTTCTCCAAGTTCTTAACTGTTAGGAAAACAGAAGCAGGAAAAAGCTTGCCCTGCCCGCTGTTGCCCAGTGGTTAGAGCACAGGCCCGAGCACTGAAGGGGCTCGGGTTTGATTCCCGGTCTCGGGCATCTACCTCGGTTGCGGGTTCGATCCCCAGTCCCCAGTGGGGTGTGTCCGGGAGGCAGCAGGAGATGGTCTGTCTCACATTGTGTGTCTCTCTCTTTCCCTTCCCTTCCCCTCTCCCTTAAAACCAATGGAACATTACTCTCGGGTGAGGACCAACAACAGAAAACGCATTTGTGAAGCAAATGACGTGGCAGGTAAGCTGAGACTGTCACCGAGTCTGTGTCCCGCAGCCCCCGGACGCCGAGGTCGAGGCCGAGACCCCGGAGGAGGCGCTCTGGCTGCGTGTCCGGCGGCTCCACCACCAGGTGCTCACCCTGCAGTGCCAGCTCCGGGACCAGGCGTCTGCGGGCCAGCAGCTGCAGGCGGCCCGGGACCAGGCCCTCCGGCACCGGGACCAGCTCCAGGGCCAGGTAGGCAGGCGGGCGGCCTCTCTTCTGCACCGGGGCCCGCCCTCCGGGAGGTTATGAGAACAGGAGAAGGAACCAGGTCAGCCCTCAGTGGTCACTGCCAGCAACTGCTTAGTCTCTGTCAGATTTACAAAGCACAGGGCAGCACAGGGAGAAAACCTCCAGGCAGCTCACCTGTCCATCCTAAAAGAACACAGATCCGGTGGCATCAGGCCTGTTCAAGGATGTGTGTGTGGTGGAGATCTACACAGGTGATAAAACTGTATATAGCCCGGTACACAGACACAGATACACATAGACACACAGGTAGACACACACACACACACGTATACACAGAAAGACATACACATATACATACACTCAGAGAGAGACGCGTAGTCATACATATATACAGACATAGATAGATAGATAGACACACAGAGAGACACACATGTACACATACAGAAATATACACAGGCACACAGAAAGAGACAAACACAGACACACATAAACACACAGACGCACATACAGACACACAGAGAGACAGACATACACTTAGACACAGATACAGATACACATAGACACACAGATAGACACATACAGAGACACAAACACATGTACACATACACAGAGACACATAGACATAGATGTATACACAGACATAGATAGATAGACATACACGCACAGACAGACACAGATACAGAGACAGACACACACAGACAGACACACACACAGACACAGAGACATATACAGACACAGAGAGACAGACACGCACACACACACACACACACACACACACAAGCAAACTGGAAAAGCCTGAATGAAGCTGGTGGGGTGTATCTGTATACCGTATTTTCCGGTGTATAAGACGACCCCCTAATTTTACAGTTAAAACATAGGTTTAGGCCTATATTCGCTGTATAAGACTACCCCCCACTTCCGAGGCAACACCAGTTCTTTTTTTAATAGACCGCCTCTCTGACTCTGGCCAATCTGAGCAGGCTTTTTACTAGAACACACTGTTCAGATTGGCCAGAGTCAGAGAGGCGGTCTATTAAAAAAAGAACTGGTGTTGCCTCAGAAGTGGGGGGTAGTCTTATCCAGCGAATATAGGCCTAACCCTATGTTTTAACTGTAAAATTAGGGGGTCGTCTTATACGCCGGAAAATACGGTAATGGAACTGACATTATTTGGTGGCAAATGCTCCCTTCAGGGGAAACCAGCGGGATATCCGGGGTCTCTGCATGGCTTCTCTCAGCTGCATGTGAAGCTGTAATTACTTCCGTTTTAAAAACGTGCTCCTTGGAGATTCATAGATCTTCTTTGGAGAAAGCCGGTCAGACCCTCTGTGCGTTGTGTAGTTGCCTTTGGCTGTTGTTGAGCTGTAAGAATTTGCTGTATGTCCTAGACACACGTCCCTCGTTCGGGATCTGATTTGGAAATGTCTTCTCTCACCTGGGGTCTTCTCACTTTCCTCTCGTTGACTTTGTGACCGGAAACGGCCAGTACACAGCTCTCGGCAACGGAGTCAGGCCGTTTCCTGAACCGAAGCGGAGAGAAGGCTTACCCCAGCCTGCCACTCACCGGGTGCCTCTCGGTGATGGACAGTCCGCTGGGAGCTGGCCTTTACCCTGAGCTTATCCAGAAAGGAGCCGAAATACAGGTCCAGTGGCCGCTGGTCTGCAGATAGAGAAGCAGGAACAATATGCATTTTCAGAATAAGAATTAGCTAATGAGTTATGTTTCAGCCTCATGATGAAGGAATAGGCAGGACTGTGAAAGAACGTGGTCCGTTTGTGTTGACATGGAAATCACACCATGGTATTAAATCAAATGGAAAAAAATAACAGCAACAAGATGAGCCCTAGCCGGTCTGGCTCAGTGGATAGAGCATCGGCCTGTGGACTGAAGGATCCGGGTTCAATTCCGGTCAAGAGCACATGCCCAGGTTGTAGGCTGTGTTCCCATTGTGGGGCGGCAGGAGGCAGCCGATCAATGTGTTTCTCTCACATCGATGTTTCTCTCAGTCTTTCCCTCTCTCTTCCACTCTCTCTAAAAATCAATGGGAAAATATCCCTGGGTGAGGATTAACGACAACAACAACAACAACACAAACAAAAAACAACAAAACGAAACCAAGATGGAAGGCATTGTGCATGTAGCTTCATCTCCATCCCCTCACATTCTATTCCGGCGTGCGCTCAGGGTCAGAGAGGTGGGAGGGGAGAGGACTTTGCTTGTGGGGACAGGAGGGTGAGTGAAGAACTCGGACGCCCCCCCGTGGACCGGCCTGAGCTGTGGCTCAGGCACTCAGGCGGGCCTGGCTGGCGGTCCTGCCCCACAGGCACCGGACCGGGTCTCTTGGTTCCGCCGGCGCTGGGCAGGGCTGCAGGGCCCAGGCGGCTTCTCTCCGTGCCTGGCCCCTCTGGCCAGATGGTAGCCCTGGTGCACAGTCCTAGGTGCTGCCCGGGTGCCAGGCCTGGCCCTCACTCACGGAGTCCTGGCTGCAGTCACCACCCCTGCATGTCACTAACGTTCCCCACAGATGGAGAACGGAGGCAGAGAAAGGGGCTGGCACAGGCCGCCGTCCCAGGGCGTGGCCGGGCCGGGAGGAGAGACCCGGGCATCTGGCCGGGAACCTGCAGGTGTCACGTGGTGCCAGGGGCTCTGGCACCCGGCAGGGACCCAGAAGGCTTCCTTCCTGGAGGGAGGGGTGGCCGAGCTGGCGTGGGGCTCGCTTGCCCATGCTCAGGGCGCCCCTGCTCCCAACCCTGCCGGGGTGACCAGTGCCGGGAGAGGCGTCCCCCCCGGACTTCCTGTGGGAGAGGAGGGGCACAGCGGCCTGGGGGAGCCCCCGGGGAGGCAGGGGCGTGGGGCAGCGGCTCAGCCCTGACAGCGCGGTCTGTTCCAGGTGGACGAGCTTCAGAGACAGCAGCACGAGGCCACCTTGGCCGTGACCCCTCTGAAGGTAACACGTTCGAGCCGGTGCTGTGCCTGCACTCTCAGAAAAGCTGTTTCCCGTTAGAGAGGGGGCGTCCTGGGAGAGTCCTGGGAGGGAGAGGGACAGACGGCGCTCACTCCCAAACCCGCTGCCTGTGGGGTGTGCCTGGGCTCGCTCCTGGGTGTCTTACTGACGCGCCAGCAACCCTGAGCCCCGGGAGGGCAGTGCCCCTCCCACCCCCCCAAGCGAAGGGCTCCCGCAGGGCCTCCCTGGGCAGGACGGGCCTGTCACTCCTCCACTCGTGTCGTTCATGAAACACATCCGTCCCGAGGGCCACACGGTGGGTGCCCAGTGATGAGATGTGACAGGGCCGGGCCCAGCTCTGACCTGGAGGTGCTCCAGGCCGTGGGGAAGCCAGGCCGCAGTATGGTTACTGCAGGGACAGCAGGAAGCCGGGGCCAGGGACAGAGGGACCCCTGGCCCTGAGATGGGGAGGCCTGCTGGGGAGGTGACACCCAGGGAGGTGGCCAGGCTGGCCTCTGGAGAGGTGATCCGGCTTTTCTGCTCATGGGGCGTGTGGGAGCCATGAAGGAGTGACCAGGAAGTGCTGGACTTGGGCTGGGGGTGGCCCGTGTGATGGGAACAGGACGATGAGAAGGAGGCCGGACCATGATGGGCTGGAGGGTGCAGGCCGAAGAGTCAGTGATGGCGGGCAGGAATGGCTGGGTCCCGGGGCTGAGTGGCCAGCCCTGTGCGGGTGCTTTGCCTGCACTGTCTCCTTTGGTCCTGGTGCCCTTCACGATGCCCACTGTGCCGATGGGCAAGGCAAGGAGTAGAGAGAAGCCATCCTGCTGTCAACTCAGGCAACTGTCAGCGGGACTCTGGCTTCCAGTGGAGGGAGGCCTGAGGGAGGGCTGAGGGAGGGCTGCGAAGGCGGGGGTGGGCGTCCAGAATAGGGAGCCGATGCCCAGCCCCTGGACGCCCTGTGTCCGAGGACCCACCAGCTGGTCTCTCCCACAGGCCAAGCTGGCCTCCCTGGTCCAGAAGTGCCGGGACCGGAACCGGCTGCTCACACACCTGCTGGGGGAGCTGAGCCGCCACGGGCCGGCCGACCGCCTGCTCTGCCAGACGGTGCGCAGCCTGGTGGACGACGTGGCGCTGGCCGAGTACACGGCCGCCTTCCTGCCGCCAGGGGCCCCGGAGGTCAGTTCCCGGGGCAGCCCTGTCCCTACTCCTGTGGGGCTGGGCAAGTGGCCCCACCACCTGCTGGCCTGCCCTGCCCCCCTTTCTCCCTGTGCCCCGATCCTGCGGGGAACATGCCCCGAACGCCTCCTCTGTGCCCGCACCTGTGCTCGGGGCTGGCGTGGGAGGGGGTGCGGTCATCCTTACCCTACAGGGCTCACAACACGATGCAGGAGGCAGACGCACCCGCAGCGGCTGGAGCTCAGGGTCACCCTGGCTCTGTGCCTGCTTCCCCAGACGGCTCTCTCCCGTGTGCCGCAGGACCTTGGCACGTGCCGCTTCCTCTGGCAGGATCCTGTTTGCCCTCCAGCTCCTGTCCATCTTTCCGGGCACAATTTGAGCACAACCTTGCATTATTTCCCGGGAGGAGGTGCCCCTGCTCCCGGACACGTCTACATCTCCCCGTGGGCCGGGGTCTCCCCAGACCTTCTGAAAGGCCCTGGCCAGTTATAAGTGTCCACTCCCTCTGAGGTCACTGAGTCTGCGGACCTGTCTTGCTTTATTTTAAAATCCAGCTCTCTGAGAATAACCCCATTTTCACGATCTGGGAACGCCTCACTGATCCCCCTACAAACCACAAAACCCAGCTCTGACACTGCATCCCACAGATGGTTACTGAGCACAACCGGAGCTTGTCTTCCTTGGGGGAGTGCGGGGGGAGGGGGGGCAGGAGGGGGCTGGGCCACAGCCCGGAGTGTGGGGGTGGGGGGGGGGGGGGACGGGGAAGACAGAGGCTATGATTCGCTGATTGGCCAGGAAGCTGCCCTGTGGTCTCCTCCTGCCCGCTCTGCCTCTCTCTTCCTTCTGGAAACGTCCTGCTCTCTGCTGGGGCTCAGTCAACAAGCCCCAGATCCCAGCCTGCAGAAGTGGAGGCTCCTTTAAAACGCCACAGTGAGACCCAGAGGCCTATACCCCCCTCACTCATCAAACCAGAAGCCCAGCTGGGCCTCCGGGGACCCAGGCAATTCTGTTCTTTTAGCGCCTGCCTTTCAGGAAGTTTAGAATATTCCCCAAAAAGGTACGTGAGGGGCGGGGCCTTAGGGCGAGGCCTGATCTGCCTGCTCTCCTGGGGGCAGTTAGCCGTTCTCATTCGGTTCTAACAAAACCCTACAAGCAAGTGCTGTCTCCACCTGGGATGGAGGGGGCGGGCTGGGTCAGCTGACCTGGCCAGTGAGCGGCGGGCCGGTTCCCCTGCGCAGGCCTGGCCGGCCTCCCCGCGGGTCCGTGGCAGGAAGCTGGGGAGGACTCTGCATGCGGCCCTGTTCTGTCCGGTGGCCACCTGTGTGAGCTCCCTCCCGGTCGCGCAGAGTAACCACTGGGATGTCCCTTCTTCCAGACCAGCCGCCACCCCGCCGTGGAGCCGGAGACGCCGGCGGCTGCAACAGGTCAGTGCGGCTCAGGCAGGACCAGCCCTGGGCTCTGACCTGTGGGGGAGGGGAGGCAGGGAAGCACCCATGTCAGTGCCCACGAGGAGGAGCCGAGCCACTCCCCCTGCCCCCTCCCTTCCCGGCTCACACCGCCTGCCTGCTTCACAGCTCAGGAGAGCAGGTTAGAAAAATGCTGCCGCTGCAGAACGGCCCAGCTCCCCAGCCCGCAGCTCCCCTGCTCCCCTGCAAATAAAAGCCTTTCAAGGCGAGGGGCAGCAGCACTCCTGTGAGCTCAGTAAGAACAGCCGTTCCGGCTCAGACGGCAGCGTGGGGGCATCCCCTTCAGGGAGCGGCTCTTGTTACGAGGTTCCGTTCTGACAGCTGGTGACCTTGGATGAGCCTGTTGGCCTCTCTGAGCCCCTGATGCTGATCTTCCAAAGGCAATAATGTGGCCTTTCTCAGGGGTGTCCAGTGCCTGACCCAGAGGAGAGATTGTCCTCAGCTTGTAGCCGGTCTGTTCTCACAGTTGGGGGGCATGCATTTTGGTGGTCCTGCTTTGGCCTTTAGTTGGTGTAAGTCTCCCTCCTTGTCTGGGCTCGGCTTCCTCAACCTCAAAAGAAGCAAGTGGGCCACTGAGTTGGGCTCCGTGGTTGAGCGTTGACTTAGGATCCAAGAGGTCGCTGGTTCGATTCCTGGTCAGGGCCCATCCCCAGGCTGTGGGCTCGCTCCCCAGTAGGAGGTATAGCAGGTGTTCGGGAGGCAGCCAGTCAATGCTTCCCTCTCATCGATGTTTCTATTCTCTATCCTTCTCCCTTTTTCTTGCTCTAAAATCAATAAAATACATGTTTTAAACAAACAAACAAAATGAAGGAAGGAAGGAGGGAGGAGGAGAGAAGGAAGGAAGGGGGAAGGAGGAGGAAGGTGGGAGCGGGCCCCAGAGCAGAAGGGCCCTCAGCCCGCAGGGAAGGTGCGGTGGGAGGCGGTGCTCAGGCTGCCCAAGGCCATGGCAGAACCATCGGAGGCGTGTGGAGGAGGCGCGGAGAGTTCCAGGCCCGATCGCGGGCGTGGGGGTCTGGGAATGAAAGGGTGAGGACAAGGCTCAGGGACGTGTTGACGTTGGACTCTGGTGGAGGCTTGACTGAGACTCTTTCCTTCCAGCTCAGAGCGCTCTCCTGAGTCCTGACGTGGACAGCGCCCTCCCAGGACCGTGGCGTCCCGAGCCCTGGCCGGTGACGGAGGCGGAGTGGCCAGCACAGACAGCACGACTAAGTCCTCCGGAGGTGAGGGACATTCTTAAATACACTTCCCACGGGAGGTATGACGCACACAGAGGACACACGCGGCAGTGGGCAGCTCCGTGGCTGTCCCAGGGCCTCCCGCACCTGTGAGGGCATCCCCAGGCCAGGGAGGAGAAAATGGCCAACTCCACAACACTGGTTTCCTCTCCTCGTCTCTCTATTCTCTCTGTTTTTATTGGTCTGAGAGAGAGAGGGAGGAAGAGGGGGAGAGAGACCGAAACATCAATGAGAGAGAATCATTGATCGGCTGCCTCCTGCACGCCCCCTACTGGGGATCGAGCCCGCAACCCTGGGGCACGGGCCTGACTGGGACTAGAACCGGCGACCTCTTGGAGCAGGGGACAATGCTCAGCCACTGAGCTACACTTTGCTGGGCTAGTGTGTGTTTCTCAGTAAATCGTATGTTCTGTGTCTGGCTGTTTTTCAGCGAGTGCTGGACATTGTGTATGAACACTCGTGCAAACATCATCCTTTGAGGTTGAGCTTGGTATTGTCTGTATCCGGAGAGGATTCCTGTAGCTTCTGACAGGCAGCTGGGCCGGAGCCGACCTCCTCACAACAGCTGCTTCCGTGCTCAGGGGTCTGCTTCCTCTCTGTTCACACTGATTCCTAGGGCAGAGCCTTTCAGGGTCCTGGGCAAAGCCTGGCGTGTTTCTTAGCGTCCTTCCCCGTGGCCCCTGGAGCTCTGCTCGGCTTCCCGCCGCTCAGCCGCCACCCTCACGCAGACCCGCCCTCACCCGCGGCGGAGGGGACAGGCGGCCCCCGGGGCCGGGCGGCTATTCCCGGCTTCTCCCTGCTTCCGGGGATGGCCCCACAAACCCGCCAGTCCCCGGAGCTCTCAGACGGTGCAGAGAGCTCTTCTGTTACATGTCGTTCAGCTTTCCCCACCGTCCTTCCCGAAGGCTTGGTCCAAAATGCCCGCCTCGGTCAGAGCCGGGGCAGCTCTCTGAATTCAGAGAAAACCGATGTGATGAATTCTGGGTCTGAGCGGCCTGCGTTCACATCCCAGCTGTGATTCAGGGGGTGCTGGCAGGTTCCCCCATGCTCCTAACTCCCCTCACCTGGGAGCGGGGCTAACGCCGCCGCTGCTGTAGGAGGTGAGGCAGACAGGGCTGAGGACGGGCCTGGAACACGGGACAGGCACTGCCCCGCACGAGAGGACAGCCTGTCACTGACCTGGAACTCTCTGCCCCGATTGGTGGCTTTCGAGGTCGATCATGTGCCTCCAGGCTTACTGCCCAGGAATAAGACCTTTCCTGCGTGGCTCCTTTCCTAGGAGAGTTACCTCTGACATTTGATCTTTGACCTGTGCCACCTCGGGCAGGTAGAAGGCACAGAAAGGAACAGCACCCGCAAAGCCGGAGGGGCTTGTGAATTCTGGGGGTGATGCAAGCATCGAACACGGCTGCCACAGGCAGTGCGGAGTGCAGACAGGAGGCTCAGAGGCCTCAAGCATGCTGCGGATAAGAACAGAATGAGAAAGAGCCTCCCCTCCCCCTCACCCCCACCCCTCAACCCCTCATTTCTTCAGTGCTCCCAGGTGCTGGACCTGTGTGCAACGCATTCGCTTATCCCAGTGGTCGGCAAATCATTAGTCCACAGAGCCAAATAGCAACAGGACAACGATTGACATTTCTTTGGAGAGCCACGTTTTTTTAAACTTAAACTTCTTCTAACGCCACTTCTTCAAAATAGACTGGCCCAGGCCGTGGTATTTTGTGGAAGAGCCACACTCAAGGAGCCAAAGAGCCGCATGTGGCTCACGAGCCGCAGTTTGCTGACCACTGGCTTATCCAGTACTCACCTAGCCCACCACGTGATTCTCCTCGTTAGCTCCACGTTACCTGTGAGAAAGGGCGGGAGGGGGTAAGGGGGGCACAGGGAGGCGGATCGCTGACCCCAGATCACACAGCGAGTACGTGGCAGAGCCGGGGTTCCACCTGGGCAGCCTGGCTCTGGAGCTGGCACGCTGGTCATCATGGGGCCCGATGGCGCTGGGCCGGCATTGGCGGGGGAGGGGAGACAGGAGAGGTCCCGCCCGCCTGCCTGGGTGCGCCCACCTGGGGTCCGTGAGGGGAACCTTTGGAGGGAGCACAGATGAAATCAATGGAGGAGCCGGAAGAGCACCTGACCCTCCTGGGCCCGAGGTTCCCACTGGATGTCACGGATGGAAACACCTCCTTTATTGGACGTGATCTCACTCAGCTTCTGTGTGGTTAGACGGCAGCTGTCCCTGGGATGTTCCGTCCCGTGCTTCACATAGCACCTGGTCCACAGGCAGCCTCAGCAAGGCCTGCTGGGATGGAGAACCGGAGGGGGCGGGGCCTGCTGGGCTGTTTCTCTGGGAGGCCATGCAGGAGCCTGGTTTTCACGGCCGCACCGCATCCCGCACCGCACGCCCCGCACCACATGCCCCACACCACATTCCTGGCACTGCACACCCCACACCACATACCCCGCACCGTAGGCACAACCTTGGCTCTGTCCGCTGTGGTGGGCGTGGAGGCCGGGGCTCTCTGCCTGGGATTGCAAGTTGGGTTTCCGGATTTCGGAGCCTCCTGCGGTGAAATCCGATTGATTAAGTAACAACACCAGGGGAGTGGTGGCCTCTAAGCAAAGCGAGGTCACAGTGGAAGGGCAGCAGCTACATCATCACACGTCACCATCGTTTCATGGCTGAGCTCAGAGAGAAGGAAAGGAAGGCGGGGGCCTAAAACTCTCAAATATGCTGAAGGGGCCGACGAGCCTCGGAGGATTGAGGAAACGTTCATCTCCCACCGAAGAGCCCTCATTCCTGCCTTGGGCAGCAGCAGACTGAGCGGCGAATGGTGCAGGGTGGGAGCCATGCAGCTGGGAGCCATGCAGCCTGGGTTCAAACCTCGCTCTGCCTCCTCAGGAGCTGTGTGGCCCTGGGCCAGTCGTAACCCTCTGGGCCTCTGCTCCCTCAGCTATGTAATGGGATAATGTTACTTCTCTCTTCTGGTTAAAGAGCGAATGGATACATGTGCATAAGAGCTCAGCAAATGCTCACCACCAGGGGTTGAACCCTATGAAATTGCTGATGTCATACCACCCTCTCCCTATAAACGCAGGGTTTCAGATGGTTTAAACTAGTATCATTAGTGCAAGGCTAAAGGCCCGGGGCAGGGATTCATGCACTGGTGGGGGCGTGACCTGAGGGATCGGCCTGCTATGGGAGCGCTGCTCATCCCTGTCAGTCCAGCGGCTGCGGACCAGCCCTCTGAGCGGCTGCTCCCACTGTGGGAGTGAACTGACCACCAGGGGGCTGGGCAGGGCTGGGCTGGGCAGGGCTGGGCAGGGCTGGGCTGGGCAGGGCAGGGCAGAGCTGGGCAGGGCTGGGCAGAGCTG